>CAJHNH020002109.1:0-25000 GCA_905116865.2 Candidula unifasciata
TCGACTGTGCTAACGTCGACCATCCATGTAGATTGTTTCCTTTCTATGTTGTTAAGACATACTTTTCGATAATTATTTGTTTCGCCACATGCTCGTTATTCTTTCATAATGTTCACATCATTCGTCTGTTATTACCAGAATCGACTAACTGTCCATGATTCACCTGCGGACTTGGGGATTGGGCTCACCTTAGCTCTTGAGAACTGTCCATGATTCACCTGCGGACTTGGGGATTGGCTCACCTCAGCTCTTGAGAACTGTCCATGATTCACCCGCGGACTTGGGGATTGGCTTCACCACCTAGCTCTTGACAACTGTCCATGATTCACCTGCGAACTTGGGGACTGGCTTCACCTAGCTCTTGAGAACTGTCCATGATTCACCTGCGGACTTGGGGATCGTCTCCACCTAGCTCTTGAGAAATACCCATGATTCACCTGCGGACTTGGGGACTGTCTCCACATAGCTCTTGAGAAATATCCATGATTCACCTGCGGACTTGGGGATTGTCTCCACCTAGCTCTTGACAACTTTCCATGATTCACCCGGTGTTGTTGCGGCTGCCATGACCTCAGCTATAAAGACATTTTACATAGCATTTGTTTGAGTTTGTGACACGCTGCATGTGCTGGCTGACCTTCACATCGGTCTCAGCTGCCCGGCATCTCTTTTTTAAAGAGTTTGCAACGATGTGTTGGGAAATGATCACGTGGATAGGCTGGCTGACTGGCTGGCTCTGCACAACATGGTGGAATACTGATGCGTGATAAGAAAAACCTGGTTAAGACCTTATGGGGGCATGTGTACGATTCGGAGGAGCATCACAGTGTTGCGGCCAGGAGTGAAGAGGCGATCTGGTCGATACTCGAGGGTCAGAGGAAAGGCAAGAAAACTGAATGAGACTGCTACTGGTACTGATTGTTTTTTCTTATAAAAAGGGGGACGACGGGCTAATGTGAATGACCCAAGTGCTATGATATCGGTTCTTGAATAGACTTAACTCAGTGGTTGCGAGATTAAAGATGCACCTTGCAAAAAGCTGAATCAGAAATAGGATTACGTTCTAGTAAGACTGACACCTTTGATTTCATTATCTTGACTCAATGGCCTCTACACGCCTCAGTGTAGGTGAAAACAGGAATAAACCCCCTGCCAACACGACAAGCACGCAGTAGAGTATTCTGGAACACGACAAGCACGCAGAGTTCTGTCGGCATTGAGAGTCATGGCCCCTTCCGATATGGAGCAAAAACTGCTTGTACTTTTTTTCTACGGCTGGTTCTTTGTCCCATTGAGTTTGCTATGACCATCCTAACACTCAGCTTTGGTTTGCTATGACCATCCTAACACTCAGCTTTGGTTTGCTATGACTATCCTAACACTCAGCTTTGGTTTGCTATGACCATCCTAACACTCAGCTTTGGTTTGCTATGACCATCCTAACACTCAGCTTTGGTTTGCTATGACCATCCTAACACTCAGCTTTGGTTTGCTATGACTATCCTAACACTCAGCTTTGGTTTGCTATGACCATCCTAACACTCAGCTTTGGTTTGCTATGACCATCCTAACACTCAGCTTTGGTTTGCTATGACCATCCTAACACTCAGCTTTGGTTTGCTATGACCATCCTAACACTCAGCTCTACACAGATTGAAAGATTTGAAAAGCTGCAAACTGAAGTCATGCGGATAATTTTGGGATGTACAAGAGACACCTCCTGTCTAGCAATGAGATATTTGCTTGACATTCCGACCATGAACCGAAGGATCAAGATCTGGAGGGCTCGTGCATACCTTAACATAAGCGCTGAAAAAAAAAAAACCTTGCCTCAACCGCTTCACACTGAAAAAGGCGACATATTAAAGAAGGGTAAGTCATCGCTTGATTGGGCAGAAGATGTCATCAAGCAAGTATGTAGCCCGGCCGATATCACTTCTGGTGAAGAGTGGATACCTGTGCCTCTTGTGTTTAAATTGCAAAGTTTCTTGGACTGTTGACAGAAGATGAAGGAAACTTAATGTTGTTGTGGTTAATGCAGAGGTCAACGCTCCCATCAGCGATAACTCAGACGAAGCAGATGTACTGATCCACACAGACGGATCTGTTATACGACAGCAAAGAAGTGCATGGGCATTCACAGCACGCTCAGTGGGCAGACCAATCATAAGAAGCTAGCGGTGCCTTCTCCATGACAACAATCAGCATGACAGCGGAGGTGATGGCGGTAACATTCAAATGGCTAAAAACACAAGACTATACCCGTGCGTGTGAACTTAACGATTCCATGAGTATGACCCCAAAGATCCAGGCAGGTTCTGTGGAAGGCATTGGATTGAGCTCTTACAGAAGTCCACTGTACGTAACGTCGTCTTTATCTTTGTACCGGGGCATGCGGGCGTCAATGGAAACGAAAGTGCTGATAAGCTGGCTGGATTCGCTGTCACTGCTGAAAGTCAACCCATGGATCATGCTGATATTATTAGTGGCCTCAGAGAAGTGGGGAGAGTGGAGGACTTTCAAGAAAGTGATTCCCCATCGCTCACCAGAATGAAAGTGTTGGGAGTTAAGATCGGCATAGCCAAAAGCGAGAGACACACCGGACACGCAGAAAGACTTATCAGTCAACAAAGAACAGTTACTATTAGTCACAGGACGCTTCGGATCGATTGAGGGAAGGATCTGAGCACCTATAGACATGTCCGGAGTGCAATGATCATATCCCAACAAACCATTTAACTATATTTTTGTAGTGAATCTCATTTTCTCCTAGATAAATTATGCCTAGACGGCATGACGTCAGTAATAAATGTGAGTGGAATATTTTGAGTCAACTGTGACAACACGGGAATTGCTGATAGTCAAACTTCACGTGAAGTATTATTATTCAAGGGTAGAGAAATGCTGATAGTCAAACTCCATGTGAAGTATAATTATTCACGGGGGGTCACACAAAAACTGCTGGCCAAATGTAATTGGTGTAAAACAAAGAACACGAATTCAAAAGGACCAGGAGGGCATTAGAAGGCTATATAATGCCTGAGAAAGAGCTGTTAGTCAGTCTCGTTTAGGCCTAGGAAATGAATACTGGAAGTATGATGGAGTGTCTGCGGAATCCAGAAAAAGTGTTTGAGTCCGACGTGTCAGCACAATGTTTTTCCAACGCCTACCTGGCCATCAGTAGCGGCGAACGGAAGTCGTAGCCAGCTGAGAATGTTTTTGTTTTTGATCGGATGGAATCGTTGTTGTTCATTCAGTTGTCAGATGGAAGATAGATTATAAGGTCAAGTTGACATGTTAGATAAGTGAGGATAGATATGAGTGACTATGTTGTCCATTAACATTTACTGGCTGCGATACCATCGAGTGAACAAATAAACGTGTAATTTGGATCGTTCGCAAGCGTCCATGTTTTCTCGTATGTTGTCAGTCAGTGAATGGAAGCGTGCAATGACTCACTAAAGCCATAAGACAATAGAAAGTCATCGCATTTTATAGACCAAACGGCACTTGGTGGGTGATATGGTCAGCATGACACCGGCCACCTTTACTTCCCAGAACTGTACCTGGTACTCACTCAAGGCTGGGTCGACGTCGGAGCCAAGTTTTTTTTTTTTTTTTGGGGGGGGGGGGGGGGGAATGTCCGGCTCTAGTCAAGACCCGAACCCACAACCTTCCGATCCACAGTCGAGCCTTCAGTCGCTAGATCATGGTGGCCTCTCCTACCACAAAACCAAAATCCAAATGGACAAACAAACAGGACTTTCCGCTGAAGCTCACACTCGGCGATTACAATAACAACAACAACAACAACAAAAACTCGGAGAAGTAGAGCACCTATGGACTGAATGGTTTGATAGGCAATGAGGAATATCTGTTTATACTAACTTACACTTTTGATGAGGGTAACAGTGGAACTGGGTAGCCGGAATGTGTAGACATGAAGCACCAGACTGTTGCCAAAGATACCGGCCACCAGCATGAAAATGGCGGTTACCAGCTCGGCTCCATGCCATGTCATCAAATCTTCCCTCCTCCATGTTTCGTTTGTTGGCGTGAGCAATGGGGGCGCCACCATTGTCTTCCTGACCAATCAGATGACAGAAAAGTGTTTTAGATGGATTAATCCGCACGATAGGACACCGGTGCTGAACTTTTTTCTTCTTCTTCTTTTCCACCTTGTACGGTATCGAAGTGTCGGGGAGAGATGTAACATTCGTTGATGAGTTCTGTCAAAAGCACTATAAAGACTGATGTTCATTTCTGTAAGATTGTTCTTAATGGCATCACTCCATCTTTTCCGAGGACTTCCACTCTCTCTATACCCGTTGTAACATTTTAGTGTGGCTCGCTGTGGCAGATAGTACCAGGTCTTTCTTGTTAGGTGTCCAAATCACTTCATTTGTTGTTCTTTGATGCCAAATAAGATTGACTTTTTCTCCTAGCATTCGTCTGATTTCGTGAATATTTAACGATCATTGGATATAAAATGGCATAACTGGTGGGAGAACAATAACTCTGGGGAGGGGGGGGGGGGTATATGCCTGGGTAGAGAGGAAGAGGAAGGCTAAAGAGAAGATGAGTGCAGGATGTGGTGGATAATTTCCAGATTGAAGTATCGATCCTGGGGCATCTTGTTTTTGATCGAGATGTTTTTCGTAAGGTTGTTGTGCGAACAAGGTTCTTTAAAAAACAGTCGACTGACACTGACTGACTGACTGACGTATGTCCCATCCAGTGTATCTACTTGAGTTCCTATAATGCCTATAGTGTTGAAGTGTCGATGCTTGGTATCCACTTGTGTCCACTTCGAACCTTCAACAATGCCGCCGACTGAAGATCAAACTCTCTGGCTGCTCTATTTTCTGCAATCCACTGTTAGAGCTGCAGTTTAGTTAAGACGACGGATCAACATTATATCACAAGGGTAGTAATCAACGAGTGCTCCATTGTACTAACTCAAGCCTGAGTCCCAAGAATCTCAGCGCAGTGCACGACCTCGGAAACACAGACCGATTGGTTGGATCTGCACCAGTGGGTGGCGAACTGAAACATGATACAGCAAGTGTGGTCAACACCTTTGGGAACAAGTAAGGAAGTCAGCAGAGAAAGTCGATTGTTATGGTCTGGAAAGAATTAATGCCCCTGAATGAGACCAGATGGTTTAGCCGGCTCTTTACACTCAAAGGAAAGGTAAGACGGACATATAACCAAACTAGGACTGGTACCAATAGCATTGGAACTCTTCGCTGGCTACTGAAGATGGGGACGGAGCGAACATGGGAATGACCAGAATGTTGTGATGTCAAGTCCGTGTGGTTATGAATCAGTTGCTCCGTTGCACTGACCAAGTGACACCAGACAGTGTTCTCGGTGTCCACTTTATCAGGAAGTAGCTCAACGTCAAGAAGTTCGGCAGCAGCCAGTCTATCAACCCCACACACACAAATATCCTAGATAGAAATATCATATTATCCGGGTCTGAGTGGTGTGAAGCAATTCGGACCAATCAACTCCTAGAACAACGGTCTCTATTTACTGTTTCAAAGACACTGTGATTGGCTCACAGGCGCATGTGTTACTCTTAAACCGAATGAAAGATAAAGCGAACAGTCCGCCTCAAATTCTGATATGTTGCTGGAGTTTCCGGAAGTTGTTATAATACAAAATACATTTTTGAAAAAAAGTATCAAAGAAGTTGCACATTAAAAAAAAAAAAGAAGTAATGTAAAGAAACATGTATACAAATAATTCTATTTTCAGTTGGTCATTTCCGAGGAAGCCGTGAGTGATCTCGAAGGTGTCTTCGAGGACATGCTTGGGGTTTGCCCCAAACACCCAAAGGTCGGGAATGTCTGACAGCAGATGAGGATTGCTACAAGTTGTTTCCTAGAGAGTCCTGCTTCCGCTCCTGCTGTCTAGAACACCAACACGAGGCGCAGGATCCTGCTTGATATAACACAGAAAATGTACACAACTTTAGAATGGTCGAGTCTACAGACAATGGTTAAAGGGTCACTACACCCACCAATTATTTTATGATTGTCGTTTGTAGGGATATATGTTGATACATTTGCGTTCTTTAAGTTTAAAAAAAAAAATCACGGTTGCCACGACAAAGCCGCCATCTTGGGGGAAAACAACATGTACATAGAATTCTAAAAACAAACATAGGTATTGAGAAATCGATGATTGATTGATAAACTCTAATCCTGTGTAGAGGTACAGGTATAGTTAATTTACTTTAAATATATTTCTAAAACAAAATCGCAGAATATTAAAGTTTATGTTCGTTGAAGAAAGTCAACATCTGTAGCATTATAAGACAAACATGAAATAAAAAAAAAATGCTATTTTTAAATAGACCCGTCACTCTAATATTGTTCAACTGACTGTTACACTTTTTTCCCCATCCCCACTAAAACTAGGAGGAAAGAGTTTTTCTGTCGGTAGTGGAAAGGGGGGGGGGGGGGGGGGATTCCTAGCCTGAACAGTCTGGAATTACATCCCTAGCCAGGCGGCCCGGGATTACATCCCTAGCCTGGCGGCCCGGGATTACATCCCTAGCCAGACGGCCCGGGATTACATCCCTAGCCAGACGGCCCGGGATTACATCCCTAGCCAGACGGCCCGGGATTACATCCCTAGCCAGACGGCCCGGGATTACATCCCTAGCCAGGCGGCCCGGGATTACATCCCTAGCCAGGCGGCCCGGGATTACATCCCTAGCCAGGCGGCCCGGGATTACATCCCTAGCCAGGCGGCCCGGGATTACATCCCTAGCCAGGCGGCCCGGGATTACATCCCTAGCCAGGCGGCCCGGGATTACATCCCTAGCCAGGCGGCCCGGGATTACATCCCTAGCCAGGCGGCCCGGGATTACATCCCTAGCCAGACGGCCCGGGATTACATCCCTAGCCAGACGGCCCGGGATTACATCCCTAGCCAGACGGCCCGGGATTACATCCCTAGCCAGGCGGCCCGGGATTACATCCCTAGCCAGGCGGCCCGGGATTACATCCCTAGCCAGGCGGCCCGGGATTACATCCCTAGCCAGGCGGCCCTAAATAATCAGGCTCAAGGCCCGCTGTCTACACCGCCTTAAAAAGTTGTTAAAATAGACAGCAGGGGCCGTGACAGTGACAGAATATATCTTTAGTATAGCCAGAAAATCTAAGTAAAAGTAAACCGCGTCTTTTCACAACTTAGGCACATTGGGCATAACAGGCTAGACCTGTATTTTATAGACCAATCTGCACTCGGTGACTGATGTGGTCCGCATCACACCAATTGCCTTTACTTTCCAGGACTGTACCTGACACCCATTTAAGGCTGGGTCGACACTGGTTAAGATACGAAAATTATGTATACATCTTTAGTATTGTCAAGTCTGTTGTCCATGGATAACATAAAAATATGTATTTACACATCTGTGGTATTGTCGAGTCTCCAGA
This sequence comes from Candidula unifasciata, assembly GCA_905116865.2. Taxonomy (NCBI): domain Eukaryota; kingdom Metazoa; phylum Mollusca; class Gastropoda; order Stylommatophora; family Geomitridae; genus Candidula; species Candidula unifasciata. The sequence goes on from CAJHNH020002109.1 coordinate 7,455, forward strand.
CCCTGTTAAAGACAAGACAAACATGTATACATGTTTAGTATTGTCGAGTATCCAGACACTGGGAAAGACAAGAGAAATATGCACACATCTTTAGTACTGTCTAGTCTCTAGACCCCAATAAAGAGAAGAGAAATATGTATACATATTTAGTATTGTCGAGTCTCCAGACACTGGGATAGCAAGAGAAATGTGTACACATCTTTAACTCTCAAGAACTTTGTTAAGTCTCTAGATTAGCAAGTCCAATTTGTATTTAGAGAAAGAAATGTAAGATTCACCTGTTTGCAAATCAAATTCACATCTGCAACTATCAAAATATGCTACATGAGTATTTTCTTGGTTTACTGTAATAAATACGGAATTCAATTAAAGTTATTTCTATACCAAAAAAATAGGAGGTTCAGCAGAAAAAAATCTCAGAAATCAAAATACAAGATGTCGGTATTACAGGGATGATAGCAATGGCAGAATGTTTACCTTCAACCTCGCTTTACTAATGCGGTTTCCACATAAGGATGGAAGTCTACGATTTCTCTGCAGAGGATGCTGAGTTAAGTTCTTGATGCAACACCGTGAGCTGGGTTTTGTCACGTGGAGTGCCTTTCATTTGTGCATTGGTTGAGTATGGATTTCAGTATGACCGGTATCCGGTGTACTTGTGGGTTGGCGAAATACCTTATGTAATAATTTTACCTGTGTATGGCCAGTTTATCGTGACTGACTACTTCCATCAACGACAAACTGCATTTCTGGTAAACACCTTTGACGTTGGCACCTCTAGCAACTGCCTCATACATTTACTGGGATCGTCTGTGTAAAGCATGTGCGCTGGGACTAATCGTTTGTTCACCAGATGGGACAGTGAGTTACATTTCATTTGATTCCCACTGGCAGAGGAACGCAGTATGTCTGACTGCAGTGAAGCTGAAAGCTTGACTAAGACTAAGACAATAAAACAGCAGATGATGATGATGTTACTGCAGAAATGCTCAAGGTAGAAGAAGAAACTTGCTATGTAGGAAAGTGAAATGCTGTTGCTATAACAGACCTCAAAGTGGATGGGAAAAAAGAAACTGTAGCGAAGTGCACGGTAACATCGTAAAATGGGCAGGGACTGACCAGTGCGAAGATGGGCACACGTCATCAGAGTCGTCAAGTTGAGCAGGAACGTACATGAGGCAGGGGAGCTGAAGTTTCTTTCAGGCCTGATGTGACGAGAGCAACGTTCTGTAAATGACCTTACAAAACGGCTGATACAAACCTGGCATAGCAGCAAACGACGAACTTCTTCCCGGAATACTGACGAGGTAAAACTGTAGATGATCGGGTTGATGATATGAATGTACATGGGAGCTTGTTTGACCAAGTCACGAATCGCTAGTGCTCGTGGCCTCATGTCTGGTTTCTTTCGTCCGCCGAAGACATGCGACAACAACGTGAGCAGGAACATAAAGCTGATGATAATATACAGAGCTGTGATAATGGCGAACGTCACAATGGAGTTCTTCATTGCCTCCCTTGTCGATGAACGCCGTTTCGTATCTGACGGGGGAAGTGAAGGTGAAGCGAACAGTCTGTCGTGAACGATAGTGTGTTGTCGGAGTCTCCGGATGATTTTAAAATACAGAATGCTAAGTGTCAAAGAAGTTGCAATGAAAAATATAAGAGATATGACAAAAAAGACGTAGAACAATGTTGTTTCCAGTTGGTCAGTTCTTAGAAAGCAATAGGTGACCTTGACGCCGTATTCGGGGACATAGATAACGCCTTTCCCGAACAGCCAGAAGATAGGGGTGTCTAACGTGCTACTGCAGATGAGGATTGCTACAAACATTTTCTTTGCAACTCCTGCCGTCACTCCTCTCTTGTGCACGGTGCATATCCTTAAGAACCTGGTTAATATAAGACAAATATGTACCTATCTTTAGCATTGACGAGTCTGCAGACTCAGGCTGGGATAAGAAAAATATGTACTCAACTTAAGTATAGTGGAGTCTGCAGACTCTGTCATGTAAATTTAATACACATGTTTAGCATTGTAGAATCTCACAATCCTCTTTAGGATAAGCAAAATGTACACATCTTTAGCATTGTCGAGTCTCCATCTCTGTTAAAAGAAAATTGTACACATCTCTTACATTGTCGAGTTCACAGATTCTGTTAAGAAAAACTATGTACACATCTGCAGTATTGCTGAGTCGCTCGCACGTGGCTGATATACGAAAAAATATGTCCACGTCCTTAAGCACTGTCGAGTCTAAATACCCTGGTTTAATTAGAGAAATATATACACATTTTTAGCATTGTCGAGTCTCCAAAACGTAGTTTATATTATTGAAATATATATTTATCGTTTTGTCTCATCATGCTCCATGTCATTGTGTTTGACAATTCAACCTCCTTCATCACATCAATCGGGACACTCCCATAAGCGATCCGTTCCCATCTTCAGCAGCAAGTAAAGAGTTCAAATTCTGATGACACCAGTAACTGTTTGATTGTATATCCGCCCTGGTAAATCCACGCAATGCCATTCTCCTGACATCCAAATGATCTATCTGTGTCTCCGCACTGGCTCTCAAATACTGTGTGAAATAAAAGTTAGAGAAAAACAAAACAAAAACCCAGTGATATTCGCATGTCTGAAGAAGCTTGAACAGATCTGTACGGGCTGGACTGGCGGATAAAGTCGAATCTTTGACACTAACACGATTGTGTGACATGGGAGTAAAGCTTGATAAAGCACGTCTATGCCACATTTAAAGCCGAGGTAGGAGACAGTAGAAAAATTAGCAGAAGTCCCTTGGAATGGCTGCTGCATAAGAGGACTGAGCACGCATGGGAATGCCTAATGTGCATTTATTCCTGCCTCCAGTACATCCTTCCTCCATTTTTCTCCCTTATCATTTTCACCACCACCATCACAATCATCAAAACCATTACCATAGTCATCATCATTTGTATCATCATTGTGATTAAAATCATAATCCCGATTATTATCATGGAAAAAAAAAAAAAAAAACAAGTGTGGATTCTGGGACCCTATTATAGGGAAAGCAAGAATAGATCCACTGCCTACTCACAAGTATGTTGTAAAAGTCGACTAATTGGGTGCTTCCTTCAAAGTCGGAGTAAATCTGCCAACAAACCAACAGTCTGCACACACATGAGTCAGATCTGTCACACGGATGCACACGCAACACTCCGGTTCTGGAACAGGACTGCAGTCCGGAAGTGGACAAACAACCAGAACTTTGCACCAGAGTTTACAGCTGGTGAACGCAAAGAGGAAGAAAATGAAGAAGAAGAAGAAGAAGAAGAAGAAGAAGAAGAAGAAGAAGAAGAAGAAGAAGAAGAAGAAGAAGAAGAAGAAGAAGAAGAAAGAAGAAGAAGAAGAAGAAGAAGAAGAAGAAGAAGAAGAAGAAGAAGAAGAAGAAGAAGAAGAAGAAGAAGAAGAAGAAGAAGAAGAAGAAGAAGAAGAAGAAAGAAGAAGAAGAAGAAAAGAAAAGAAGAAGAAGAAAAAAAAGAAGAAGAAGAAAGAAGAAGAAGAAGAAGAAGAAGAAGAAGAAGAAGAAGAAGAAGAAGAAGAAGAAGAAGAAGAAGATGAAGAAGAAGAAAAAGAAGAAGAAGAAGAAAAGAAGAAAGAAGAAGAAAAGAAGAAGAAAAGAAGAAGAAGAAGAAGAAGAAGAAGAAGAAGAAGAAGAAGAAGAAGAAGAAGAAGAGGAAGAAGAAGAAGAAGAAGAAGAAAAAGAAGAAGAAAAAGTAGTTCACATGGTAGTGGCAATGGTGGTGATGATAAAAATGATGATGATGACGATAAGGATGAGGATGATAATGACGATAATATTTCTTGTGGCTGTAGTCCGGAAGTGGACAAACAACCAGAAATTTGCACCAGAGTTTACAGCTGGTGAACGCAAAGAGAAAGAAAATGAAGAAGAAGAAGAAGAAGAAGAAGAAGAAGAAGAAGAAGAAGAAGAAGAAGAAGAAGAAAAAGAAGAAGAGAAGAAGAAGAAGAAGAAGAAGAAGAAGAAGAAGAAGAAGAAGAAGAAGAAGAAGAAAGAAGAAGAAGAAGAAGAAGAAGAAGAAGAAGAAGAAGAAGAAGAAGAAGAAGAAGAAGAAGAAGAAGAAGAAGAAGAAGAAGAAGAAGAAGAAAAGAAGAAGAAGAAGAAGAAGAAGAAGAAGAAGAAGAAGAAGAAGAAGAAGAAGAAGAAGAAGAAAAAGAAAGAAAAAGAAGAAGAAGAAGAAGAAGAAGAAGAAGAAGAAGAAGAAGAAGAAGAAGAAGAAGAAGAAGAAGAAGAAGAAGAAGAAGAAGAAGAAGAAGAAGAAGAAGAAGAAGAAGAAGAAGAAGAAGAAGAAGAAGAAGAAGAAGAAGAAGAAGAAGAAGAAGAAGAAGAAGAAGAAGAAAAAAAAGAAGAAAGAAGAAGAAGAAGAAGAAGAAGAAGAAGAAGAAGAAGAAGAAGAAGAAGAAGAAGAAGAAGAAGAAGAAGAAGAAGAAGAAGAAGAAGAAGAAGAAGAAGAAGAAGAAGAAGAAGAAGAAGAAGAAGAAGAAGAAGAAGAAGAAGAAAGAAGAAGAAGAAGAAGAAGAAGAAGAAGAAGAAGAAAAGAAAGAAGAAGAAGGAGAAGAAGGTGAAAAAGAAGAGGAAGAAAAAAAAAAACATCGTCATCACCAGCATAATCGTCTTCTTCCACCGCCACTGTTCTAATTACTGCTAAAACCACAAACACTGTTATTATTCCAATTACTACTACGACCACCACAGCCAGCTCCATCGCTACATCAATCACCACCAGCAAAGTCATCATCATTTTCTAAACACTGCTACAGCCACAAGAAATATTATCGTCATTATCATCCTCATCATTATCGTCATCATCATCATTTTCATCATCACCACCATTGCCACTACCGTGTGAGCGACTTTCCACACGAACAACGTTACCTGTCAACGGCGATCACGAAGAGGACCAGGTCGGCACACGAGCAACGTTACCTGTCAACGGCGATCACGATGAGGACCATGTCGGCACACGAGCAACGTTACCTGTCAACGGCGATCACTATGAGGACCAGGTCGGCACACGAGCAACGTTACCTGTCGACGGCGATCATGACGAGGACCATGTCGGCACACGAGCAACCTTACCTGTCGACGGCGATCACGATGAGGACCAGGTCGGCACACGAGCAACCTTACCTGTCGACGGCGATCACGATGAGGACCAGGTCGGCACATGAGCAACGTTACCTGTCAACGGCGATCATGACGAGGACCATGTCGGCACACGAGCAACCTTACCTGTCGACGGCGATCACGATGAGGACCATGTCGGCACACGAGCAACCTTACCTGTCGACGGCGATCACGATGAGGACCATGTCGGCACACGAGCAACGTTACCTGTCGACGGCGATCATGACGAGGACCAGGTCGGCACACGAGCAACCTTACCTGTCGACGGCGATCATGACGAGGACCATGTCGGCACACGAGCAACCTTACCTGTCGACGGCGATCACGATGAGGACCAGGTCGGCACACGAGCAACGTTACCTGTCAACGGCGATCACGATGAGGACCAGGTCGGCACACGAGCAACGTTACCTGTCAACAGCGATCACGATGAGGACCAGGTCGGCACACGTGCAACCTTACCTGTCGACGGCGATCACGATGAGGACCAGGTCGGCACACGTAGTGTTGCAGATGGTAAAGAAAGCCGCAAAGACACAAATGCTGTTGTAGAAGTGGCTGTTGGGGTTCACTATCATGTAGAGGAGGAGCGTCTTGGCAACGACAGCGCTGAGGTCAAGAACCGCCAACGTCTGAGAAGAGAAGACACAGAGTCCTAAACAGTCAAAAACAGAGTCCTAAACAGAGTCCTAAACAGTCATAAACAGTCATGAACAGAGTCCTACACAGCCAAAACAGAGTCCTAAACAGAGTCCTAAACAGTCAAAAACAGAGTCCTAAACAGAGTCCTAAACAGAATCCTAATGAGAGTCCTAAACAGAGTCCTAAACAGTCAAAAACAGAGTCCTAAACAGAGTCCTAAACAGTCCTAAACAAAGTCCTAAACAGTCATACACAGAATAATAATCAGAAAACCAAATAAAATCTTAAAGATAATCATAATGACTAACTGTTTAAAAAATCCTAATTAGAATCAACATGAGAGTAACAACAGAATCATATATACATACATACATACATATATATATAAATATATATATATATATATATATATATATATATATATATATATATATATATATATATATATATATAGCATAATAAACTTAGCCATCAACACAATAGAAACATACACAGAATAATAAAAAGAATCATAATGATAATCTTGCAAAAGAATCGCAATAAAAACTATATGCAAACCAGTAAACAGAATCATAAAAAGAATCATAAACATAAGCCTAAATAGCAAATGAGAACAGCAATAGATAGCAATTCTGTTTGTAGTCTACGCTATGTGGCTTTGGAAATCATGTCTGTCTATACATTTTCTGCTCATGAACTTTTAGTCAGTTCCGACACAAATGGTATTCCATACTATGATGTCAAACTGTCTAGTACAGTGGTTTCCAACATTTTTCAGGCTGTGCCCCTTTGAGTGTATGGCAATACACCCCCCCCCCCACAAGTCAAATCTGACTATATGACAGGGCTCCATCTGCACGTCCACACTGAGTATATGGCAACATCCATCTCCTTGTTCTCCACGCCTACTGTGAGCAGATGACCCACTCCCCCTTTCCGGGCCCACTTTGAGTATATGGCTCAACCCCCGGCCCCTTCAGGAGTATATGGCGAGCCTCCACACCCCCTTGAGTATATTGCAAGACCCCCACACTGTATCTATCTTCCTTAAAATTGTTGATTGTTCCTGTCATGATCATTTTGGTCTTCTACATCATGATCATTGAGTCGCTGAGCAAGCACGCATTGGTCAACTCCTGATTCTACATCATGTTTACTGAGTCGCTGAGCAAGCACGCATTGGTCAACTCCTGATTCTACATCATGTTTACTGAGTCGCTGAGCAAGCACACATTGGTCAACTCCTGATTCTACATCATGATCATTGAGTCGCTGAGCAAACACGCATTGGTCAACTCCTGATTCTATATCATGTTTACTGAGTCGCTGAGCAAGCACGCATTGGTCAACTCCTGATTCTACATCATGATCATTGAGTCGCTGAGCAAGCACGCATTGGTCAACTCCTGATTCTACATCATGTTTACTGAGTCGCTGAGCAAGCACGCATTGGTCAACTCCTGATTCTACATCATGTTTACTGAGTCGCTGAGCAAGCACGCATTGGTCAACTCCTGATTCTACATCATGTTTACTGAGTCGCTGAGCAAGCACGCATTGGTCAACTCCTGATTCTACATCATGTTTACTGAGTCGCTGAGCAGGCACGCATTGGTCAACTCCTGATTCTACATCATGTTTACTGAGTAGCTGAGCAGGCACGCATTGGTCAACTCCTGATTCTACATCATGTTTACTGAGTCGCTGAGCAAGCACGCATTGGTCAACTCCTGATTCTACATCATGTTTACTGAGTCGCTGAGCAAGCACGCATTGGTCAACTCCTGATTCTACATCATGTTTACTGAGTCGCTGAGCAAGCACGCATTGGTCAACTCCTGATTCTACATCATGTTTACTGAGTCGCTGAGCAAGCACGCATTGGTCAACTCCTGATTCTACATCATGATCATTGAGTCTCTGAGCAAGCACGCATTGGTCAACTCCTGATTCTACATCATGTTTACTGAGTCGCTGAGCAAGCACGCATTGGTCAACTCCTGATTCTACATCATGTTTACTGAGTCGCTTAGCAAGCACGCATTGGTCAACTCCTGATTCTACATCATGTTTACTGAGTCGCTGAGCAGGCACGCATTGGTCAACTCCTGATTCTACATCATGTTTACTGAGTAGCTGAGCAGGCACGCATTGTCAACTCCTGATTCTACATCATGTTTACTGAGTCGCTGAGCAAGCACACATTGGTCAACTCCTGATTCTACATCATGTTTACTGAGTCGCTGAGCAAGCACGCATTGGTCAACTCCTGAGTTTGCAGCTATTCTTATGACTTTGCCACGGCCATGATTGCTATTTACGAGATAAAAATTCCACATTTCTATAGATCGAACCTGTAAAGAATCTTAAATATTAAATGTTAAATTAAAAATTTACATCACAGCACTCTGGACACTCGCATAGGTGCTCAGTCCCCCATCTTTAGCAGCAATCGAAGAGTTTCAATTCCGATGGTACGGTAACCGTCTGACTGAATATCAGTCTTCTCCTTCCCCTTAGTGCTGAGTTCAGCCAGTTCCCCTGGTATCTTTCCGCAGCGCCATTCGTCTGAACTTGAAGAGACAAACATTCTAGTGAGCCTTAGACTTTTGATCTCGTGATCTGGTGTCGTTAGCCTCCTCACGCTGCGGGTTTCACTGGGAAAGAAGTGATCGCGGAGAACTTAGGGACTGAATGATTTAACGGGCTAAAATGACAATTATCTGACTTACGCTTTTGATTAAGTTAACAGTTGAGCTAGGTAGCCTGAAAATGTAGATATGAAGCACCAGGCTGTTGCCAATGATGCCGACAGCCATCAGCAAAATGGTATTTGCTATCTCGGTCCCATGCCAAATCAAGATGTCTGCATTCCTCCATGTTTCATTTTTCGGCGTTAGCAACGGAGGCTCCGATAGATGCACCATTGTCTCCATGATCAGGGAGACGGTAGGTACTTGTTTCACAGGGGTGGGTCTGCACGACAGAACACCGGTGCTGAACGAGCACGGGAAATACAGTGTTGCCACTTTGGATCTTTTATATCCAAATTTAGATCTTTTTCATTGCATTTAGATACTGTTTTTGATCCCAGTGCTAACTTATGGTTGTGAGAGTTGGAAATCATCAGTATCAATCGATAAGAAACTAGTCGCTTTCGAGAATAGATGCCTCCGAAAGCTATTGAATGTTCACTGGTCGGACTTTAGGTCCAATACATCTATAAGACAGGAAACAAAACAAAAATATGTGTCTGATTTTATTAGAAAGCGTCGCTGGAATTACATCGGTCACGTACTCGGAATGGACATACAGAGACTTCCCCACCAAGCCTTCATATGGTCACCAGAGGGTAGAAGAAAACAGGGAAGACCAAAAGAAACTCTCCGTAGAACCATCACAAGGGAGAGCTCAACCATAGGTCTCAGTCGCACTCAAGACCTACATCAAGTGGCAAAGAACCGACAGACGTGGAAAGCTATGACCTCTGCCCTATGCGCCATCTTTGGCACAAGAGGAATAACTAACTAACTAACTAACTGTTTTTGACTTTTAGATCGTAAATATTTTTCTAGATTCTTTTCTTATGAAGTTAGATATTTTATAGCTTTTTTTTTCCCTTTCATTGTCAATTTAATAATTACTGTGTAAAATATTTACTACAATTTTTTTGTTTTGATCTGGCACGTACATTGTGACAACTGCCATTACTTGAACTTTGAACTCTCACTGGGATCAACGCACAAATATCTGGCAGCCCCAGTATTGATTAATAAAAACTAGCGTAAATCATACTAACTTTGTATCCTCACTGTGCTGACTTTGCGTTTCTTTTTCATGTGATTTAAAAAAAAAATAATTGCTCACCTTCTTATGTGGCTTTCACTTTGAAAAAAATTTTCAACACGCCAAAAGTTAAGTATGAGCAAAAATTTAGAAAGAGTGGTTGCATGATGACAAAATTAAAAACTGGGGATGTGACCAAAGCTTGTTGTATGTACTGCAAGTGTGAAATTAAAGCGAAAATACAAAACTCAAAGAGTCATGCAGAGAAAAGATATTACACCGCTGACATCTGTTTTCAGAACTATACTGATAAATGAATCATCAAAAGTTGAAGCATCAGTCGCAATGTTTTTAATTTGTCACTGCGCAATCTCAAACTGTGACCAATTGATCGATTTGTAAAAAATCTTGGACTAGTTCAATTTGAAAAGTGTGGTGTAGAAAGTATAGTTTAGGAACTGAAGGACCTTTTAATCAGAAAACAGGCTTGAAGAATTTGGCTGTAATTGGTACTGATAATGCCTCAGTGATGGTTGGTATAAACAATGACGTTTTTGCCAAGTTGAAGGAAGCTAACCCATCATTAATACCTATAAAATGTAGGCGTCATTCATTGCAGCTAGCATTATCACATGCTTCATCTAAATATTTACCAAGGAATTTGGAATACCTTATTGCTGAAACACTTTACTGGTTTTCCAAATCATTTGTCAGACAACAGCAATACAATACATTATATACAGCCTTGAATGATGGTTCCACACCACCGAAAATTCTGTCAGATTGCAAAACTAGATGGTTATCAATTTAACCAGCTGTTGAAAGAATTATGAAGCAATGGCTGAAGCTGAAGACACTTTGAAATAACAAGACAAAGTGAAAAGTGCTATACAGCTGAAATACTATATGGAATGTACAGTGATGAAAAAAATGTGTCATTAATTCGCTTTTTATAACCTATTCTAATGGAAGTGCAAAACGTTAATAAACTGTTCGAATCTAAACTTGTCGATAAAGTTAAATTACTTGATAATCTCACCTTGCTATTTCACTCGGTAAAAGACTGGTGTTGCCAACTTCTAAAGCTGATTTGCTCACTTGCACTATAGAGAGCTATTTGGCTCCTAAGCCACACCTTGGATATTAAATCGGATAAAATTTGATGATTTAAAAACAAAAGGACTGTTAAAAGAGAATGAAGAGAACAACTTAAGAAAACGCTGTCAAGATTTCCTTATCTCATTATTGAAGCAATTGAAGCAGAGACTTCCTGAAAATCTAGATGTTTTGAAAAATATTTCACTTTTTTCTGTGAGCAACATACTTCAGCCAATAAAGGACATACCTAAATATTGTAAAATTATAAATGTTTAGGGGTTACTGATAATAGTGTCGCGGAAGCAGAATATCAGTTAATCAAAATAAAGTTAGCTGAATGGACAAACAAAACAGAAAATAAAGAGTTTTGGAGTGAAGTGAGACAATTTAAAAATGCCCCATCAAACAGTCCATTCTGTAAGCTCTTTGAATGTGCCATGTCTGCCATGATACTACCCCACTCAAATGCTGACGTAGAAAGAGTTTTCAATGGTAGGAATTATATCAAATCTAACCTAAAGAAAAAACAGGATGAAATTTGACCTCTTAAATGCTATCGTGCCATTAAAATTCGGCCTGATGTGCTATGAGACTAGAGAAATAAGCCTACTGTTCCACTTATAAAGAAATTTTAACAGCTAAAGCATACCAGGGTCATTTTGGATCTGAAGCTTTAACTTTATAATCCAAGCTAAGTTTATCTTGTGGATCTTGTGAGGCAGACATCAGTAAAGGTGAGGACATGATTATGTAGGGTAAGTCATAATAAAAGCTATGTAATTTTTGACTTTTTCAATTTGGATGTTTTTTTCTAGATCTTTTCCGATTTAGATCTTTTTAGATATTTTTTTGGAACCGTTTTGGATATTTTTTGTAAAAGAAAAGTGGCAACACTGGGGAAATAGATTAAGGACACAGATGGGGTCTGAGAAGGGCAGCAGGAGTCACAAGAACATATGACATCAAAAAAGAGGTCATCAAAGAAAACGTGGGCACATAACCAGTTCTTAATTACCTACTACGATATCAAATCAAATGGTTTGCCCACTTCGAAAGAATGCAGTTTTGACGGATGATAGAAGAATTGATAGGGAACTTGAGGCAAGATGTCAAAAGGCGAACGCAGTAACTTTCCAACTCTCCCCACTGCTAAAACCTCCAAGCATAACTATGGCACTAAAACGACAACTGATAAATTGCATGTTTATACCAACCCTCTGCTACCAATGCCAAACCTGGTCCCTAACAAGAGCACAGGAGAAAAAGATCACGACGTGCGAAATGAGATGCTTACGTAAGGCTGCCAATGTCACAAGGAGAGACAGAGTTCGAAACGAGAACATTAGATCAATTGTAGGAACCACAACATGCCTGCAATACATAAAGAAGCAACAAATAGAGTGGTTTGGCCACTTGATGCAAATGCAAACCGACCAACTGCCTCTGGATACAACGAACAGCACTACTGCCCTAGAGCAAGAGGCAGACCGAGAGTACGATGGATAGACAATATATCAGAGATCCTGAGGCAACACGGACTAACAACAACACGTGCAACACACTTGGCCCAGGATATAAAACAGCGACTCCCCACTACGCTGTGAGGCAATTGTGGACAAGACAAGTCAAGACAATACAAGACAATATATATATATATATATATATATATATATATATATATATATATATATATATATATATATATTAATAGTGAGAAAGAAGTTACACATTTAAAAAAAGTGACTAAAGTAACAAGATGTGATTACAAATAATTTTATTTTCAGTTTGTCATTTCCGAGGAAGCCGTCGGTGATCTCGAAGGTGTCTTCGAGGACATGCTTGGGGTTTGCCCTGAACACCCAAAGGTCGGGGATGTCCGACAGCAGATGAGGATTGCTACAAGTTGTTTTTTAGAGAGTCCTGCTTCCGCTCCTGCTGTCTAGAACACCAACACGAGGCGCAGGATCCTGGTTGATATAACACAGAAAATGTACACAACTTTAGAATGGTCGAGTCTACAGACAATGGTTGAAGGGTCACTACACCCACAATTTTTTTTTCTACAATGTTAGACCAATTATTTTATAATCTGACGTTTGTAGGGATATATGTTGATACATTTGCATACTTTAGGTTTAAAAGAAAATCACGGTTGCCATGGCAATAGCCGCCATCTTAGGAAAAAAACAAAATGTACATAGAATCCTGAAATTTCAAAAAAGAAACAAAATTTTAAGAAATAAATGATGGATTGATAAACTCTAATCCCATGTAGAGGTACAGGTGTAGCTAATTTACACTAAATATGTTTCTAAATATTTTTCTTCTAATATTAAAATGTATGTTTGTTGAAACAAGTCAAAATCTGTAGCACTATAAGACAAAAATGAAATTGGAAAAAAAAAAAAAAAAATGCTATTTTCAAATAGACCCGTCCCTCTAATATTGTTCAACTGACAGTTAAACGTTTTTTTTTTAAATCCTAAAAAAAGTGCATGGGTTGGTTGGTGTCTTTAGTATTAACTTTTCAATGCTCACCTGTTTACAAATGACGTAAATCTTGTGTGTAATCTGTTCTACGAATGCCGAACTTAACAAAACGAACACATCGAAAAGGTGTTTTTTGGGTCATAAATTTGGAGCAAATGCCATTAGGCGTTGCGAGTCCGACTCATTATCCAACGTACCATGATCGAAGCCCACTGCTGGCTGCGTGGATTTTTATCATGGTATAGGACGTCGCGGGTCGACACAAATGGATACCAGGATGTCTGGGGAAGTAAAGACGCCGGCGGAATGCTGACCACATTACCCACCTAGTGGGGATGGTCTGTTAAAATATGGGCGCTCTACCTATATACCCGATACGCCTAAAGGCGTGAAAAGGGATCTTTCCTTACTATAATTCAGAACTCTGGTTGATTTGATTTGATTTGATTCAAGAACCGACATCACAGCACTCAGGGAATTCACATAAGCGCTCCGTCCCCATCTTCAGCAGCCAACGAAGAGTTCCGTTACTAATGGTGAAAGTAGCATTCTGATTGAACTACCGTCTTGCATTTCCTCTGAGCCTCGAACATCTGTCAGAACCTCTCGTCACTCCCCACTGCATCAGTCTCACCAGACTGTGGTGATCCATCAGCTCCTCCGAACTGTACACGCTTTCCCACAAGGCACTAGCCACGTCTGCCTTATCATGTATCAGTGTTCCACCGAGTTGTGCAGAGCCAGCCAGTATGCCCCCCTGTTTATTTCCCAACACACCGGTGTGACCCGGTGAACAAATCCAGACAATTCTCCTCACTCGTGTCCTCCTCAGCGAAGCATGCCACTCTGCAAGAAGCATGCCTGTTCTGATCTTCCTCAGCATGCTTTCTGAATCAGTTACAATCACGATGTGTGTGTGTGTGTGTGTGTGTGTGTGTGTGTGTGTGTGTGTGTGTGTGTGTGTGTGTGTCGTTTTCTCTAGCCAACGGAAAGCTGCAGTGACCGCCTCCACCTCCATTCTTGAGCTGGATGTTGTGGTATCATATGCTAGGTTCTGCTGCACCAAACGTCAACCATTAGCTTTTGCTAAGAAGCCCCAAGAGATTCTTTTTCCTCTTGACACTGAACCGTCTGTGCTATTGATCAAATCTTCTGAGCGAGCATTATCTTGAATTAATTGCTGAATTTCCACCTCCGCGGCACCTGCTGGCCAGTCTCTGCATTCACGGCTCAGCGTGATTATGACTCTACACAAGTCAGACTGCTCAGGTAGCACTTTGACCTACTCCTCTCCTCGCCTAATGTTCTCAAGGATGCAAACCTGACGGATTGTTTTTTTCTGCCTGAGCCATCCATGACCTCCCTCTTATCAGCCGCTGACCCTTAACTGCACCCAGGGCTTCATGCAGAGGGTTGTCTGTGTCTGCAGCTACAGGACTCTGGCTAAGATCACAGACATTCGAATACACCTTTCTGAGCGTTTAAAGCATCCGACTCTCATGCAGGAGACCCGAGTTCCATCCCCACTAAAACTAGGAGGAGGAAAGGGGGAGGGGATTGGGGGGGGGGGGGATTTCTAACTCGAACAGTCTGGGACGACATCCCTTGCCAGGCGGCCCTGAATCCTCAGTCTCAAGGCCCGCTGTCTACACCGCCCTAAACAGTTGTAAATTTAGTTAGTTAGTTAGTTAGTTAGTTAGTTGGGTTATCCTCATTGCACTCCGGACATGTCCATAGGTGCTCAGATCCTCCCCTCAGTATGAACCCTAACGTCCGATGGCTAATAGTACCAGTTCTATGTTGATTAACAAGTCTTCTGGCGTAGCTGGTGTGCGTCTCGTTTTTTGTTGTAAAATAGACAGCTAAGTGAAAGTAAACCGGGCCTTTTCACGACTCAGGCACATTGGGCATAACAGGCTAGACCTTATTTTATAGACGAATCTGCACTGGGTGACTCATGTTGTCCGCATCACGGCAACTGCCTTTACTTTCCAGGACTGTACCTGACACCCATTTAGGGCTGGGTTGACACTGGTTAAGATACGAAAATTATGTACACATCTTTAGTATTGTCGAGTCTGTTGTCCATGGATAACATAAAAATAGGTATTTAAACATCTTTAGTAATTTTAAGTCTGTTGTCCATGGATAACATAAAAATAGGTATTTAAAAATTTTTAGTAATGTCAAGTCTGTTGTCCATGGATAACATAAAAATAAGTATTTAAACATCTTTAGTAATGTCAAGTCTGTTGTCCATGGATAACATAAAAATAGGTATTCACACATCTTTAGTATTGTCGAGTCTCCAGACCCTGTTAAATACAAGACAAACATGTTTACATATTTAGTATTGTCGAGTCTCCAGACACTGGGAAAGACAAGAGAAATATGCACACATCTTTAGTACTGTCTAGTCTCCAGACCCCAATAAAGAGAAGAGAAATATGTATACATGTTTGGTATTGTCGAGTCTCCAGACACTGGGATAGCAAGAGAAATGTGTACACATCTTTGACTCTCAAGAACTTTGTTAAGTCTCTAGATTAGCAAGTCCAATTTGTATTTAGAGAAAGAAATGTAAGATTCACCTGTTTGCAAATCAAATTCACATCTGCAATTATCAAAATATGCTACATGAGTATTTTCTTGGTTTACTGTAATAAATACGAAAGTTATTTCTATACCAAATATAGGAGGTACAGCAGAAAAAAAAAATCTCAGAAATCAAACTACAAGATGTCGGTATAACAGGGAGGATAGCAATGGCAGAATGTTTACCTTCGACCTCGCTTTACTAATACGGTTTCCACATAAGGATGGAAGTCTACGATTTCTCTGCAGAGGATGCTGAGTTAAGTTCTTGATGCAACACTGTGAGCTGGGGTTTGTCACGTGGAGTGCCTTTCATTTGTGCATTGGTTGAGTATGAATTTCAGTATGACCGGTATCCGGTGTACGTGTGGGTTGGCGAAATACCTTATGTAATAATTTTACCTGTGTATGGCCAGTTTATCGTGACTGACTACTTCCATCAACGACAAACTGCATTTCTGGTAAACACCTTTGACGTTGGCACCTCTAGCAACTGCCTCATACATTTACTGGGATCGTCTGTGTCTGGCATGTGCTAGGACTAATGGTTTGTTCACCAGATGCTCCAGTGAGGGACATTTCATTTGATTTCCACAGGCAGAGGAACACAGTATGTCTGCAGTAACCTGACTGCAGTGAAGCTGAAAACTTGACTGAGACTAAGACTAAGACAATACAACAGCAGATGATGATGATGTTACTGCAGAAATGCTCAAGCTAGAAGAAGAAACTTGCTATGTCGGAAACTGAAATGCTGTTGCTATAACAGACCTCAAAGTGGATGGGGGGAAAAAAAACTGTAGCGAAGGGCACGGTAACATCGTAAAATAGGCAGGGACTGACCAGTGCGACGATGGGCACACGTCATCAGAGTCGTCAAGTTGAGCAGGAACGTACATGAGGCAGGGGAGCTGAAGTTTCTGTCAGGCCTGATGTGACGAGAGCAACGTTCTGTAAATGACCTTACAAAACGCCTGGTACAAACCTGGCATAGCAGCAAACGACGAACTTCTTCCCGGAACACTGACGAGGTAAAACTGTAGATGATCGGGTTGATGATATGAATGTACATGGGAGCTTGTTTGACCAAGTCACGAATCGCTAGTGCTCGTGGCGTCATGTCTGGTTTCTTTCGTCCGCCGAAGACATACGACAACAACGTGAGTAAGAACATAAAGCTGATGAAAATATACAGAGCTGTGATAATGGCGAATGTCACAATGGAGTTCTTCATTGCCTCCCTTGTCGATGAACTCAGTTTCGTATCTGACGGGGGAAGTGGAGATGAAGCGAACAGTCTGTCGTGAACGATGGTATGTTGTCGGAGTTTCCGGATGATTTTAAAATACAAAATGCTAAGTGTCAAAGAAGTTGCAATGAAAAATATAAAAGATATGACAAAGAAGATGTAGAACAATGTTGTTTCCAGTTGGTCAGTTTTTAGAAAGCAAGAGGTGACCTTGACGCCGTAATCGGGGACATAGATAACGCCTTTCCCGAACAGCCAGAAGATAGGGGTGCCTAACGCGCAACTGCAGATGAGGATTGCTATAAACACTTTCTTTGCAACTCCTGCCGTCACTCCTCTCTTGTGCACCGTGCATATTCTCAAGAACCTGGTTAGTATAAGACAAATATGTACACATCTTTAGCATTGTCAAGTCTTCAGACTCAGGCTGGGATAACAAAAATATGTACTCAACATAAGTATAGTGGAGTTTGCAGACTCTGTCATGTAAA
>CAJHNH020002109.1:30000-72500 GCA_905116865.2 Candidula unifasciata
TATATATATATATATATATATATATATATATATATATATATATATATATATATATATATACTTATATAAATATGTAGTCATGTAGCAAGCAAGCGGGTGGCACGTAATGAGTGTATGTATGTGTGTGTGTGTGTGTGTGTGTGTGTGTGTGTGTGTGTTAACTACTGCGCGTTTGAGTATGCGTGCTGAATTGTAGTAATACAGTGAGATAGTATTTTGGCTACGGGACACCAGTAGCACACATATATCTTCGTGTAGGGAGTCGGCAGTCCGAAACCCAAGTTCAAGGTGTCTCCTTCGTGCCAAAGAACTGCATGGCTGTTGGGTGAACAGTCGTTAACGAAGGCAGTCAGGTCGTTGTTAGGGCGACGCTTGCAGGTGGATGTAATGTCCTAAATTCCTTTCCCAGCTAATAGTAGGGTACTGCTGGGGTGACAGTTTATTAACCCTCACATAATGCTTCAGGTCCAAATGAACACTAGGCACTGCCACTGTTTTGCTTCTGCCAGACTGTTGCCGTTGCTTTTTTGCTCAATTTGTAGACTGGAAGTATATAGTTTCGTTACCCAGCTTCTGAGTTGAGTGCATGGCGGGACACTGTGAGCTGCGGATTTCATTTCTTTTGTTTTTCGACTGACCAACGTGGTGGTGTGATTTGTAGATTCAGAAAATGGCGCGATGCCGGTTGTCGCAATATTGATATGGCCATTATTTGATTAAAATTGATCGCGTGTGCAACTGCTGATCTTTTGGTGACTTCTGCTACCATCAATGATGAACTGCATTTCTAACGTCAGACTGTTTGTGTTAGCACTTCGGATGGCTACCATATGCTTTTAATGCGAGTGTATGCTAGATTTGCTGAGACAGCAGTTTGTCAGTCTTTCCACAAGGGACTGTGATAAACATTCTGTCTGTTTTTCGCTGGCACAGGAGCAGAGCAAAGATGGGGTGACCCGTTTGCTATGAAGCTGAAATTAAAATTACCAGATTACCAAATTACCAGATTACCAGATCTTCCTTAAAATTGTTGATTGTTCCTGTCAAGATCATCTTGGTCTTCTATTTCATGTTTACTGAGTCGCTGAGCAAGCACGCATTGGTCAACTCCTGATTCTACATCATGTTTACTGAGTCGCTGAGCAAGCACGCATTGGTCAACTCCTGATTCTACATCATGTTTACTGAGTCGCTGAGCAAGCACGCATTGGTCAACTCCTGATTCTACATCATGTTTACTGAGTCGCTGAGCAAGCACGCATTGGTCAACTCCTGATTCTACATCATGTTTACTGAGTCACTGAGCAAGCACGCATTGGTCAACTCCTGATTCTACATCATGTTTACTGAGTCGCTGAGCAAGCACGCATTGGTCAACTCCTGATTCTACATCATGTTTACTGAGTCGCTGAGCAAGCACGCATTGGTCAACTCCTGATTCTATATCATTCTCATTGAGTCGCTGAGCAAGCACGCATTGGTCAACTCCTGATTCTACATCATTCTCATTGAGTCGCTGAGCAAACACGCATTGGTGAACTCCTGATTCTACATCATGTTTACTGAGTCGATGAGCAAGCACGCATTGGTGAACTCCTGATTCTACAACATTCTCATTGAGTCGCTGAGCAAGCACGCATTGGTGAACTCCTGAATTTGCAGCTATTCTTATGACTTTGCCACGGCCATGATTGCTTCGTATTTACGAAATAAAAGATCCACATTGCTATAGATCGAACCTGTAAAGAATATTAAATATTAAATATTAAATGTTAAATTAAAAATTGACATCACAGCACTCTGGACACTCGCATAGGTGCTCAGTCCCCCATCTTTAGCAGCAATAGAAGAGTTTCAATTTCGATGGTACTGCGAGCAACCGTCTGACTGTATATCCGTCTTGTCCTTTCCCTCAGTTTTGAGTTCGGCCAGGTCCCCTGGTATCTTTCCGCAGCGCCATTCGTCTGAACTTGAAGAGACAAAAATGCTAGTGAGCCTTAGACTTTTGATCTCGTGATCTGGTGTCGTTAGCCGCCTCACGCTGCGGGGTTCACCGGGAAAGAAGTGATCGGAGTACTTAGCGACTGAATGATTCAAAGGGCGAAAATGATAATTATCTGACTTACGCTTTTGATGAGGGTAACGGTTGAGCTGGGTAACCTGAAAATGTAGATATGGAGCACCAGGCTGTTGCCAATAATGCCGACAGCCATCAGCAAAATGGTATTTGCTATCTCGGTGCCATGCCAAGTCAAGATGACTGCATCCCTCCATGTTTCATTTGTCGGCGTTAGCAACGGAGACTCCGATAGATGCACCATTGTCTCCATAATCAGGGAGACGGTAGGTATGTGTTTCACAGGAGTGGGTCTACACGACAGAACACCGGTGCTGAACGAGCACGGGAAATAGACTGAGGACACAGATGGGGTCTGATAAGGGCAGCAGGAGTCACCAGAACATATGACATCAGAAGAGAGGTCATCAAAGAAAACGTAGGCACATAACCAGTTCTAAATTACCTACTATGATATCAGATCAAATGGTTTGCTAACTTCAAAAGAATGCAACTATGACGGGTAGAGCACAAATAGTATTCAAGTATTTGGGAACATTCATAACGTCAGATGGACGATGTGTGACAGAAATTTTGAGCAGAATTTGTTAGGCAAAGGCAGCTTTTCAAAAGATGGAAAGTATTTTATGTAATAAATCAATTTCATTAAACATCAGAAAACGAGCATTGCAGTATTACATCGATTGAATGCAATTATGACGGGTAGAGCACAAGTATTATTATTCGATACTTGCGCAATCATTTCTGATTGCAGAACTGGAGACAAGGCGAACAGTCAGTCTCAAATGCTGATATGTTTCTGGAGTTTCCGAAATTTTTAATTATCTATATTAATAAAAATCTTAATTTTCCGGTGTCGTTAGCTCTAAACTCGGAACTGCTGAACCGATTGCTTTTAAAGTTTCACACAACGTTACCTCTGACTCAAATTGTTTTTTGTGTGTCATAAAATCGCACAAACCACGAACGACGTAGCTCCAGCAACGGGCAAATCATTATTTGTTTCGTTGCCCGCCCGGATTTATTTTTTAAAAATTGGCAACCTTTGACTGTGCAAGACCTACCGTCACATTATTATTTTATACTATTATTTCTACTAAAATCTTGGGGTATTCCGTAGCGTAGTTCGTTGTAAGCATTTCGCTCCTGTTACTCGGGTGATAGGGGTTCGATTCCACGCTGGGTGATATAATTTTTTTTGCTCCTAACTGGGGTCTGCCACGTTTTGTTGGGGTTTATAGCTAGGCTGTAGTATCTACGCTTTTTGTTCCGTTAGATTTTGGGGTTTACAGCTAGCCTGCGATAGCAGCGACGTAATGCTTAATGTTCATGTCACGGGTAATATTCGTTCGCCCTTGAGAGGGCGGTTGGTACGTTATGTTGTGGTTTACAGCTAGGCTGCGATATCTGACCTAAAGTCTTCAGTCTTCGGAAGTAGAGTTGTAGGTGTATAACGGGTGTTCGATTCTCCGATGGGTACTAATTTTCCTTTTAACCCCAAAGGGGCGATTGGCACGTTGTGTTGTTGTTTGAAGCTAAGTTGCGACATCTGCGCCTTACGCCCTAAGACATCCGATTTCAGTACAGTCCACAAAAGCCCCCTCCCCCCCCCCCACGACGCTTAACTCGATCAAAAACTATTCGTTGATGACAGACACTGTTAACTAAGAAGTCTTACCGTCCAGTTTCGTTTGGGTCCACACGGATGCCACGGTTAATTAAATATCGTCATTTCGGACAGGGAGAGATGACAAGTGCGGGTTTTAATTTCCGCTATTTGTGAGTATAGTGTACATTTTTTTTTTATACCACGGAATTTTACTGTGGGTTCCGTCATTGGTTAGGTAATGGAGTTTTATGTCGGGGACACACTTAAACTAAACAGTCCGTGGGGACAGCATGCGGCGCCAACTCCTCTGGCTACAACCACCTGTACAGACAGTAGTGACCGTTTTGTGTTGTTGTTGTTGTATTGTGACGGTGGTGATGGTAGTGGTAGCAGTAGTACTGGTACTCCATGCGTTATGTGGTTGCTGTTACACTGGCCATATTTACTTCTCAGTACAGATTCTGCTACCCATTTTTGTCTGGGTGGACACGGATGCCAAGCTCAATTTAAAAACCATATTTCGTCAGGCGATGACTTCCCCATACTTCGTAGAGGATGACATGATTGAGAAAGGGGGGGGGGGGGGGGGGGGGGGGGTGTCGAGGGAGGTTGATGCCAGTCACTGTAAACTGAGAGAGCTTAAAACATTTTTTGACATTTCTCATTTCTTAACTATTTCTATTTTAACAATGTCGCCACATAATAATGTGAATCCTTCGAAGAGGGGGATATAATTGGGCAGATGCTTGAGTCCTTGGTAGCGTAGTTGTCTATTTTGCGTGTTACGTGGGTGACTGGCTAGGTGATAAAGAATTTTTTTTGCTTTTAACTAAGCGCCTGGCACGTTTTGTTGTGGTTTACAGCTAGGCTTCGATATCTACGTCTTCTTTCCGCTCGATTTGGGGGTTTACAGCTTGCCTGCGATAGCGGCGACGAGATGTTGGTCATCTCACGGGTAATCTTCGTTCGCCTTTGAGAGTTCGGCTGGAATGTTGTGTTGGGGTTTACAGCTAGGCTGCGATATCAGACCAAATCTCTTCAGTCTTAGGTAGTATATTTGTACTATTCCTCCCTTCACGTGGTTGACCGGTGTTCAATTACCCACTGGGTGCTAATTTTCCTTTTTTTCTCAAGAGGGCTGTTGACATGTTGTGTTGTGATTGACAGTTAGGCTGCGATGTCTGCACCTTTCGCCCAAAGACATCTGATTTCAGTAAAGTCCCATTTATCCCCCCCCCCCCCTCTCCCCGGCGCTTCACTCGATGATAAACTATTCGTAGATGACAGAAGCTGTTAACTAAGACTGCTTACAGTCCAGTTTACTTTGGGTGGACACGCATGCCAAGGTCATTTAACATTCGTCCGTTCAGAGAGGGAAGATGACGGGTGGGGTTTTTTATTTCCGCTATTTGTGAGTATAGAAAGGACTACTACTGTGGGTTTTCTTTTTCTTTGTTGGGAGCTCAATTACACCAAACAGTCCGTGGCGACATCATGCAGCGCTAACCCCTCTGGCTACACCGACCTGCACAGACAGTATTGATTGTTTTTTTGTTTTTGTTCTGAAGGTGGTGGTGGTAGTAGTAGCAGTAGTATTGGATAACTGTGGTAGCTGTTACACTGGCCACATTTACTTCTCATTACACATTAATGCTATCCATCTGTCTCTGGGTGGACACGGATGCAAAGCTCAGTTCAGTTACAATATTTCGTCAGATGATGACTTTCCCATCCTTCGGCGAGGATGATATGATTAGTGGGGGGAGGGGGTTGATGTCAGATACTGTTAACTGAGAGAGCTTAAAACATTATTTTAAAGTTATCATTTCTTAACTATTTCTGTTTTAATAATTTCGCAAAGTGGTGATTTTTTTTTTATTCTTTCGGAGAGGGAGATATGACTGGGTGGAGGGCAGACTGTTAGTTGAGAGCTACTTTCTTTCTATTCCATTTTACTATTCGGGGCCACAGCAACGCGTGGCAGGGCACAGCTAGTACTAAATATATCTAAAAAAAAAAAAAAAAAACTGAGACAGAAGTTAGACCCCAAAAAAAAAGTGACTAAAGTAACGAAATATGTATAAAAATAATTTTATTTTCAGTTAGTCATTTCCGAGGACGCCGTGAGTGATCTCGAAGGCGTCTTCGAGGACATGCTTGGGGTTTGCCCCGAAGACCCAAAGGTCAGGGATGTCTGACAGCCGACAGCAGATGAGGATTGCTCTAAGTAGTTTCTTAGAGAGTCCTGCTTCCGCTCCTGCTATCTAGAAGACCATCATGAGCCGCAGGATCCTGCTTGATATAACACAGAAAATGTACACACCTTTAGTATGGTCGAGTCTACAGACAATGGTTAAAGGGTCACTATTCCCACAATTTTTATTTTTAATTTACAATGTTAGACCAATTATTTTATGATTGTTGTTTGTACGGATATATGTTGATACATTTGCATACTTTAAGTTTAAAAAAAAAATCATGGTTGCCATGGCAATAGTCACCATCTTGCAACAAAAAAAAAAAAAAAAAAAACATTTACTTAGAATCCTAAAATAAAAAAAAAAAAAAACGAACAAAATTTAAAGAAATAGATCATGGATTGATAAACTCTAAACCTATGTAGAGGTACAGGTGTAGTTAATTTACTTTAAATATGTTTCGAAATATTTTATGTAGAATATTAAAATGTATGTTCGTTTTAAAAAAAAATCAAAATTTGTAGACAAAAATGAAATTTTTAAAAAAAAATTATATTTTAAAATAAACCCATCCCTCTAATATGGTTCAACTGACAGTTAAACTTTTTTTTTAAATTCCTAATAAAAAGTGCATGGGTTGTTTGGTGTCTTTAGTATTACCTTGTCAATGCTCACCTGTTTACAGATGACGTAAATCTTGTGTGTAATCTGCTCTACGAATGCCGAACTTAACAAAAAGAACACATCGAAAAGGTGATTTTTGGGTCATAAATTGGAGCAAATGCCGTGTAGTCACAGACAAAGCGAAATGGAGAGAGACTAAGCTTTACGGGACACAACCCGGTGCAATGAAGTCGATCCTGTCCACTTTGACTAACTTTAACATTAGAAACTTCTACGTATCTTTGCGGCGTCCGTGGCTGAGGCGTTGCGAGTTCGACTCGTTACCCAACGTACCGCGATCGAAACCCACTGCTGGCTGCGTGGATTTTTATCATGGTATGGGGCATCGCAGGTCGACCCAGGGTAAAATGGATACCAGGATGTCTGTCCTGGGGAAGTAAACACGGCCGGCGGAATGCTGACCACATTACTCACCCAGTGCCGATGGTCTGTACTATACACCCGATACGCCTAAAGGCGAGAAAATGGATCTTTAGCAGCCAACGAAGAGTTCCGATACCAATGGTGAAAGTAGCATTCTGGTTGAACTACCTTCTTGCCTTTCCTCTGAGCCTCGAGCATCCGCCAGAACCTCTCGTCACTCCCCACTGCATCAATCTCACCAGACTGTGGTGATCCATCAGCTCCTCCGATCTGTACACGCTCTCCCACAAGGAACTAACCACGTCTGCCTTATCATGTATCAGTGTTCCACTAAGTTGTGCAGAGCCAGCCAGTCTGTCCGCCCATTTATTTCCCAACACACCGGCGTGACCCGGTGAACAAATCCAGACAATACTCCTCACCCGTGCCCTCCTCAGCGAAGCATGTCACTCTGCATGAAGCATGCCTGTTATCTTCCTCAGCATGCTTTCTGACTCAGTTACAATCACGATGTGTGTGTGTGTGTCGTTTTCTCTAGCCAACGGAAAGCTGCAGTGACCGCCTCCACCTCCATTCTTAAGCTGGATGTTGTGGTATCATATGCTAGGTTCTGCTGCACCAAACGTCGACCATTAACTTCTGCTAAGAAGCCCCAGGAGCTTCTTTTGCCTCTTGACACTGAACCGTCTGTATTATTGATCAAATCCTCTGAGCGAGCATTTTCTTGAATTAATTGCTGAATTTCCACCTCTGTGGCACCTGCTGGCCAATCTCTGCATTCCCGGCTCAGCGTGATTATGACTCTACACAAGTCAGACTGCTCAGGTGGAACTTTGACCCACTCCTCTCCTCGCCTAATGTTCTCAAGGATGCAAACCTGTCTGACTGTGTCTTCTGCCTGAGCCATCCATGACCTCCCTCTTATCAGCCGCTGACCCTTAACTGCACCCAGGGCTTCATGCAGAGGGTTGTCTGTGTCTGCAGCTACAGGACTCTGGCTAAGATCACAGACATTCGAATACACCTTTCTGAGCAGTTAAAGCATCCGACTCTCATACAGGAGACTCGAGTTCCATCCCCACTAAAACTAGGAGGAGTTTCCTCTCGGAGGAAAGGGGAGGGGGATTGGGAGGGGGGAGGGGATTGGGGTAGGGGAGGTATTTCTAACTCGAATAGTCTGGGACGACATCCCTTGCCAGGCGGCCCTGAATCCTCAGTCTCAAGGCCCGCTGTCTACACCACCCTAAACAGTTGTAAAATAGACAGCTAAGTGAAAGTAAACCGCGCCTTTTCACGACTCAGGCACATTGGGCATAACAGGCTAGACCTTATTTTATAGACCAATCTGCACTGGGTGACTCATGTTGTCCGCATCACGCCAACTGCCTTTACTTTCCAGGACTGTACCTGACACCCATTTAAGGCTGGGTCGACACTGATTAAGAAATGAAAATTATGTATATATCTTTAGTAATGTCAAGTCTGTTGTCCATGGATAACATAAAAATAAGTATTTACATGTCTTTAGTATTGTCAAGTCTGTTGTCCATGGATAACATAAAAATAAGTATTTACACATCTTTAGTACTGTCAAGTCTGTTGTCCATGGATAACATAAAAATAAGTATTTAAACATCTTTAGTATTGTCAAGTCTGTTGTCCATGGATAACATAAAAATAAGTATTTAAACATCTTTAGTATTGTCAAGTCTGTTGTCCATGGATAACATAAAAATAAGTATTTAAACATCTTTAGTATTGTCAAGTCTATTGTCCATGGATAACATAAAAATAAGTATTTACACATCTTTAGTATTGTCAAGTCTGTTGTCCATGGATAACATAAAAATAAGTATTTAAACATCTTTAGTATTGTCAAGTCTGTTGTCCATGGATAACATAAAAATAAGTATTTAAACATCTTTAGTATTGTCAAGTCTGTTGTCCATGGATAACATAAAAATAAGTATTTAAACATCTTTAGTATTGTCAAGTCTATTGTCCATGGATAACATAAAAATAAGTATTTACACATCTTTAGTATTGTCAAGTCTGTTGTCCATGGATAACATAAAAATAAGTATTTAAACATCTTTAGTATTGTCAAGTCTGTTGTCCATGGATAACATAAAAATAAGTATTTAAACATCTTTAGTATTGTCGAGTTCCCAGGCCCTGTTAAAGACAAGAGAAATGTGTACACATCTTTAGTACTGTCTAGTCTCTAGACCCCGCTAAAGACAACGAAATTTGCACACATCTTTAGTACTGCCGAGTCTTCAGACCATGGTAAAGACAAGAGAAATGTGTACACATCTTCGAGTTTCAAGAACTTGGTTAAGACTCTAGATTAGCAAGCCAAATTCGTATTTAGAGGGGGAAAAAAGTCAGAATCACCAGGTTGCAAACCAAATTCACATTTGCTACATGAGTATTTTCTTGGCCTATTGTAATAAATACAGAATTCAATTAAAGTTATGGCTATCCTCCTAATAACGGGCACAAAAGATGGCAGCCGCTAAATATTCTGACGAGCCTATGTCACGTGTTGATTGCGCACTTCCGGGGACTTAATTTGCACTTTTCCTGCGACTACCGCCACCGCCAAGAGCCCTTACACCGCTCACACGGCGTTGATTGGGGCTTAACTAAAAGGCTGGGACTCAGAAGCAGCAGCTTCCGCATCTCCTTTGCTTTCAGGCTTGATGTGATGAGAACAACGTTCTGTAAATGACCTTACAAAACGGCTGGTACATACCTGGCATAGCAGCAAACGACGAACTTCTTCCCGGAATACTGACGAGGTAAAACTATAGATGATCGGGTTGATGATATGAATGTACATGGGAGCTTGTTTGGCCAAGTCATGCACCGCTATCCCTCGTGGCGTCATGGCTGGTTCCTTTCGTCCGCCGAAGACATACGACGACAACGTTAGCAGGAACATAAAGCTGATGATAAAATTCATCACTGTGATAATGGCGAACGTCACAATGGAGTTCTTCATTGCCTCCCTTGTCGATGAACGCAGTTTCGTCTCTGACTGAGGAACTCTAGATGAAGCGAACAGTCTGTCTTGAACGACGGTGTGTTGTCGGAGTCTCCGGATGATTTTAAAATACAGAATGCTGAGTGTCAAAGAAGTTGCAAGAAAATAAAAAAGACAAATGACACAGAAGATGTAAAACAATGTTGTTCTGAGTTGGTCAATTCTGAAGAAGCAATAGGTGACCTTGACGCCGTATTCGGGGACATAGATAACGCCTTTCCCGAACAGCCAGAAGATAGGGGTGTCTAACGCGCCACAGCAGATGAGGATTGCTATAAACACTTTCTTTGCGACTTCTGCCCTCACACCTCTCTTGTGCACCGTGCATATCCTCAAGAACCTGGTTAGTATAAGACAAATATGTACACATCTTTAGCATTGTCGAGTCTGCAGACTCAGGATGTGATAAGATGAATATGTACACAACTTCAGTTTAGTGGAGTCGGTAGACTCTGTTATGTAAATTTAATAGACATTTTTAGCATTGTAGAATCTCCCAACTCTCGTAAGATAAGAAAACTATGTACACATCTTTAGCATTGTCGAGTCTGCAGACTCAGGATGTGATAAGAGGAATATGTACACAACTTCAGTTTAGTGGAGTCGGTAGACTCTGTTATGTAAATTTAATAGACATTTTTAGCATTGTAGAATCTCCCAACTCTCGTAAGATAAGAAAACTATGTACACTTCTTTAACATCGTTGCGTCTTCATCTCTGTTGAAAGACAATGGTACACATCTCTAACACTGGCGAGTTCACAGATTATGTTAAAGCAAAATATGTAAACATCTGTTATATTGCCGAGTCTCTCGGACCTGACTGATACACGAACAAATATGTTCACGCCTTTAGCATTGTCGAGTCTCAATACCCTGGTTTAAATTAGAGAAATATTTACATATCTGTTGCATTAGGTCTAAATACCATGGTTTAATTTAGAGACATATATACATCTTTGGCATTGTCAAGTCTTAATACTCTGGTTTAGATTAGACGAATAATTACATATCTTTATCATTAAGTCTAAATACCATGGTTTAATTTAGAGACATATATAAACATCTTTAGCATGATCAAGTCCTAATACCCTGGTTTAAATTAGATAAAGATATAAATATCTTTGGCATTGGGACTAAATACCATAGTTTAATTTAGAGACATATATACACATTTTTAGCATTGTCAAGTCTCAATACTCTTTAGATTAAATATATTCATATCTTTAGCATTACGTCTAAATACCATGGTTTAATTTAGAGAAATATATACGCATCTTTAGCATTGTCGAGTCTCATTGTCGAGTCTCACTGTCGAGTCTCACTGTCGAGTCTCATTGTCGAGTCTCATTGTCGAGTCTCATTGTCGAGTCTCATTGTCGAGTCTCATTGTCGAGTCTCATTGTCGAGTCTCATTGTCGAGTCTCATTGTCGAGTCTCCAAAACCTGGTTATTATTAGGGAAATATATATTCATCTTTTTGTCTCATCATGGTCCATGGCATTGTGTTCAACAATTCTACCTCAGTGTCGGTCTCAATGAATGTTGAATGTTGAATTAGGAATCAACATCGCATCACTCGGGAAACTGCCATAAGCGAGCCGTCCCCATCTTCAGCAACAAGCGAAGAGTTCCAGTTCTGATGGCACCAGTAGCTCTCTGATATATATATCTGTCTCGACCTTCCCCTGAGTGTTGAGCGTCTGTCAGATCCCCTGGTAACTGCTCGCAACGCCACAATCCCCACTCTGTAATGATCTGTCTGCGCCTCCTCGCTGTTCACTCGCTCATAAATACTGTGTGAAATAGAAGTCTACAAAGAAATTCAATGATACTCGCATGTGGGGAGAAGCAAGGACAGAGCAGATATCATCAGATCTGTACAGACTGGACTAGTGGATAATGACGAGTCTCTGACACTAACACGGTTGCGTGACATAGGAGTAAAGCAAGATGAAGCACGTCTATGTCCCATTCAAGGCCGAGATAGGAGACAGTATAGGCATCCTATAATATGAACAATTAATAGAAATGCCTTGGAGTGGCTGCTGCATCAGAGGACTCTGGTACATCCGCCCTCCCCCCCCCCCCTTTTTTCATCATTTTCATCATCTTCGTCATTACCATCACCATCATCAGTATCATCATCACTATCATTATCATCATCGCATGCTTCAACCACAACAACAGTCATCATCATCTTTATCGTTATTACGACGACGACTACTACCAACAACACCATTGTCATTATCATCAACATTATCATCACCTTATCACAACACCTCATCACATCACCTTATCACATCAACATATCACATCACCTTATCACATCAGCTTGTCACATCACCTTATCACATCACCTTATCACATCACCTCATCCTATCACCGTATCACATCTCCTTATAACATCACCTTATCACATCAGCATGTGATATCACCTTATCGCATCACCTTATCACATCAGCTTGTCGTATCACCTTATCGCATCACCTTATCACATCACCTTATCACATCACCTTATCACATCACCTTATCACAGCATCTCATCACATCACCTTATCACAGCACCTTATCACATGACCTTATCGCATCACCTCATCACATGACCTTATCACATGACCTCAACACATGACATTATCAAATCACCCTATCATATCCCCTTATCACATCACCTTATTACATCACCTTATCACATCACCTTATCACATCACCTATCACATCACCTTATCACATCACATTATCACATCACCTTATCACATCACATCATCACATCACCTCAACGCATCACCTTATCACATCACCTCATTACATCACCTTATCACAGCACCTTATCAAATCACCTTATCACATCACTTTATCACATCACCTTATCATATCACCTTATCACATCAATTTATCACATCATCTTATCATATCACCTTATCACATCACCTTACTACAAATACTAGACCAATCGTCAACATCAAAATCACCCCAATAATCACCATTACCACAGTCAGCATCATCCCTATCATCATTGTAATTGGATTCATAATCTACATCATTATCATCAACAATAACAACAACGAAAACAACAACAACATCATCATCATCATCATCCTCATAATCGTCGTTTTCACCGCCACCATGTTCTAATTACTGTTGAAAATACCACAACCACAAACACCATCACTATCATCATTCCAATCACTTCTACCACAACCACAAACACCATAACTATCATCATTCCAATCACTACTACCACCAACACAACCACAAACACCATCACTATCATCATTCGAATCACTACTACCACAACCACAAACATTTTCACTATCCTTTTTCCAATCACTACAACTAGCACCACAGCCACAAACACCACCACTACCATTATTCCAATCACTGCTATTACCACCACAAGCACAAACATTATCAACATTAAAATCACTACTACTAGCATCACAGCCACAAACATTATCAACATTCCAATCACTACTACTTCTACCACAGCCACAAACACCATCACAATCATCATTCCAATCACTACTACTTCTACCACAGCCACAAACACCATCACAATCATCATTCCAATCACTACTACTTCTACCACAGCCACAAACACCATCACAATCATCATTCCAATCACTACTACTTCTACCACAGCCACAAACACCATCACAATCATCATTCCAATCACTACTACTTCTACCACAGCCACAAACACCATCACAATCATCATTCCAATCACTACTACTTCTACCACAGCCACAAACACCATCACAATCATCATTCCAATCACTACTACGACCATCACAACTACAAAAAAAAAATCACTATCATCATTCCTATTACTATTACCAGCACCACAACCACAACCAACATCACTGTCATCATTCCAATCACTACTACCACTACTACAGCCACAAACACCATCACTATCATCAATCTAATCATTACTACTACCACCAAAACCACAAACACCATTACTATTATCATTCCAATTAATATTAAGACCGCCACAACAACAAATACAATCACTATCATCACTTTAATCACTACTACGACCACCACAAACACTATCATCATTCCAATCACTACTATCAATACCACAACCACAAACACCATCACTATCATTATTCAAATAACTACTATTAGCACGACAACCACAAACACTATCATCATTCCAATCACTACTACTACCACCACAACCACAAACACAATCACTATCAAAATTAATATCACTACTACTACCACCGCAACCACAAACACCATCACAATTATCATTCCAACCACTACTATCAACACTACAGCCACAAACAAATTCACTATCATCATTCCAATCACTACTACCAGCACCACAATAACAAACACCATCACTATCATCATTTCAATCACTACTACTAACACCACAGCCACAAACACCATCACTATCATCATACCAATCACTACTACCACCACCACAAACAGAATCACTATCATCATTCCAATCACTACTACCACTACTTCAACCACAACCACAAACACCATCACTATCATCAATCCATTCACTACTACCACCACTTCAACCACAACTAAAAACATTATCACTATCATCATTCCAATCACTACTACCACCACCACAGCCACAAACACTATCACTTTCAGAATTCAAATCACTAGTTCGACCACTTTAACCACAACCACAAACACAATCATCATTCCAATCACTACTACGACCACTACAACCACAAACACCATCACTATCATCATTTTAATCAGTACTACGACCACCACAAACACTATCATCATTCCAATCACTACTACCACCATTTCAACCACAACCACAAACACCATTACTATCATCATTACTATCATCATTCCAATCACTACTAACACCACTTCAACCACAACCACAAACACAATCACTATCATTATTCCAGTCACTACTTCCACCACCACAACCACTAACACCATCAGTATCATCATTCCAATCACTACTACCATCACCACAAACACCATCACTATCGTCATTCCAATCGCTACTACGATCACTTTAACCACAACCACAAACACCATCACTATCATTATTCCAGATACTACTACCACCACCACAACCTCAAACACCATCACTGTCAACTTTTCAATCACTACTACCACCACCACAACCTCAAACACCATCACTGTCAACATTTCAATACAAACACTGTCATCATTCCAATCACTACTACGACCACTACAACCAGAATCACTATCATCATTTCAGTCACTACTACCACCATTTCAACCACAACCACAAACACCATTATTATTATCATTCCAATCACTACTACCACAACTTCAACCACAACCACAAACACTATCACTATCATCATTCTAATCACTACTACCACCACCACAGCCACAAACACCATAACTATCATCATTCTATTCACTACTACCACCACCACAGCCACAAACACCATCACTATCATCATTCTATTCACTACTACGACCACCACAACCACAAACACCATCACTATCATCATTCTATTCACTACTACCACCACCACAGCCACAAACACCATCACTATCATCATTCTATTCACTACTACGACCACCACAGCCACAAACACCATCACTATCATCATTCTATTCACTACTACCACCACCACAGCCACAAACACCATCACTATCATCATTCTAATCACTACTACCACCACCACAACCACAAACACCATCACTATCATCATTCTAATCACTACTACCACCACCACAACCACAAACACCATCACTATCATCATTTTAATCACTACTACCACCACCACAGCCACAAACACTATCACTATCATCATTCTATTCACTACTACGACCACCACAGCCACAAACACCATCACTATCATCATTCTATTCACTACTACCACCACCACAGCCACAAACACCATCACTATCATCATTCTATTCACTACTACCACCACCACAGCCACAAACACCATCACTATCATCATTCTATTCACTACTACGACCACCACAGCCACAAACACCATCACTATCATCATTCTATTCACTACTACCACCACCACAGCCACAAACACCATCACTATCATCATTCTATTCACTACTACCACCACCACAGCCACAAACACCATCACTGTCATCATTCTATTCACTACTACGACCACCACAACCACAAACACCATCACTATCATCATTCTATTCACTACTACGACCACCACAGCCACAAACACCATCACTATCATCATTCTATTCACTACTACTACCACCACAGCCACAAACACCATCACTATCATCATTCTATTCACTACTACCACCACCACAGCCACAAACACCATCACTATCATCATTCTATTCACTACTACCACCACCACAGCCACAAACACCATCACTATCATCATTCTATTCACTACTACCACCACCACAGCCACAAACACCATCACTATCATCATTCTATTCACTACTACTACCACCACAGCCACAAACACCATCACTATCATCATTCTATTCACTACTACCACCACCACAGCCACAAACACCATCACTATCATCATTCTATTCACTACTACCACCACCACAGCCACAAACACCATCACTATCATCATTCTATTCACTACTACGACCACCACAGCCACAAACACCATCACTATCATCATTCTATTCACTACTACCACCACCACAGCCACAAACACCATCACTATCATCATTCTATTCACTACTACCACCACCACAGCCACAAACACCATCACTATCATCATTCTATTCACTACTACCACCACCACAGCCACAAACACCATCACTATCATCATTCTATTCACTACTACCACCACCACAGCCACAAACACCATCACTATCATCATTGTATTCACTGCTACCACCACCACAGCCAGCTTCATCGCCAAACCAGCGACCGCCAGCCCAATTATCATCATCGTCTTTGCCTTATTTACCAGCTACAACTACAAAAAAAAACATCATCATCACCTTCATCACTACTACCGTGTGACCCAGTCACGACATGAGCAACCTTACCTGTCAACAGCGATCACGACGAGGACCAGGTCGGCAGAGAATGTGTTGCAGGTGGAGAAGAAAACCAGAAAGACGCAAAGGTCATTGTAGAAGTGGCTGTTTGGGTTCAGGAGCATATAGAAGCGAAGCGTCTTGGTGACGACGACGGCGCTGAGGTCCAGAACAGCCAACGTCTGAGAAAAGAAGACACGATAAACCAGAGCTAACTGTATCATCCTCGTCATCGTCATTACCATCGTCCTCACCAGACTCATCATCCCCATCATCATCATTGTCTTTTTCGTCGTCGTCATCGTCACCACCCTCGTCACATTAATGATCACCCTCATCGTTATCTCATTATCAACCTCGTCGTTGTCGTCGATGTAAGCATCGTCATAGCCGTCATCATCATTGTTTATCGTCATCGTCATCATCGTCGTCATCATCGTGGCTTATCATCATCATTGTCATTGCCATTATGATAATTATCGCTGTCGTCGTCACCATCATCATCACATCACAATCATCAAGGCCATCACCATTATCGTCGTGGTCTTTATCATCATCGTTGTCATAATCATCCTCTTTATCATTATTATCTTTATCGACATCATCGTCGACGTCACCATCATCATCACATTACAATCATCAAGGCCATCACCATTATCGTCGTCGTCCTCATCGTCCTCATCATCGTCGTGGTCTTCACCATCATCGTTGTCACAATCATTATCGCCTTCATCATCGTCGTTATCATCATCTTTATCATTAGTATCTTTATCGACATCATCGTCGACGTCACTAACATCGTCGTCAAGTGTTAAAAGCCTTTGCGGTGTAGACTGTTCCTAGTTCTGGGCTCTGTTTTATTGCAATGGAGTCATAAACATAATAGTAATGAGAATAATAATAGGAATAAAAAACTTATTGATTATCATAAAAAGTAACACAAAAAACCATAAATAGAATCAAAATAAGAGTAACAAGATAATTATATAGAGTATAATAAACTTAACAATAAACATAATAATAAATAGAAACATACGCAGAATAATAAACAGAATCATAATGATAATCATAAATAGAATCCTAATGAGAATCTTACTCAAACCCGTAAACAGAATCATAAAAATAGAATCATAAACATAATTATAAACATAATCACAAATGGTCTTCCATACCCTGCTGCCAAACTGTCTAGTACAGTGGTTTTAAACGTTTTCTATGTCGTTCTGCTTTAAGTAAATGACTAGCTCCCCCTCCCCCCCCCCCCCCCCCCCCCCCACCCCCAGCCCACTAAGACTATATGACAAGAACAACCCCCCTTTCACGCCCACTTTAATTAAATGACAAGACCCCCGGCCCCTTGATTATATGGAGAAGAAAAACCAGACCCCCTTGAGTATACGTTGCCCCCCCCCCCCCACCCGGAGTATATTGCAAGACCCCCACTCTGCATCCATCTTCCTCAAAATTGTTCTATGTTCCTGTAAAGATTATCTTGGTCTTCTGCATCATTCTTATTGAGTCGCTGAGCAAGCACGCATTGGTGAACTCCTGATTCTACATCATTCTCATTGAGACAATGAGCAAGCACGCATTGGTGAACTCCTGATTCTACATCATTCTCATTGAGGCGCTGAGCAAGCACGCATTGGTGAACTCCTGATTCTACATCATTCTCATCGAGTCGCCTAGCAAGCACGCATTGGTGAACTCCTGATTCTACATCATGATCATTGAGTCGTGGAGCAAGCACGCATTGGTGAACTCCTGATTCTACATCATTCTCACTGAGTCGTGAAGCAAGCACGCATTGGTGAACTCCTGATTCTACATCATTCTCATTGAGGCGCCGAGCAAGCACGCATTGGTGAACTCCTGATTCTACATCATGATCATTGAGTCGCGGAGCAAGCACGCATTGTTGAACTACTGAGTTCTCAGCCCTTTTAATGCCTTTGTCACAGCCATGATTGCTTAGTATTATTAGTAATTACGAGAAAAAAGACCCACATTGTGAAAGATCGAACTTGTAATGAAAAACATGTCACTAAGATTTAGACTTTTGATCTCGTGATCAGGTCTCGTCAGCCTGCAAGCGCTGCGGGGGTTCACTGGGAAAGAAGTGGTCGGAAAACTTAGCGACTGTAACGGGAAAATGACAATTATCTGACTTACGCTTTTGATTAAGGTAACGGTTGAGCTGGGTAGCCTGAAAATGTAGATATGGAGCACCAAACTGTTGCCAATAATGCCGAAAACCAACAGCAAAATGGTATTTGCTAACTCGGTACCATGCCAAGTCAAGATGTCTGCATCCCTCCATGTTTCATTTGTCGGCGTTAGCAACGGAGGCGCCGATAGATGCACCATTGTTTTAAAAATCAGTGAGATGGAAGGTACGTGTTTCACAGGGGTGAGTTTGCACGACAGAACACCGGTGCTGAACGAGCACGGGAAATAGATTGAGGACACAGATGGGGTCTGAGAAGGGCAGCAGGAGACATGTGACATCAGAAGAGAGTTCATCAAAGAAAAAGTAGGCACATAACCAATTCTAAATTACCTACTATGATATCGGATCAAATGGTTTGCCCACTTCAATTGAATGCAATTATGACGGGTAGAGCACAAGTAGTATTCAAGTATTCAAGAGCTAGAAGTTGGAATTGGAGAGTTAAAATAAAGAAAGCCCCAGGGGCTGACGGCATTACAAACGAATTTCTCTCTTGACCTGCTGCCAAGAAGTTTCTTCTCTGCATTTACAACCAGAGCTGGCAAAAAGGTGTGTTACCGTCAGCCTGGAAGGAAGCTCTCATCCAGCCTACCCTGAAAAAGGTTGGAGACAGAAGAGACCCAAAAAGCTACAGACCTATTAGCCTTCTTAGTTGTGTAGGAAAATTGATGGAGAAATTAGTAAATAAAAGACTAATACGGTTCTAGGAGACAAACTCTAATCACCACAACACAGACAGGATACAGACATCACAGAAACACAGAGGACCAGTTGACATATCTGGCGCAGGGAGAATGACTTCCAGGAAAAAAGAAAGTTCTTGCTGTCTTCTTTGACCTCTCTTGTGCTTTCGATACAGTTTGGAAAGAGGGCCTACAACTAAAACTGCTACAGGCAGGAGTTGTGCACAACATGTACAAGTGGATTAAAGACTTTCTTTTCCAACGCAGAGCTAGATTCAGAATTGATGGACACATCGCCAAACTGGCAAAACTAAGAGAAGGAGTTCCACAGGGCAGTGCGATAGCACCAACTCTGTTCATGGTTTACATAAATGATATCACAGCAAATTGCCACCAATACGTTTATAATACCCTACATGCTGATGACTTTGCAGTTTGGACAGCCTCCGAATACACTACCACAGCCTCATATCTGTTACAGAAAACTGTGGAAAATGTAGAAGCCTGGACCGAAAAGTGGGGTCTAAAGCTAAATAATTCAAAAATCACAGCATCATTTTCTCTCTCTCCCCCAAAAAATAAAAAAATCGAAATTTGGATAAAAAACAAGCTCATTCCACAGACTGACACTCCTACCTTTCTTGGCGTTACACTTGATTCGCAACTTACTTGGAAGTCACACGTAGAAGCAGTACAGGGGAAAGCATTCAAGAAGCTTGCAGTGACGAAAAAAATAGCGGGTACCACATGGGGAGCTAACTCCAGAATCCTAAAACAAGTATATACTGGAGCAGTGAGGCCCGTCATGGAATATGCCTCCACTGCATGGGCTGCAGCAGCCAGGACAACAATGGGAAAAGTGGAAAAGGTTCAGAATACGGGATTAAGGATTGTTCTCGGAGCCATGAAATCCACCCCCATCAGAGAGATAGAGAGGGTAGCAGATACTGAACCACTCGAACTCAGAAGACAATACAAAACTCTTTTACAGTATGAGAAATTAAAAAGACTTCAAAGTCACCCACTGCATTTTAAATTTCAAGAGAGAACAAAAAACAGACTGAAGCGTCAGAGCCCCAACCACATGGCTAGAGAACTGTACAGACATCACCAAGATCTGCTTGAAAGAGATGTAGCTCTGTGCGAAAAACTTAGGCCAGAACCATGGACAAGCAAGCCAGAGAAGACAAATGTAGTCCTAAAGGTACCAGGGATCTCTTATAAAGATGCCCAGACGGTGACGCAACAGAGAACCCTGGCTCTTGCTACACTTGACGAGAAGTATCCAAACACCACTTGGACTCAGGTTTTAATCGACGGCTCTGCAATAGATGCAGTCAGAAAAAAAAAAAGGGGGGGGGGGGGGGTTGTGGAATATACATTAAACCCTCTAGCAGTAGAGCAGAAACTCTCTACTAGCAGGTGACATCTGCACTAACTTCAGAGCTGAGGCAACTGCCCTACTTTCTGCAGTCCAACATCTCATCACTCACGATGGGAGTGGAGAAGGCAGAATGGTGATTACAGACTAGAGAGTGACAGCATAAACTAACTCAACAGGAAAGAACAAACAACAATTTTTAGACTTCGGACTGGACACTGTGGTCATCGAGCACACCTGTACAGGATAGGCATAAAAGAATTTGCTGCCTGTGATTGTGGAGCAAAAAAGACTGTGGATCTGGCCCAGGGAAGCCACATTGCGAGAGAAGCTATGGGCGACCGGTGGCGACTTTAAACGCACAATCCTATTTGTGACCCAGACGGGACTCAATGTGTAGCATGACTGATGTCGAACGCAGAAGAAGAAGAAGAAGTATTCAAGTATTTGGGAACATTCATAGCGTCAGATAGAAAATGTGTGACAGAAATTAAGAAAACACAGCTGGCTACGAAATACACATTCGAAAGCAACAATTGAGTTTTTAACGTCGTTGCGGCTTGTCGATCATTTCTGATTGCAGAACTGGAGATAAGGCGAAAAGTCCGTCTTAAATGTTGATATGTTTCTGGAGTTTCCGAAATTTTTTATAACACACAAAATATTTTTGAAAAAAAAAGTGAGAAAGAAGTTACACATTTAAAAAAAAAAGTGACTAAAGTAACTAAATATGTTTGAAAATAATTTTATTTTCAGTTGGTCATTTCCGAGGACGCCGTGAGTGATCTTGAAGGTGTCTTCTAGGACATGCTTGGGGTTTGACCCGAACACCAAAAGGTCAGGGATGTCTGACAGCAGATGAGGATTGCTCCAAGTTGTTTCTCAGAGAGTCCTGCTTCCGCTCCTGCTATCTAGAAGACCATTATGAGCCGCAGGTTTCTGGTTAAGATAACACAGAAAATGTACACACCTTTAGTATGGTCGAGTCTACAGACAATGGTTAAAGCGTCA
Source organism: Candidula unifasciata (assembly GCA_905116865.2). Classification (NCBI taxonomy): domain Eukaryota; kingdom Metazoa; phylum Mollusca; class Gastropoda; order Stylommatophora; family Geomitridae; genus Candidula; species Candidula unifasciata. The sequence goes on from CAJHNH020002109.1 coordinate 52,257, forward strand.
CTATTCCAAAAATTTTTATTTTATTTTATTTACAACTAGCTGTACCTGGCCACGCGTTGCTGTGGCCCAGATTGGTGAAATGGAGAGGAAAGAAAATAGCTCTCAGCTAACAGTGTCTGTCAAAGCTCCCTCCTCTCCCCTCGACACAGTCATATTTCCCTCTCCGAAGGATTGAACAATCATCCATGGCGAAATTATAAAAATAGAAACAGTAAGAAATAAGAACTTTAAAATAATATTTTAAGCTCTCTCAGTTAACTGTGTTTGGCATACCCCCCCCCCCCTCCTTTTTTTTTTCCACCAATCATATTTCCCTCTCCGTAGGATGGAAAAATCATCACCTGGCGAAATTATTAAAATAGAAATAGTTAAGAAATGAGAACATTAAAATAATATTTTAAGCTCTCTCAGCTAACGGTGTCTGGCATAACCCCCACCCCCTCCTCCCCTAATCATATCATCTTCTCCGAAGGATGGGAAAGTCACCGTGTAACGAAATATTGTAACTAAATTGAGCTTTGCATCCGTGTCTACCCAGACTTAAATAGGTAGCATTAACTTGTACAGAGAAGTAAATGTAGCCAGTGTAACAGCTACCACATCACCCATCCAGTACCAGTACTTCTGCAAAAATAACCACCACCACCATCACAACAACAACAACAACAACAACAACTGTTACTGCAGTCTGTGTAGGTCGGTGTAGAAAAGAAGAGTTAGCGCCTCATGCTGTCGCCACGGACTATTTAGTTTGATTTTGCCCCAGACATAAAAAAAAAAAAAAAAACTTCATCACGTAACCAGTGATGGAACCCACAGTGAAAAGTACACTATACTCACGAAAAGGGGTAAAAAATACCCCGCACCCGTCATCTCTCCCTCTCCGAGGGAACGATTTTCAGCTGACCTTGGCATCCGTGTCCACCCAAATTAAACTGGACTGTAAGCCGTCTTAGTTAACAGTTTCTATCATCGCCGAATAGTTTTTGATCGAGAAGAGTCGCGGGGAGGCTAATTAGGACTTAACTGAAATCGGATGTCTTTGGGCGAAAGGCGTAGATATCGCAACCTAGCTGTAAACCACAACACAACGTGGCAACCACCCTTTTAGGGGAAAAAGAACAATTATCACAAAGCAGGGAATCGAACACCGGTCACACGAGTGAAGGATGACATGCTTACAACTTTACTACCGACGACTGAAGAGTTTAGGTCAGATATCGCAGCCTTGCTGTAAACCACAACACACCGTGCCAACCTCTAGAGGGCGAACGAAGATTACCCGAGATGTCCATTGAGCATCACGTCGCCGCTGTCGCAGGCTAGCTGTAAACCCCAAAACCGTAAAAGGCATAGATATCGCAGCCATAAATAATAGCACAAGGTGCCAGCCGCCCAGGTAAGCGCTAAAAAATATTATAGCACCTAGCGGGGAATCGCATGTTAGGCCTAATAGTTAACAACTAGGCTACCAAACACTCAGACAAATAGTGGGAATGAAATTATATAATAATGCACAGTTCGATAAGAGCTCAGCAGTCAAATATGGCCGATCACATAAAAACAAATCGGGGCCGGCAACGAAACAAATAATGATTTGACCGTTGCTGGAGCTACGTCGTTCGTGGTTTGTGCAATTTTCTGACAAAAAAATCACGCTTGGAGTCAAAGGCAACGTTGTGTGCACATGTGAAAGCAATCGGTTCAGTAGTTACGGAGTTTTTAGCTTACATCATCGGAAAATTAACATTTTTATTAATATAGATGTTAGACCAATTATTTTGTGATTGTCGTTTGTAGGGATATATGTTGATAGATTAGCATACTTTAGGTTTAAAAGAAAATCATGATTGCTATGGCAATAGCCGCCATCTTGGGGGGGGGGGGGGGGGGGGGGGTACATAGAATCCCAAAATTTCAACCAACAAACACAGCTTTTGAGAAATAGATGATAGATTGATAAACTCAAATACTATGTAGAGGTATAGGTGTAGCTAAATTTGTTTCTAAAAATTTGTCGTAGAATATTAAAATGTATGTTTGTTGAAAAAAGTCAAAAATATATATAAGACAATAATGAAATTTAAGAAAAAATAAAAATAAACAATTTACTTTTAAATAGACATGTCTCTATAATATTGTTCAAGAAGTATTCACACCAAATGTTATGTTTTTAATTAAAATAATTCAGATTTTAGGATTTCACACACACATGAATTTGGTTAAGACTTTAGATCAGCAAGCCAAATTCGTATTTAGAGAAAGAAATGTCAGATTCACCTGTTTGCAAATCAAAGTCACATGTGCGACTATCAAAATATGCTACATGAGTATTCTCTTGTTCTACTAGTGGGTTGGCGAAATACCTTATGTAATAACTAGCTGTGCCCTGCCACGCGTTGCTGTGGCCCCGAATGGTGAAATGGAAAAGAAAGAAAGTAGCTCTCAACTAACAGTGTCTGTCATAACCCTCACCCCCCTTCTCTCTCCCCTCCACCCAGTCATATCTCCCTCTCCGAAGGATTTGAAAAATCATCCCTGGCGAAAGTATTAAAATAGAAATAGTTGAGAAATGAGAACTTGAAAATAATGTTTTGAGCTCTCTTAGCTAACAGTGTCTGGCATAACCCCCCTCCCCCCCCCCCCAATAATATTTCCCACTCCGAAGGAATAAAAAATCATCGCTTGGCGAAATTATTAAAATAGAAATATATATATATATATATATATATATATATATATATATATATATATATATATATATATATATATATATATATATATATATTTATATATATATATACTACCTAAGACTGAAGTGTTTTGGTCCGATATCGCAGCCTAGCTGTAAACAACAACACATCGTGCCAACCACCCTCTCAAGGGCGAACGAAGATTACCCGTGACCTGACCAACATCACGTCGCCGCTAGTTAGTTAGTTAGTTAGTAAGTTAGTTAGTTGGATTATCATCATTGCACTCCGGACATGTCCATAGGTGCTCAGATCCTCCCCTCAGTATGAACCCCAACGTCCGATGGCTAATAGTACCAGTTCTATGTTGATTAACAAGTCTTCTGGCGTGTATGGTGTGCGTCTCGTTTTTTGCTATGCCGATCTTAATTCCCAAGTCTGCCATTCTGGCGAGTGATGTGGATTCACTGCCACCAAACTCCTCCATCCTTCCCATTTCTATGAGGGCATTGATAATATCAGCATGATCCATAGGCTGACCGTCGGTAGTGATAGCGGATCCAGCCAACCTGTCAGCTGTTTCATTTCCATCGACGCCTGCGTGTCCCGGAACAAAAATAAAGGTGACTCCACGCACAGTGGACTTTTGTAATGATTCAAGCCATTGTCTTCGCACTGAACCTGTCTGAATCCTCCGGATCATACTCATTGAATCACTGAGTATACATAAGCGGGTGTATTTGTGTGTTTCAAGCCAGGCAAACGCTTGCGTCACTGCCATCACCTCCATCGTCATGCTGCTGGTTGTCATGGAGAAGGCTCCGTGGGCTTCCTAGACTGTTCTGCCCGCTGAGCGTGCTGTGAATGCCCATGCGCTTCTTTTTTGGCGTATAACGGATCCGTCTGTATAGATTAGTGCATCTGCTTCGTCTGAATTTTCACTGATGAGGGCGTTGACCTCTGCTTTAACAGCAACATGATTCTCTTCTTTACATCGCCTGTTGAATGTGGCAATACAGGAAAATAAACGCCTGAGGCACAGGTATCCATTCTGCACCAGGTATGATGTCGGTTAGGCTGCATATTTGCCTAAAAACATCTTCTGCCCGACCTAGCCACGATTTTCCCCTCTTCAGTTTGTCGCCCTTTTCACTAAAAGGCGCTTGATGCAGTGGGTGTTTCTTATCAGCACATATTTTGAGGTATGCCCGAGCCCTCCACATCCTGATCCTTTGGTTCATTGTTGGAAAGTCAAGTAGATACCTCATTGTTCTACAGGATGTGTCTCTTGTACATTACAAAAAAATGCGCATGGCTTCATTTTGCACCTTTTCGATCTGGGTAGCACTGACAGTGAGGATGGCCAGAGCGTATTCAATGGGGGAAAGGACCAGACCGTAGAATAGAAGTATTAGTAGTCTTTGCTCTATATTGGAAGCAGCCATTTTCCTCAGTGCAGATAAACCTTTGCGTGCTTTTGTTATCACATGGTCAACGTGTTCCCTGAATGACAAGCTGTGATCGAACCTCACCCCGAGAAACGTCATAACGTTGGTTCTGATCAATACATTATCACGCATTTTCACTTCTGGTAAGTCCGACTTGACAATGTGATTGTTCAAAGAGAACCATGACACTGATGCCTTCGAAGGATTGACATAGGCATTGGAACCGTCACACCAGACGGCAATTCGATCGAGTTTCTTTGTGCATTGTGCTGGCGATCTCCTGTCTATCACGCCCTCGTCGATAAATCAAAATGTCATCAGCAAATGACAGAGTCCTTCCCTTTCCATTCAACTGCTGCTCAGTGATCATCACAGTGTAAACATTGAATAAGACTGGTGATAGCGGTGATCCCTGTGGCAAGCCTGGACATATCGTTTGCGGTTCTGAGGACCAGCTACCACATCTTAGTACAATCTTTCTCTGGAACAGGACCGCAGCAATCCAGCGGAACAGAATAGGATTTACTTCTAGTTTAAGCAGTAATTGCATTAAATATTCGTATGGTACTTTATTGTAGGCATCTTCTCAGTCAAACACTGCCGCACATGTCTCTTCTTTAATCTGAAATCCCTCGTACACACCGTAGGCGAAAACTGCAGCATTGAACCATGTTTCTTTATTCAACCTGTACCCTCCAAGTGTTGGTGGGAACTTATCAAGTAGTTCTAAGTAGGTGGTCAATCTTTGTGCGACAATTTTCTCCAAAAGTTTGCCAACAGTTTTCTGCATCGAGATGATTCTGTAGCCGCAGATCTTTGAGTGGTCTTTATTCGGCTTTGGTAGTGGGAACAAATAACTATGGAGCCATTCTTCTTGTATCTAGCTACTCTGGATGCTGATATTGAATTCCTTTGCTACGCTTTTCAAATCAGCATTTGACATCATCAGAATGTCGTTGTATCGGATGCCGTCAGGGCCTGGAGCAGTGCTTCGCGATTTCTTGAGACAAGTTCTTAAGGTATCTGCAGTGATTGTGAGATCAGTGCCTAACACAGTGTTCTCGCACAGCATCGACAGTTTCATCTTAACCCCTATTCTTGCAGCTTCGTCTTTCTGGTCAGTTTGCTCCAAATAGCGGTTTTTCCTTTATCAGAGTCAGTTCTCTGCCATATCAGGTCTGTACCCTGAAAATCAGGGATACCCCTTGGTCGTGCGGCGCCGTGCGGCGCCGTGCATGCTCCGTTGAAGGCGCCAGAATGTCACAAGAGATCCCTGGGAGCAAACGCTCTTGCAGAATTCGTTCCATTTCGCTGTCTTGGCTTCTTTCGCAATTAACTTGAAAGCTACTGTCTGCTTGTTGACCTCATCTTTCAGACTGATCAGGCGTTCAGAAAGTGACGGATCAGTTTTCCTTGCTTTTTGCCATGCCTTGACAGCTTTCCTTTTTTCTAGCCACGCCATGTTGACTACTTTATTCCACAATGATGGCTGGGCCCATCTCTCCCGCCGTCTGCGATCTGCTCTTTGTTTTACGTCGTCTGATTTTACTAATGGCATCTTGCCCTGTACGGTCATATATAAAAGCAGGCACATAGATTACATGACCTTTGTTGTTGCTCTTCTCCACCAGGACGACGCAAGGAAAGTGATCACTGTCATGGTATCCCAGTGTGCTCCACCTGCATCCTGATGCAATGGAGGGAGACACTAGAGCCATGTCAATTACCCTGTCAGAATCCCCTTGTCGGGTTGCCATTCGGGTAACCTTTCCATCGTTCAAGCATACTAGATTGGCAGACACTAGGGCATCCTCCAGGTCTTCCCCCTGTTTATTGGTGATTACATTACCACACTGGTGTCCTCTGGGGTTGAAATCTCCGCAGTAAAGGACTTTCTTTTCTTCCGTCTGGAGCAAACTCTGCCATTTCGCTGTATCCACCTTTCCATTGCAGGCGTACATATTGACAATCATACACTGCGTGTACTTGTTATTCGTCATTATTCCACTCAGACATGTCCACCTCAGACACCAGTATTTGGTCACGAATAAGAATGAGCTGTCCGATGTGCCGTCCATTGTAAAAGGATTGGAAGCCCGCAATTTTAACGATCTCGTCACCGAGGTGTGTTTTCTGTAGGACAACAATGTCGTTGCTGTAAAGGAGCTTCTCGAAAATGGGTCGGCGTTGATTGAATGAAGCGCAGTTCCTGTAGAGAACGCGAACATACTTAAAGCTGAGTCTCTCACATTTCAGTCGCTTCCTGCAGGCGCCACCGGGCTTGTGTTTTCGCGTTCTCCTTGTCCGTCTACGGGTTGTTTTGAATGGGTAAACAGTCGCCATCGAACGTCCAATACATTCTGAGGGAAGTCTGAACTCACGTGCATGTACTCCATTGCACGGTTCAGACCCCATTCCGATAAAACTTTCACAGTATAAGTGAGCGAAAATAGCAAATTTGCGCCATTCGCCTCAACGGACGCAAAAAAGCGTACCGCCATTGTGGCTGTTTACACCGGAAGTTACGTCGCCGCTATTGCAGGCTAGCTGTAAACCCTCAAACCGAGCGAAAAAAAAGACGTAAATATGGCAGCCTTGATGTAAACCACAACACAACGTACCAGCCGCCTAGTTAAGGGCCCCCAAAAAATTATTTAATCACCCAGCGGGGCATTGATCGCCGGTCACCTGCGTAACATGCAAAATATACAACTACGCTACCAAGGACTCAAACATCTGCCCAATTATATCACGCTCTTCGAATGATTGAAACATTAGTATGTGGCGACAGTGTTAAAATAGAAATAGTTAAGAACTGAGAACGGTAAAAAAATATTTAAAGTTCTCTCAGTTAACAGTGACTGGCATCAACCCCCCTCAACACCCCCCCCCCTGACAATCATATCATCCTGTACGAAGTATGGGAAAGTCATCGCCTGACGAAATATTGTTGTTAAATTGAGCTTGACATCCGTGTCCACCCAGACAAAATTGGGTAGCATTAATCTGTGCTGAGAAGTAAATGTGGCCAGTGTAACAGCTACCACATCACCCATCGAGTACCAGTACTACTGCTACCACTACCACCACCACATTTACAACAACAACACAAAACGGTCACTACTGTCTGTACAGGTCGTTGAAGCCAGAGGAGTTGGAGCTGCATGCTGTCGCCACGGACTGTTTAGTTTAAGTGTGTCCCCGACATAAAATTCCGTGATTAAAAAAAAAAAAAGTGCACTATACTCACAAATAGCTTAAATAAAAACCCGCACTCGTCATATCTTCCTCTCCGAAGGGACGATGTTTAACTAACCTTGGTCGCCGCCATCGCAGGTTTGCTGTAAACGCTAAAATCGAACGGAAAAAAGCGTAGATTTTGCAGCCTAGCTATAAACCACAACAAAACATGGCAGCCACCCAGTTTTTTAATATAGATTTTACCTGTATATGGCCAATTTATTGTGACTGACTACTTCCATCAACGACAAACTCATTTCTGGTAAACACCTTTGACGTTGGCACCTCTAGCAACTGCCTCATACATTTACTGGGATCGTCTTTGTCTGGCGAATCGTTTGTTCACCACATGGAACAGTGAGGGACATTTCGTGTGATTTCCACTGGCAGAGGAACGCAGTATGTCTGGAGTAACCTGACTGCAGTGAAGCTGAAAACTTGACTGAGACTAAGACTAAGACAATACAACAGCAGGTGATGATGATGTTACTGCAGAAATGCTCAAGCTAGAAGAAGAAACTTGCTATGTCGGAAACTGAAATGCTGTTGCTGTAACAGACTTTAAAGTGGATGGAAAAAAAAAAAAAAAACTGTAGCGAAGGGCACGGTACTATCGTAAAATGGGCAGGGACTGACTAGTGCGAAGATGGGCACACGTCATCAGAGTCGTCAAGTTGAGCAGGAACGTACATGAGGCAGGAGAGCTCGAGTTTCTTTCAGGCCTGATGTGACGAGAGCAACGTTATGTAAATGACCTTACAAAACGGCTGGTACAAACCTGGCAAAGCAGCAAACGACGAACTTCTTCCCGGAATACTGACGAGGTAAAACTGTAGATGATTGGGTTGATGATATGAATGTACATGGGAGCTTGTTTGACCAAGTCATGCACCGCTGTCCCTTGTGGCGTTCTGGCTGGTTCCTTTCGTCCGCCGAAGACATACGACGACAACGTGAGCAGGAACATAAAGCTGATGATAAAATACAGAGCCGTGATAATGGCAAACGTTACAATGGAGTTCTTCATTGCCTCCCTTGTCGATGAGCGCAGTTTCGTATCTGACGGGGGAAGTGGAGATGAAGCGAACAGTCTGTCTTGAACGATGGTATGTTGTCGGAGTTTCCGGATGATTTTAAAATACAAAATGCTAAGTGTCAAAGAAATTGCAAGAAAATATAAAAGACAAATGACACAGAAGATGTAAAACAATGTTGTTCCCAGTTGGTCAGTTCTAAGGAAGCAATAGGTGACCTTGACTCCGTATTCGGGGACATAGATGACGCCTTTCCCGAACAACCAGATGATAGGGGTGTCTAACCCGCCACAGCAGATGAGGATTGCTACAAACACTTTCTTTGCGACTTCTGCCCTCACTCCTCTCTTGTGAACGGTGCATATCCTCAAGAACCTGGTTAGGAGAGGACAAATATGTACACATCTTTACCATTGTCGAGTCTAAATACTCTTGTTTAATTTAGAGACATGTAAAGACACCTTTAGCATTGTCGAGTCTCATTGTCGAGTCTCATTGTCGTCTTATTGTCGAGTCTCAATGGCGAATCTCATTAGCGAGTCTTATTGTCGAGTCTCATTGTCGAGTTTCATTGTCGAGTCTCATTGTTGAGTCTCCTAAACCTGGTTATTATTAGGGAAATATATATTCATCTTTTTGTCTCATCATGGTCCATGGCTCCGTGTTCAACAGTTCTACCCCAGTGTCGGTCTCAATGAATGTTGAATGTTGAATTAGGAATCAACATCACATCACTCGGGACACTGCCATAAGGGAGCCTTTCCCATCTTCAGCAGCAAGCGAAGAGTTCCAATTCCGATGGCACCAGTAGCTCTCTGATATATATCTGTCTCGCCCTTCCCCTGAGTGTTGAGCGTCTGTCAGATCCCCTGGTAACTCCTCGCAACGCCACAATCCCCACTCTGTAATGATCTATCTGCGCCTCCTCGCTGTTCACTCGCTCATAAATACTGTGTGAAATAGAAGTCTACAAAGAAATACAATGATACTCGCATGTGGGAAGAAGCATGGACAGAGCAGATATCATTAGATCTGTACAGACTGGACTAGTGGATAATGACGAATCTCTGACACTAACACGGTTGCGTGACATGGGAGTAAAGCTAGATGAAGCACGTCTATGCCCCCTTCAAGGCCGAGATAGGAGACAGTATAGGCATCCTATAATATGAACAATTTTTAGAAATGCCTTGGAGTGGCTGCTGTATCAGAGAGCTGAGCATGCATGGGAACGCCTAGTGTGCATTAAGTCCTGCCTCTAGGCATCTTTCTTCCCCCCCCCCCCCCCTTTTTCATCATTTTCGTCATCTTCATTATCAACATAATCAGTACAATCATCAATATCATTATCATCATCGCATGCTTCAACCACAACAACAGTTACATCATCTTTATCATTATTTCCATGACAACCACTACGAACAACACCATTGTCATTATTTTCAATCACAGCACTTCGTCACATCACCTTATCACATCACCTTATTGCATCACTTTATCACATCACCTTATCACATCACCTTATCACATCACCTTATCACATAACCTTATCGCATCACCTTATCGCATAACCTTATCACATCACCTTATCACATCACCTTATCACATCACCTTATCTCATCACCCTATCACATCACCTCATCACATCACCTTATCACATCACCTTATCACATCACCTTATCGCATCACCTTATCACATCACCGCATCACATCACCTTATCACATCACCTTATCACATCATCATCACCATCACCACAGTTATCACAATTACCACGGCCAGCGTCATTCTTATCATCATTGTAAATGTTATCATAATATACATCAATATCATCAACAATAGAAAAAGCAACGAAAATAACAACAACAACGAAAACAACAACAACAACAACATCATCATCATCATTACCAGCATAATCGTCGTTTTCACCACAACTATGCTCTAATTACTGTTGAAACCACCACAACTACAAACAACATCACTATCATCATTCCAAACACTACTTCCACCACCACAAGTACAAACACCATCACTATCATCATTCCAATCACTACTTCCACCACCACAACTACAAACACCATCACTATCATCATTCCAATCACTACTTCCACCACCACAACTACAAACACCATCACTATCATCATTCCAATCACTACTACCATCACGCCAACTACAAACACCATCACTATTATCATTCCAATCACTACTTTTCACCACCACAACTACAAACACCATCACTATCATTATTCCAATCACTACTACCACCACAACCACAAACACCATCACTATCATTATTCCAATCACTACATCCACAACCACAACAACAAACACCATCACTATCATCATTCCAATCACTACTACCACCACCACAACCACAAACACTATCACTATCATCACTCAAATCACTATTACCAACACCACAACCACAAACACCATCACTATCATCATTCCAATCACTACTACCACCCCCTGTGTGGGTTCCGGGGCCCTACTATGGGAAAAAAGAGAATAGACCCACTGCCTACCCAAAAGCATGTTGTAAGAGTCGACTTATTGGAGGCCTCCTTCGAAGTCAGAGTGCATATGCCTGAGAGGCAAGGGGCCAACAGTCTGCAAAATGATCTGTCAAATGGATGCACACGCAACCCTAGGGTTCTGGAACAGGACTGCAGTCCAGAAGTGGACGAACAACCAGAACTTTCCGCAGGAGTTTACAGACGGTGAACGCGAAGAAGAAGAAGACTACTACCACAACACCAGCCACAAACACAATCACTATCATCATTCCAATCACTACTACAACCACCACAACCACAAAAACCATCACTATCTTCATTCTAATCACTACAACGACAACCACAAACACCATCACTATCATAGTTCCAATCACTACTACCCCCACCACAATCACAAACACCTTCACTGTCCTCATTCCAATCACTACTATCACCACCCCAGCCACAAACACCATTACTATCATCATTCCAATCACTACTACCAACACTACAACCACAAACACCATCACTATCATTATTCCAATCAGTACTACTATCACCACCACATCTACAAACAACATCACTATCATTATTCCAATCACTACTACCCCCACCACAATCACAAACACCTTCACTATCATCATTCCAATCACTACTATCACCACCCCAGCCACAAACACCATTACTATCATCATTCCAATCACTACTACCAACACTACAACCACAAACACCATCACTATCATTATTCCAATCAGTACTACTATCACCACCACATCTACAAACAACATCACTATCATCATTCCAATCACTACTACGACCACCACAACCGCAAACACTATTACTATCATTTTTACAATCACTACTAAGGGATTGGGGGTGGGGGGGGGGGGGGGGAGAGAAGTAGCGTTAGCGAAGTCGATAAGAGGCCCACTTTCAAATTCAGCTGCGACTCGCTGCAGCCAACGGTCGGTGTTTGACACCGGGCTGCTCCCGGGGTTCACCCAGACTCTAGGTAATGGGTACCAGAGTGACACTATGGGTTAAATGGAGGAACCTCGCTGTAGCTACAGAGTTACGTGCGAACGACGACACAGGCGGACAATTCTTATCAGCTGTCCGTACTGGTGGCAGAGCACTTATGGCTTATAACCGTGTGCAATGAGTTTGGTTGACATGTCCCGACTTTACCTTTTTTTTACTACTAAGATTATCACAGCCACAAACACCATCACTATCATCATTCCAATCACTACTACCACCACCACAGCCACAAACACCATCAATATCATCATTCCAATCAATACTACTACCACCACAATAGCCACAAACACCATCACTATCATCATTCCTATCACTACTACGACAACTACAACCACAACCACAAAAACTATCATCATTCCAATCACTACTACTACCACCACACAACAACCCCAAACACCATCACTATCATCATTCCTATCACTACTACGACCAATACAACCACAACCACAAACGCTATTATCATTTCAATCACTACTTCAACCACCACCACAACAACCACAAACACCATCTTTATCATTATTCCAATCACTACTACGACCCCCACAGCCACAAACACCATCAGTATCATTATTTTAATCACTACTACGACCACCACAACCACAAACACTATCATCATTCCAATCACTACTACCACGACCACAGCCACAAACACCATCACTATCATCATTCCAATCACTACTTCCACCACCACAACCCCAACCACAATCACTATCATCATTCAAATCACTACCACCACAGCCACAAACACCATCACTATCAACATTCCTATGACTACTAACACCACCATAACCACAAACACCATTCCAATCATTACTTAAACCTTTACAACCACAAGCATCATCACTATCATCATTCCAGTTACTTCTACGACCACCACAGCCACAAACACCATCACTATCATCATTCCAATCACTTCTACTACCACCACAGCCACAAACACCATCACAATCATCATTCCAATCACTACTACGACCACCACAACCCCAAACACCATCACTATCATCATTCCAATCACTACTACGACCACCACCACCCCAAACACCATCACTATCATCATTCCAATCACTACTACAACCACCACAACTACAAACACCAACACTATCATCCTTCCAATCACTACTACAACCACCACAGCCAGCTTCATCGTAAAATCAGTAGAATCAGCATCCCAATTATCATCATCGTCTTTGCCCTAACCACCAGCTACACCTACAAAAAAACATCATCATCATCATCATCATCACCATCATTTTCATCATCACCATCCTCACCACCACCGTGTGACTCAGTCACGACACGAGCAACCTTACCTGTCAACGGCGATCACGACGAGGACCATGTCGGCACACATGGTGTTGCAGATGGAGAAAAAGGCCGCAAAGATACAAATGCCGTTGTAGAAGTGGCTGTTGGGGCTTAGGAGCATATAGAAGCGAAGCGTCTTGGTGACGACGACGGCGCTGAGGTCCAGAACAGCCAACGTCTGAGAAAAGAAGACACGGTATAAATGAGCTAACTGTATCATCCTCGTCATCGTCATGTTCTATCGTCGACACCAGAATCATCATCCCCATCAACATCATGGTCTTTTTCGTCGTCGTGGTCATTATCGTCACCCTCGTCACCTGAATCATCACCATCATCGTTATCTTATTATCATCCTCGTCGTTGTCGTCGGCGTAAGCCTCGTCATTATCGTCATCGTCATCATCATTATCGCCATTATCATCATTATCATAATTATCGTGATCGTCGTCACTATCCTCATCACATCACAAATATCAAGGTCACCACCATCACCACCGTCATCATTGTCATCATCATCATCGTCGTGGTCGTCATCATCACCATCGACATAATCATTACCGTCGTCGTCATCACTCTGACTATATGACACGACCCCCCTCACCCAGCCCACTCTGACTATATGACAAGGCTCCCCTCCACGCCCCCTTGAGTTTATAACAGGCGCCAATCCCCTTCCTAGCCCACTCTGACTAGATGACAAGCCACCTCCCCAGCCCGCTGTGATTATATGACAGGCGCCCCAGCCCACTCACACTATATGAAAAGCCCCCTCCCCAAAGCCCACTCGAGCTATATGTCAAGGCTCTCCCTTGACGCCACCTAAAGTTTATGACAGGCTGCCCCCAGCACACTATGACTATATGACAAGCCCCCTCCCCCAGCCCACTCTGACTATATGCCCCTCCCCCAAGCCCACTCTGACTACATGTCAAGGCTCTCCCTCCACGTCCCCTTAAGTTTATGACAGGCGCCCCCAGCCCACTATGACTAGATGACAAGGCCACTCCCCCAGGACACACTAACTATATGACAGGCGCCCCCAGCCCACTCTGACTATATGCCCCCTCCCCAAGCCCACTCGGACTATATGTCAAGGCTCTCACTCCACGCCCCCTTAAGTTTATGACAGGCGCCCCCAGCCCACTCTGACTATATGACAAGACCCTTCCCACCAGCCCACTCTGACTATATGACAAGCCCTTTCCCACCAGCCCACTCTGACTATATGACAAGCCCCTTCCCACCAGCCCACTCTAACTATATGACAAGCCCCTTCCCACCAGCCCACTCTATATGACAAGCCCCCTCCCACCGGCCCACTCTATATGACAAGCCCCTTCCCACCAGTCCACTCTAACTATATGACAAGCCCCTTCCCACCAGCCCACTCTGACTATATGACAAGCCCCTTCCCACCAGCCCACTCTAACTATATGACAAGCCCCCTCCCACCAGCCCACTCTATATGACAAGCCCCTTCCCACCAGTCCACTCTAACTATATAACAAGCCCCTTCCCACCAGCCCACTCTGACTATATGACAAGCCCCCTCCCACCAGCCCACTCTGACTATATGACACGACCCCAGGCCCCTTGAGTATATGGCGAATTCCCCCCCCCCCCACAACCCCTTGAGTATACTCCCCCCACTCAGCTCCCGGAGTATATTGCAAGACCCCCACTCTACATCCATCTTCCTTAAAATTGTTCAATGTTCCTGTAGAGATCATCTTGGTCTTCTACACCATTCTCATCGAGTCACCTAGCAAGCACGCATTGGTGAACTCCTGATTCTACATCATTCTCACTGAGTCGCTGAGCAAACACGCATTGGTGAACTCCTGAGTTTTCAGCCATTCTAAAGCCTTTGTCACTGCCATGATTGCTTAGTAATTACGAGATAAAAGACCCACATTGTGAAAGATCGAACCTAAAGAGAAAAACATGTCAGTAAGACTTACACTTTTGATCTCGTGATGTGGTCTCGTCAGCCGCCTCACGCTGCGGGTTTCACTGGGAAAGAAGTGGTCGGAGAACTTAGTAACTGAATGGTTCAACGGGCGAAAATGACAATTATCTAACTTACGCTTTTGATGAGGGTAACGGTTGAGCTAGGTAGCCTGAAAATGTAGATATGGAGCACCAGGCTGTTGCCAATAATGCCGAAAACCAACAGCAAAATGGTATTTGCTATCTCGGTACCATGCCAAATCAAGATGTCTGCATTCCTCCATGTTTCATTTTTCGGCGTTAGCAACGGAGGCTCCGATAGATGCACCATTGTCTCCATGATCAGTGAGACGGTAGGTACTTGTTTCACAGGGGTGGGTCTGCACGACAGAACACCGGTGCTGAACGAGCACGGGAAATATACTGAGGACACAGATGGGGTCTGAGAAGGGCAGCAGGAGTCACCAGAACTTATGACATCAGAAGAGAGGTCATCAAAGAAAAAGTAGGCACATATCACATCATCATCATCATCATCATCATCATCAGGTGCCTTGCCGACTGACGTGGGCGATCATGCCTCTCCATAATCTGCGATCTCCTGCAGCATGTATCAGTTCGTGTGCCGACACACCTCCATGCCATGCAACAAGACTGTCAAGCATCTTCTCTCGTTGTCTTCCTCTATCTCTCCTTCCACATATATTTCCAGTGGTCACAACATGTTCTATTTTCCCTCTTCTCATAATATGGCCGAAAAATGATGACTGTCTCCTTTTGATGTCTGTGATAAGTTGTCTTCGGGCTCCCGCCTCTTTCAAAAACCTTTTGGTTGCTCCTTTTGGCTGTCCAAGGTATTCTAAGCATTCTTCTGTAAAACCACATCTCCGCGGCTTCCAGAAATTATTTTGCCTGCCTACCGATTGTCTAGGATTCACAGCCATATGTAAAAACTGGATGTATGTAGCAAGCAAGAATTATTTTTCTAACTCTCAATGACAAGGATATATTGCACAAGATGTTTTTCATTTTATAAAACGCAGTTTTTGCCTGTCCTATTCTATTTCTTATCTCAGTTAAGCATCTTCCATCTGATGTTATCCATGTGCCCAGATACTTAAATTTCTGTACTTGTCCTAAAATAACACCATCAACTTTTATTACACACTTAGAAATAATTCGTTTCTTTGATACCACCATTACTTCTGTCTTCCCATCATTCAAACTGAGGCCCATTCTTCCACTTTCTAACACCACAATGTCTATCATTTCCTGTAGTTCTTCCTGACTTGTTGCTATCAAGACTGTGTCATCAGCATTACGTAAATTGTTTATATTGTGCCCACCAACCCCAATTCCGGGCATACCAATTAAAGCTCTCATTATATATTCACTGTATATTAAAAACAAATCAGGTGACAGTACACATCCTTGTCGTACGCCCCTCTTTATGCTTTGAAATGTACCTAAACAGTTGTTAATTCTTATAGCTGCTGTTTGCTGCCAAAACATTTTCTTTATTATTCGTAGATCTTTCCCATCAATGTTTAATTTTTCTAACAGTTTGATTACTTCTTCATGCTTCACACAGTCAAATGCTTTTGTATATTTTTGGTTTAATTTTGTTTCTTGTTCTTCTCATAATTATTCTCAGTAAAATCTTAGTCATGTGACTCATAAGACTTATTGTGCGATGGTCTTCACATTTTATAGTGCCTGGTCTCTTAGGCAGAGCTATAAATATGGATTTTAAAAGGTCATTTGGAATATACCCACTATGATCAATATCATTTAAAAGTTTAGTTATTATTTCAATTCCAGAATCTCCTAGTGCTTCGATTTCTTCCAGTGAGATGTTGTCTGGCCCGGGTGCTTTTCCTTTCTTCATTTGATGTATTGCAACTTCAACTTCTGCAGTCATTATTGGTGGACCATCATTGTTGGTCTGCAGTTGTACATCTGATGTATTATCATCATACAATTCCCTATATTCTCTGTCAATCTGTTAATTATATTACTATGTCCCATTAATAAGTCACCTTCTTTTGACTTTAAACATCCAGTGCTGTTACGTGTCATCTTTCCTGTTAACATATTTATCTTCTGGTACATGGAATGTGAGTCTTTCCTGTTGTTTTCCCCAATCTCTGTACACATTTGATTCAGCCAGGCTTCTTTAGCCACTTTGCATTTGTTCACTATTTCTTTTTGTATTCTAAAGTATTCTTCTTTATCATTCTTTTTCTTCCTTCTTTCA
This sequence comes from Candidula unifasciata, assembly GCA_905116865.2. Taxonomy (NCBI): domain Eukaryota; kingdom Metazoa; phylum Mollusca; class Gastropoda; order Stylommatophora; family Geomitridae; genus Candidula; species Candidula unifasciata. The sequence goes on from CAJHNH020002109.1 coordinate 69,721, forward strand.
TCCATCAACTGCAGAATTTCGGTTGACATCCATTTCTTTGTTGCAACTCTATGGGTTGGTGGGATTGTTTCTTTAGATGTCTGCTGAATTGACTCACGCAACATATCCCACTGTTCATCAATAGTCTGTATAATTTCCGTTGCATTATACCGGTTTTGTACACTGACATTGTTCTGGTCCTCAATTTCTTTATCCGTTCTAAGAATTCCTAAATTTAACTTGATGGTCTGTGGTGTTTTTCTAATGTTCTTTAGTTTTATTCTAATTTTTCCTACAACTGGAACATGCTCGCGAAAGCAGTCTGCCTCTGGTCTAGTTTTTGCTCCAGCTTAGCTGCTCCTGAATCTTCTTGAAATAAAAAAATAATCAATCTGATTGCGGACATTATCACCAGGACTTTTCCAAGTCCACAATCTTCGAGGATGGTGTTTAAACCAGGTGTTACCTATTATCATGCTGCGTGACAGCCCATGCTATTAATCTGTCACCTCTCACATTCTTTTCTCCTAGGCCATAGCCACCCGTTATTCCGTACACTTTTTCACTTCCTATTTGAAATCTGAAATCTCCAAGTACCATTGTTACTTCACAATTTTTGCATTGATCAACAGCCATGTCTAACTCATCATAAAATGCGTCAATATCTTCCTCTGAACTATCTGCTGTTGGGGCATAAATCTGTACTAAATTGATGTCAAGCGGTCTGCCGCGAAGTTTTACTAATAGTACTCTGTCTGATATTGTCCAAAATCCTTTCACAGTTTTTGAGTTCTTTTGATTTAAAATAATACCAACTCCCTTACTATATTCCTTCCCACCCGAGTAAATAATTATGTACTGATCTGAATACTTTTCACCTGCTCCTGGTCATCGCATTTCGCTAATTCCTAATATTTTGATGTTCATTCTCTTCATTTCCATCTTGAAGTTATCCAACTTAACCAATTAACCACATAACCAATTCTAAATTACCTACTACGATATCAGATCAAATGGTTTGTCCACTTGGAAAGAATGCAATTATGACGCATAGAGCACAGCTAGTAATCAAGTATTTGGGAACATTCATAACGTCAGACGGACAATGTGTGACAGAAATTAAGAGAAGAATTTGCTAGGCAAAGGCAACTTTTCAGAAGATTGAAAGAATTGTATGTAGTAAATCAATGTCATTAAACATCAGAAAACAGTGAATCTTGGAATGTGAGCAAACAAATTAGGAAGAGTTTGCAGGTACTGAGATGTGGTTGTTGAGAAAAATGTTGTCAAAACCTTAGATTGTCAGAATAACCAACATTGAGAGCTTGGAAATGGCTAATTCTTCTTCTTCTTCTTCTTCTTCTTCTGCGTTCGACATCAGTCATGCTAAACATTGAGACCCGTCTGGGTCACAAATAGGATTGTGCGTTTAAGGTCGCCACCGGTCCCCCATAGCTTCTCTTTCAATGTGGCTCCCTTGGACCAGATCCACAGTCTTTGCTGGGAGATGTAAGGGCAGTACTGCAGTATGTGTTCAGGGATTTGTCTTTCTGCTCCACAATCACAGGCAGCAGATTCTTTTATGCCTATCCTGTACAGGTGTGCTCGAAGACCACAGTGTCAGTCCGAAGTCTAAAAATTGTTGTTTGTTCTTTCCTGTTGAGTTCGTTTATGCTGTCACTCTCTGGTCTGTAATCTCCATTCTTCTTTTTTCACTCCTGCTTGAAAGACTGCTTTAGCGCTGTTTTGGTTTCCTTGTAGCTGTGTGGTGGATGAGGTTGTGGAAGATTACTCCCAGCTTTTGCCAACTCATCTGCTCTCTCATTTCCTTGAATACCACAGTGGGCTGGTATCTACTGCAAGACCAGTTCTGCTTCCTTGGAGAGTAAGCCAATGTTGGACCTTAGATCTGCAATTAGTTTGTCTTGTTTTTTGCTTGATAGTGCTTGGAGAACAGACAATGAGTCACTGAGTATAACAATTGTGTGCCCTCTGTGTTCTTGATTGATGAGATGTTGGACTGCAGAAAGGGGGGCAGTTGCCTCAGCTCTGAAGTTAGTGCAGATGTCACCTACTGGTAGAGAGAGAGAGAGTTTCTACTCTACTGCTAGGGGGTTTAATGTATATTCCACAACCCCCTTTCTGACTGCATCTGTAGCAGAGCCGTCGGTGAAAACCTGAGTCCGTGGTGTTTGGAGACTTCTCATCAAGCATAGCGAGAGCCAGGGTTCTCTGTTGTGTCTCCGTCTGGGCATCTTTTGAAGTGATTCCTGGTACCTTTAGGACTACATTTGCTTTCTCTGGCTTGCTTGTCAATGGTTCTGGCCCAAGTTTTTCGCACAGTGCTACATGATGGCTAATGAAAGTAGAACATTATATACAAGAATAAAAAGGAGACAAAGTTATTTGGTCACGAGGTGAGAAAAGGAGCAATGGAAAATGTGGTGACGACTAGAGAGATCACTAGTGGAAGAGGCAGGGCAGATCAAGATCTCTGGAGATGAATAAATGCCTACACCAGTTGGCAAGGCACTTGATGATGATGATCTAGCTTGTCATACATCAGTTCACCACAAAGTAGTGAACTCTAGCCAGTCTATCTGCCTGTTTTTTCCTCAACACACCGGAATTACCTTTAGAAAATATCCACAAGACGCGAACCACCTGGGACCTCTGAAGCGATGCTTGCCACTCTGCACGAAGCATGTCTGTCTCCACCTGTCTCAGCATGCCTCTGTGAATCAGTTAGAAGTCCGACACGTGTAAACACCTGGTCTCTCGGATACAAAAAGGGCGTCTTG
>CAJHNH020002109.1:75000-77500 GCA_905116865.2 Candidula unifasciata
AGGCAGACGTGGTTTGTGCCTTGTGGGAGAGAAGCAGTTCAGAGGAGTAGATTGATCACCACAGTCTGGTGAGACTGATGCAGGGAGGAGTGACGAGGGGTTCTGGCAGATGCTCGAGGCTCAGAAGAAAGGCAAGACGGACGTTTAATTAGAATGCTACTGGCACCATTAGTATAGGAACTCTTCACTGGCTTCTGAAGATGGGGACGGAGCAATTATGGGAATGTCACGAGTGCTGTGGTGTCGGTCCTTGAATCAAATCAAATCAATGAAATCAACCAAAGAAAAAGAAAAAAAAAAAAAAAAAGACGACTTTAGTGACAAAGATAAAGATCGTCACAATGAAAAAAAAAAAAAAAACAGAAACCCCCCCCCCCCCCTCCCCCCACAATAAAAAAGGATTCCAGTAAGACTGACTGTATGACAGCGTGCATAGAAACAGTTTACGGAATGCTATGAATGACTTTGGAATACCAAAGAAGTTAATTATCATGACCACACTATGTATGGAAGACACTTGTAATATAGTAATATATAAAGGCAGAAAGTCAGACCCTTTTCAAATAACATCTGGTTTAAAGCAAGGTGATGCTCTGTACCCACTTCTTTTCAACTTGGCCCTGGAGAAAATTAGAAGGGAATTGAAACAAGCGTGTACTACAGAAGAATCTACAAGAAAATCTTAGATATTCTGATGACATTGATATCGTTGGAGAAAATTAACTAGAGACTGTTAAAAAACTAAATGTCTTTAAAAAATCAGCTCAGGAAATGGGAATTGTTATCAATTAAGTTAAGACAGAATACATGATAATAACTAGACAGGGAAAGGATATAAACTCCGGCTACATACAAGTCGATAATATGAAAGTCAAACGAACGGAAACGTATTAGTACTTGGGTGCTTCAACTGCTCCAACATTCTGAGAGAAGAAATACAATCTAGAATACAATCTGGAAATAAAGTATACTATGCCCTTCAACACTTGTGACAGTTATGATCCGCTCAAAACTGGTAGCAACCCTATTCCGGTACTCCGCTAGGCAGGTGACACAATCCTCCTTTCGAACAACGTAAAGGGAATAGAAAATTTTATACGAAATGATAAAAGAAATTGAAAATGTCACAAACTTTGAATATCTGGGCTCTATAATAAACAGCAATGGAGACTGTTCGACAGAAATTAAAAGGAGGACGGTCATACAAAGGAATACAAAGATAGAAAAGCCTTAAAAGTCTTTGGTCTTGCACCAGCAAGGAGGTAAAAATTAAATTTTGAGAGCATGCATCTTCCCTGTGGCTACATACGGATGTGAGTCGTGGACTATCTCCCAGTCCTTAAGAAAGAAAATAGGGGCTTTTGAGCTGAAATGCTACAGAAAAATTCTTAGAATACCCTGGACAAAGAAGTGGATAAATATTGACGTCTTAAAAGATGTGAACATCATGGAAGATTGGCTAATAAACAGCATTCTTTCTCGGAAGCTGAAATATTTTGGTCATATCAAGCGCCATTACGGATTGAAACAAATTATAGCAGAAGGCATGGTACCAGGAAGGAGGGGCAGGGGCGGGCCGACACGAAGATGGGCACAGGATATAATTGACTCCTTCAGTGTGAAAGTACATGAGGCAGGAGAACTGGCGAGAGACCGAGTTTCTGTCAGGCAGACTGTGATGAGAGCGACGTTCTGCAAAGGACCTGCTACATGATGATGCCCTTCAACATCTGCTGAAGTCAAAGTGTGTCTAGCCACACCAAGATCAAAATATATAAAACTTTGATAAGACCAGTCGTGTTATATGGCTTTGTAACTTGGAACACAGCTAAGAGAGATGAAGCCTTATTACAGGGTTTCGAAAACAGAATCTTACGACGAATCTTTGGACCCATCAAAGATGCAAACAGTGGTAAATGGAGAGTGAGAAGAAACAACGAAATTCATAATCTGTTTAAATCACTACTGATCACTGGCATCATGAAAGCTAATAGACTGAAATGGTTGGGACATATTAAAAGAATGTCAGATGACAGAGAAGTAAAAACTGTATACACCAGGGAGATGAATGGTCGTAGACCACGAGGCAGACCAAGAAGACGATGGAGAGATAATTTCGAGACAGACTTGCAAACATTTGGTGTTACCAACTGGAAAGAGAAGGCCAACCAGAGAGATGAATGGAGGCGGGTGATATCTGCAGCAATGAAGAAGAAGTAAGACTTACGCTCTTGATGAGAGTAACGGTTGAACTGGGTAGCCGGCAGTTGTAGACATACAGCACCAGACTGTTACCAAAGATACTGGTCACCATGACAAATAGGACACTGACTACCTCTTCCCATGAAACGTCAAGATGTCTCCTTCCCTCCATGTTTCATTTGTCCGTGTTTCATGTGTCGATGTAAGCAATGAGGCATCGCCATTGCCGCCTGGACCTATGAGATGACAGGAAAGTGTTTTCTACGTGGACGGATCCGCACGAGAGTACACACGTGCA
>CAJHNH020002109.1:82500-117500 GCA_905116865.2 Candidula unifasciata
TGATTATGTGATGTTGATGATGATGGCAGCTGTGGTGTTAGTGGCAGTGGTGATTGTAGTAGTCATTAAAATGAGGATGCTGGTAGTTGTGGTGGCTCTAGTGGTAATTAACATGGTGCTGTTATTGAAGTTTTTAGTTGTAGCAGGTGACGAAGGGACGAAAATGATAGTTGTGATGTTGGTGGCAGTGGTAAGTGTGGTAGTCATTAGAATTACCTTGACAGTTCTGATGATGGTGGATATATTGGCAGTAGCAGTTTTTAGAGTTTAGGTGGTTACGACGACGGCAATGATAATTTTCGTGATGATAATTATGACGATAATGACGCTGACGATGATACAGATAGTAATGGTAATGGGGTTTGTGGTGCTGGTGGTAATGATGATTATAAAGAAAGGAAAGAATGAGGGAAAGATGTAGCTGTGGCAGGACTAACGCACGAATGAAGAAAGGAAAGAATAATTTCAGCAAAGGTACGACAGAATGAAGAAAGGGTAAAAAACATGAAAGGTCACGATTGCGCCAAGTTGACGTTAAACGGGCTTTTAATAGTTTATTGCAGGGCAAGTACAGTTCTAATGGACATTTCTTTGAATATTTTTTTTTTGTTCTGCTTGTATAAGTGTGTAAACCTCAAAGGAAGATTATTGCCGCTACTGCAGCGGCACTGTCTGGTGTGTCTCTGTGTTGCCATTAGTGTATGTGACGAAGATTCCAGTACCTTTCACTGGGTACGGTCGTTAGAAAAAACAATCTGTCAACACGTGTCCACAAAAAAAGAGCGCCTCATTCCGAAGCCTAAGACGTGACTAAATTAGTTACGCTGACTCGGTTCTTTCTTTTGTTGGAGATTTTTCCTGGGTCTTTCAGAAGTGTAGTAGATAGATCTGGACAAAAGAACGGCAGTGGTTCAGGTGTAAGTGAGAATTTCACATATCATCATGTCGGTTCTGTATGCGTATCTTGTGTGTATGTTTCTTTTGCTAAATGGCTGGGACTTTACAATGTCGTTGTGGCTCATGAGCGGCATGCATATTATGTATCTTACTGCTCCAGTGTAGACTTGAACTACTGCTGGACCAAGAAATCAACTTCAGGATAGGTAAGGCAGCAACAACAATGAGCAGATTGACAAAGAGATTTTTGGAGAACATAAAGCTCACAATTAAAAGAAAAACCCTTGTGTATCAGTAGTGTGTTGTCAGCACCCTGCTTTATGGCAGTACAAATTGGTCAACCTATTTGCACCAGGAGAGACGGCTAAATAGCTTTTACATGCGATGCCTAAGAAGTGGCATTAAGTGGGAGGACAAAATCACAAACACTGAGGTATTGGAAAGAGCAGGTACTATAGCAGTCTTTTCCATGCTCCGTCTACGAAGGCTCAGGTGGCTGGGTCACACCTGGAGAATGGAGGATGGCAGAGTCCCTAAGGATATTCTTTATTTAAAATTAAAGGCTGGCAGAAGATGTCGGGGCTGACCTCTACTACGGTATAAAAATGTGTGCAAGTAGGACATAAATGATACAGGTATTGAGGTGGGCTCATTTGAAAAAAGGGGGGGGATGCCATAGACAGTGTGGTGTGGAAGAGGCATATCAGGAAAGGAATGAGTGAAGGAAGAGAGAACGGATGAGAGGTGAGCGTCTGAAAAGAAACGAATTAAACACAAATGTTGACAACAATGTTCCTGAAATCTTATGCTTTCATTGTGGACAACTTTTCTTGACACGGGCGGGTCTTGCTAGTCACCTCGCCATCGCCATGGGCTGTGAGTCCCATAGCCCCTCATAGCGCAACTTAAAACTATCGTCTGGAAAGAGGGAAAGGTGCCAATCAGTCAATCAGTGTAGACTTGAATTTTTTTTTTTCTCAAATACTGGCTCCATATTAGGTTCCATCAAGTAGTATTGTTCTTGTCGTTGCTGCGGAGTGTGTGTTTAGTTTCATTTTTTCGAGTCTTTGTAGGACTTCTGCGTAACTGTTTGCCTTATTTTTACTTAGGGTTGTTATTGCCTATTTCCCTAGTCTGTTTCAACGCACCAATCCCCGAAACAAAAAAGGTGACGAGGCAGTTACCGCCCCCTGGACCGACCCAGCACCCCTTCAGGGGGCGGTAGAGTCCACTTTATGCAACACTGGTCTAGAGACTCGACAAAACTAAATGTAACAGGCTGGAAAACGACAAAAGACTACTGTTCAGTAGCCTAAAGATCTTCATTTAGTCTGGTTTAAAAAATGACCAACAGGCCACATAAACAGCTTTTAGCCTTAGACAGTATAAAACGGCTGACTGACTGAGGATTGCGGTCCTTCTATTTGGTCGTCGCTCGGTGGTCAGTCGGTATGGTCAGGCGCCCTGTCTGCTGTTGTGGACTGCACTTGGTCTTAACGCACAGGTGTGTTAGATCGGACCGGCTGAGTGACGCTAGACTGGCTCGTGTTCGCGATAGCGGTACGTTTCTTTTGGTTATATGGTTTTAGAATTGATTTCCATTGTGTTTTCTTGCTAGGAGATAGTTTGATGTCAGGTCACTATAAGTGATTTGTTGGCATATTGAAGCTTAACGCACATGTTAAATATGCTTCGGTTTTTGCCAATGGTTGAGGTAATCTTGCTGAGCGTACTGTGTCATTATCGTATTTCGTTGTTAGCTGAAGATGATTCATGTTTTAGACTCTGGTCGAGTACGTTATTTGTTGTTAATGTTATTCGTGAACCACGCTGATTTTATGTTGAGTAAAATAAACAGATGTTCAATGTAGTAATCATAGTTCCAGTTGTTTTTCGTTCAAATTAGGACTTGTAGTTAGTGTGCCTAGTTTAGTTTATTTGTTGCTTGGCTATAGTAGACCCCACACAGAAGATTTCCTGTCAGGGTGAGGTACTTTGGTTTTACCCCCGCCTAAACGAACCTTTTCTCTCTTTTTGTTGTTGTTACTGAGGCAACTTATGGTTGAGTTTTGGCTCCCACTCTCCACGTTACATTGTTTAGAACTCTTGTTGGTTCGGAGTCGATGAGATTTCAAGGAGTAGTTTTCTATATTATCCTTTATAGTTATCTCTTCCCTTTCCTCCATTACGTTACCCCCTTCTGCTTTGCTTCTAGTACATAAAGATATGTATATATTTGTGCTGCACCGAACAAGATCTGAAGACTTGACAATGTAAAATACGTGTGTATACTTCTTGTATATTACACAGGTTCCAGAGACTTTGTTTGATGGACAAGGCAGGAGTGGATGCAGGGCTGGCAAAGAAACTGTTTGTAGCAATCCTCATCTTCTGTGGGCTGTTAGACATCCCCATCCTTTGGCTGTTCGGCAAAACCACCAGATATGTCCCCGGGTACGGTGTCAAGGTCACCCACTGTTTCCTTAGAACTGACCAAGTGAAAACAACATTGTTTTATGTATACTTCGCATTTTTACTGATATTTTTCCTTGCAACTTCTTTGACACTTTTTATTCTGTATTTTAAAATAATCCGGAAACTGCAACAGCATACCAGTGTTCACGACAGACTGTTCGCCTCATCTCCAGTTCCCCCGTCAGAAGCGAAAGTGCGTTCATCGACAAGAGAGGCCATAAAGAACTCCATTGTGGCCTTCATTATTATCACAGCTGTCTATTTCGTCACCAGCTGTTTCTTCATGCTCGTGTTGTTGTCTTACGTCTTTGGCCAGGGAATGCAACCAGCCACGACGCCACGGAGCCAAGTGATTCATGACCTGGCCGAACAAGGTCCCTTGTACAGTCGGATCATCAACCCGATCGTCTACAGCTTTACCTCGTCGGCGTTTCGGGAAGAAGCTCATCGTTTTCTGTTTTGCGAGGTCTGTACAGGCGGGTTGATAAGACCATCATCATCATCACCCTCATCATCTCCATCATCATCATCACCATCATCATCATCATCATCGTCATCATCCCCATCATCATCATCATCATCATCATAATCATCATCATATTGAAAAATAAAGTTCGTTCTTTCGTTCGTTCGTTCGTTCATCATGATCATCATCATCCTCATAATAATCATCATCATCATCACCAAGGAGGTGCTTCACAGAACGTCGCTGCGTACACTTGGCTGCTGAGTGTGACTCGTATGCCCCAATCTTCCTGCTGGTCGATCCCTGCCCCTCTTACACGGTACTGTTCCCTCAGCTACTGTTCTTTACAATCCACCGTGTGGTTTAATGTGACAAAAGGATTTAAGTTTCCGAGATAACCTGTATCGTCACCTGCTCTCTTACTGTTAGCCAAACAGGTAATGATCTCCTCATCTAATATAACAATAACTTTAATTGGATGCCTCTTTAATTAAGTAGCTCATGAAAATATTTGTTGTAGAAAGACCTGATTTGCGAGAGAGTGATTTTGGTTTGCACAGGGTGAATTTTATTTCAAAACGGAGAATGTTGCTTGAAAATCCTGAGGCTGTACCAATTTCTCAGACTCAAAGATGTGTGCATGTATCTCTTGTCGCAACCAGGGTCTGGACAATAGACATACTAAAGGTGTGTACATATTTGTCTTATATTAACCAATTTCTGGAGACTAGACAATGCTAAAGATGTGTACACATTTGTCTTATCTTAACCAATTTCTGGAGACTAGACAATGCTAAAGATGTGTACATATTTGTGCTAACTTACAACCAATACCTGGAGACTCAAAATACTAAAGATGTGGTCATATTTGAATTATTTTAACCAGTGCCAAGAGACTAGACAATGTTAAAGATGTGTTGCAGAAACACATATTTGTGTTATCTTAATCAATGTCTAGAGACTAGACTATGTTAAAGATGTGTACATATTTGTGTTATTTTTCTCTAGGCTTCTGAGACTCTGAATGGTGCACAACAGAGCAAGAGTGGAAACAGATCTCGCTAAGAAAGAGTTTCTAGCCATCATCTTCGTGTCTGGGCTGACAGACATCGTATTTTTGTTGTTTGGGAGAAGCGTCGACTGCGCTCCTGACCACGGCGTCAATGTTAATCATTGCGTTCCCAGAAATGACCAAATTGAAAAAAAAAAAATTTCTTTTTTCTTCGTAGTTTTTATTATATTTTTCATCGTCTCTTCCCTCGTACTTTCTGTTCTTGGTTTTAAAATACTTCGCAATTAAATCTGTAAAACGGATACGCACGCAAAACTCAGATTCTGGAACAAAACTGCAGTCTAGAAGTGGACGAACAACCATAACTTTCCACCAGAGTTTACAACTGATAACGCGAAAAACACAAGCGTTCAAAGACTAACTTCGCTTCATCTCCAGTTGCTCAATCAGAAACTAGGGGACACAAATCGACAAGACATTGCGTTAATAATTCCATAGTTATGTTCCCCATTATCACGAATGTGTATTTCCATCAACTGTACTTCAATGCAAACTAGCTTCTGCAAAACTTGCCAACAAACAGTAACAGCCATGTTTCCGGAAGGTTGTTATGGCAGAAAGGTTTTGACAAGGACATGCTACTGACTGACTGACTGACTGGCTGGCTGACTGACTGACTGACTTTTTAAATGATTCCGTTATGGACGTATGCCTTCACCGATGAAAGGGACCTCAATAAGATGGCAAAGATGCAAGCTGTTCGTCTGCTTCTTTCTGTTGTCCTCTCAGTTATACCAGGTTGAAGCCTAGTGTCATGGCTTTCTCTTGTCCTGTTATACCAGGTTGAAGCCTAGTGTCATGGCTTTCTCTTGTCCTCTGTTATACCAGGTTGAAGCCTAGTGTCATGGCTTTCTCTTGTCGTCTGTTATACCAGGTTGAAGCCTAGTGTCATGGCTTTCTCTTGTCCTCTCAGTTATACTAGGTTGAAGCCTAGTGTCATGGCTTTCTGTTGTCCTCTCAGTTATACCAGGTTGAAGCCTAGTGTCATGGCTTTCTCTTGTCCTCTGTTATACAAGGCTGAAGCCTAGTGTCATGGCTTTCTCTTGTCCTCTCAGCTATACCAGGCTGAAGCCTAGTGTCATGGCTTTCTCTTGTCCTCTGTTATACCAGGCTGAAGCCTAGTGTCATGGCTTTCTCTTGTCCTCTCAGTTATACCAGGCTGAAGCCTAGTGTCGTGCCTTTCTCTTGTCCTCTGTTATACCAGGCTGAAGCCTAGTGTCATGGCTTTCTCTTGTCCTCTCAGTTATACCAGGCTGAAGCCTAGAGTCATGGCTTTCTCTTGTCCTCTGTTATACCAGGCTGAAGCCTAGTGTCATGGCTTTCTCTTGTCCTCTCAGTTATACCAGGCTGAAGCCTAGTGTCATGGCTTTCTCTTGTCCTCTGTTATACCAGGCTGAAGCCTAGTGTCATGGCTTTCTCTTGTCCTCTCAGTTATACCAGGCTGAAGCCTAGTGTCATGGCTTTCTCTTGTCCTCTGTTATACCAGGCTGAAGCCTAGTGTCATGGCTTTCTGTTTTCCTTACAGTTATACCAGGCTGAAGCCTAGTGTCATGGCTTTCTCTTGTCCTGTTATACCAGGTTGAAGCCTAGTGTCATGGCTTTCTCTTGTCCTCTGTTATACCAGGCTGAAGCCTAGTGTCATGGCTTTCTGTTGTCCTCTCAGTTATACCAGGCTGAAGCCTAGTGTCATGGCTTTCTCTTGTCCTCTGTTATACCAGGCTGAAGCCTAGTGTCATGGCTTTCTCTTGTCCTTTCAGTTATACCAGGCTGAAGCCTAGTGTCATGGCTTTCTCTTGTCCTCTCAGTTATACCAGGCTGAAGCCTAGTGTCATGGCTTTCTCTTGTCCTCTGTTATACCAGGCTGAAGCCTAGTGTCATGGCTTTCTCTTGTCCTCTCAGTTATACCAGGCTGAAGCCTAGTGTCATGGCTTTCTCTTGTCCTCTCAGTTATACTAATTTGAAGCCTAGTGTCATGGCTTTCTGTTGTCCTCTCAGTTATACTAGGTTGAAGCCTAGTGTCGTGCCTTTCTGTTGTCCTCTCAGTTATACCAGGCTGAAGCCTAGTGTCATGGCTTTCTCTTGTCCTCTCAGTTATACTAATTTGAAGCCTAGTGTCATGGCTTTCTGTTGTCCTCTCAGTTATACTAGGTTGAAGCCTAGTGTCGTGCCTTTCTGTTGTCCTCTCAGTTATACCAGGCTGAAGCCTAGTGTCATGGCTTTCTCTTGTCCTCTCAGTTATACCAGGTTGAAGCCTAGTGTCATGGCTTTCTCTTGTCCTGTTATACCAGGTTGAAGCCTAGTGTCATGGCTTTCTCTTGTCCTGTTATACCAGGCTGAAGCCTAGTGTCATGGCTTTCTCTTGTCCTGTTATACCAGGTTGAAGCCTAGTGTCATGGCTTTCTCTTGTCCTGTTATACCAGGCTGAAGCCTAGTGTCATGGCTTTCTCTTGTCCTCTCAGTTATACCAGGCTGAAGCCTAGTGTCGTGCCTTTCTGTGTCTCTCTTGCTTTTCTCGTGCAGCTTGAGACATAGACATGTTCATCATTTTGCAGGTTTTTATCTACTCCATTCATCCATTTCTTTCTGTGTCGTTTCCTCGCCTTTCCCTCAGATGTTCTAATGTAAAAAGTATCATATGCTGTCTGGTCTGCCTACATTCTTACATCGAAGGAGCGGGAGTGGGGGAGGGGGGGGGGGGGGGCTGCCAAAAGTAGTATAAACGTGTAGTAATACTGGGTGCTACATGGTCTCGAGACATGGCATCCGCATTGAGTGCTGGAGGTCTCCAGTTTCATACCCCGGTAAAGGCATGCATTTTTTCACATAGACTTCTAGTAATTTTCTCTGCACTCTGATTAGTAAAATCGGACGCCTGTGTGTATTTTTGGGTCAGTAAAATTCTCTTGGCAGTTTGAACTTGAAAAGAGTGGCCTAATGGGCTTCCCGGGCCAAATTTGGAGTTCAGAAATTTTCCCAAAGTATTTTCACTATCTTCGCACGTGCTACAGAGTTCGTTTACTACGCTGAGATTGTTCAGTCTCAGGCACTTACTCGGAGCACTTATGGGTTACCCCTTGTGCCATGATGTTGATCCGTTGTCTAAACCTAAACATTCTCTCTACTTGGCCGAAATATTTTATTCTTTGTCTATCATGATAACGCATGACTTGACAAAACAAGTCTCCCATGTGAGGTCATTATCAATCTGCTTATCTACAGTTTCATCCGGTCAGTGGTCAGAGAAGACGCTAGACGTTGAATATTTATGTAAGGCCTGAATGAAAAGCTTCGGACAGTACAACTTTGGATTTAGACAACCTTCGGCTGGTATTTATTATTGTTGTTAACTCAAACAAGGTCTTATGAGTGTTACTGACTCTTCGCCAAAATGTATTTACATTTTTAACGGTAGGAAACTCCGACACGTGCTCCTGCAGCGTGGCACCCGAAAATGCTGAGCATGTGCTCCAACACTGTCAACTGTATGCTGACATCAGAGACGTAATCTGGCCTGTTTCAGCCTCAATAAAGACAAGACTGTATGGTACCCCGGGATAGCTTTCAAATAGGCTTATGGCCTTCTGATATGTTTTCTGACAACGATCGAAGAAGAATAAGTAACTGACTGCTCACTTTCCTCAAAGACATATTGCAATTCTAGTGGCGGAATGTTGGTGCTGACATCTCTAGCAGTTACCACATGCGTTTCCTGGGTGCCCACATTTCTGGACATTGTCAGGACTAATGGTAGCTCATGTGTTTTCAACTGGAACTATGAGAGTCGTTTTCTAGTGATTCTATATCACTGCTGATGATTGATTGGGCATTAGTAGTAGTAGTACATTTTGCCCCTCTAGGACATCACACAAAGTGCCACCATGCGAATGAGGATCACCCGTGGAGAGGTCCCGGAAACCGCATTCAGCCATTAGGCCATATTGCGGTCCCTAGCAAGAGCCAGGGTGGGGCTTCAAAATAAGGAAACATTGCCTCTCACAAGGAGGTTTTATATTGATTTGGTAATAAGGATGAAAGCAAAATCCTGGGTGTACTAACTACAGTTCCTTGTGAGGATGTTTTATAATAGCGGCCATAAACGCAATTTAGAAAAATAAAATAACAAAATAATAAAAACTTATTATTGAACATAAAGAAAGAAAGGAAAAAAGGAACGAAAGAAAGAAAAAGAGAAAGAACGAAAAAAAGAGAAAGAAAGAAAAAGAGAAAGAAAGAAATATGTGAAAATATCTTAAATCAATATTGAAACATTTTAATTGAGTGTCATGGGAGGTAACTCGGGTTTGTAACAGCTATAACAATTTGACATGTTTAAACTCCCCTTAAAACCAGTGGAATCTATAGAGGATGGACTAATCAAGAAGAGGTGGATGAGGAATGGGAGGAGAAGGGGGAAAGGTAGGACGAGGAATAAGAAGTAGAAAAAAAAAATAAGAAGAGAAAAATCGAGAAATATAATTACAAGAAAATGCATGTTACAGTTTGATAACTCATTGCATACTGCAGTTTAAGCAAACAGTTTAAAAAAAAAAAAAAATTGAAGTCGAAAATGCTCTATTCATTGCACCGTTTTTTTCTTCAAATCTCATATGGTTCGATATGTCGCCACGTAACGGCTGTCATAAAGCACGAACTCCGTAGCTTGGGCGATGACCCCCATGAATATCCTTAAAACTGCACTCCTAAACCGAACGATGTGAGGCAAACTGCTTGCCACTTCACCACGGGAATTCCCTGAAAGGATCCGATGTAGGTCACGTGAAGACATGCGGGACATAAGGACCAAAATAAATTCATTCTAAAAAAAGTCTTCCTGAAGAGGTTTGAGTTTTTGAACAACAGATCAACATAATGGCACACGGGTAGAAACCCATAAGCGCTCTGTTCTTCTTCTAACTCAAGTATGAGTCCGAAGAAACTCAGCACAATGCACATGCTCTGTGTC
The DNA here is from genome assembly GCA_905116865.2 of Candidula unifasciata. Lineage (NCBI taxonomy): Eukaryota > Metazoa > Mollusca > Gastropoda > Stylommatophora > Geomitridae > Candidula > Candidula unifasciata. Next base: position 92,374 of record CAJHNH020002109.1, read on the forward strand.
ACCGGCGGGGATCCTGAAATATTTTCGATAGATTTTTAGCTCCAAATTTTTGCCCGTGCAGAGCCAGGCATCCGATGTCACTACCCAGACACCAGGGGCGAATTACTAGAAGTCCAAGTCCACGCGAAAAAAAAAAAAAAAAACCAGCCTTTACCGGGGATTGAAACCTGAACCTCTAGAAATCGAGGCGGACACCATGCCTTGAGACCACGCAGCTCCCAGGTTTTTCTGAATTTCTCCTCCATTGACAGGACTGCTGATGGAGAAGTTGCTGATGCTTCAAACCGACCACGTTGACGGAGTCTCACGTGCCAGACATCGATACGAGTAAATCTTGTCTATAGAGTACAGGTCGGATACGTTGTAAACAAATCGCATGCGGCGTTAACTCACACGTGCATTATGTTGAGTTAACTCAAGCATTGACATGACATCACTTAGGGCGTTGTCACGCCTACTTTGTCCTTATCTTCAGCAGCCAGCGCAGAGTTCCAATACTGATGGTACCGGTCGCAATCTTGTTAAAAGTCTGTCTTGCCTTTCCTCTGAGTGTAGTGAGCCCAGTTACACCAAGTGCCTCATTCTGTCTAGGCCATAATAATCTCTTTCTCCACTGATTCCGCTGCTTGTTTCTCCACTGATTCCGCTGCTTGTTTCTCCACATATTCCGCTGCTTGTTTCTCCACTGATTCCGCTGCTTGTTTCTCCACTGATTCCGCTGCTTGTTTCTCCACTGATTCCGCTGCTTGTTTCTCCACTGATTCCGCTGCTTGTTTCTCTACTGATTCCGCTGCTTGTTTCTCCACTGATTCCGCTGCTTGTTTCTCCACTGATTCCGCTGCTTGATTCCGCGTTGCTTGTTTCTCCACTGATTCCGCTGCTTGTTTCTCCACTGATTCCGCTGCTTGTTTCTCCACTGATTCCGCTGCTTGTTTCTCCACTGATTCCGTTGCTTGTTTCTCCACTGCGCTGCTTGTTTTCTCCACTGATTCCGCTGCTTGTTTCTCCACTGATTCCGCTGCTTGTTTCTCCACTGATTCCGCTGCTTGTTTCTCCACTGATTCCGTTGCTTGTTTCTCCACTGATTCCACTGCTTGTTTCTCCACTGATTCCGCTGCTTGTTTCTCCACTGATTCCACTGCTTCTTTCTCCACTGATTCCGCTGCTTGTTTCTCCACTGATTCCGCTGCTTGTTTCTCCACTGATTCCGTTGCTTGTTTCTCCACTGATTCCGCTGCTTGTTTCTCCACTGATTCCGTTGCTTGTTTCTCCACTGATTCCGTTGCTTGTTTCTCTACTGATTCCGCTGCTTGTTTCTCTACTGATTCCGCTGCTTCTTTCTCCACTGATTCCGCTGCTTGTTTCTCTACTGATTCCACTGCTTCTTTCTCCACTGATTCCGCTGCTTGTTTCCAAAAAGCCTTGACCACATCTTCCTTGCTATCTATCAATTCACCACCCATTGGTGCAAATCCAGCCAATCACTACGCCGGCATAGCCTGGAGAAAAGACCCAAAGTATGCTCACTTAACAGTATTAAAAGTCTTCGGTTAGGCATCAGCAAACAAATCTATGTCAACGTTTTGAGAACATGTGCCTTCCTTGTAGCAACATACGGATGCGTGTCGTGAACTATTTCGCTGTCATTAAGGAAGAAATTATGGGCTTTTCAGCTTCAATAAAATGGAGTATTCTCAGAATACCATGAACCAAGGGAAAAAGAAATACTGGCTTCCTAACAGATCTGGATATCAATGAAGACTGACTACTAAACATAATCTTGAAACAGAAAATATATTTTAACCATATCAATCGCAGCCTCGGATTGGAAACAACGGTAGCAGAAGATATGATGCCAAGAGAGAGGGGCAGGGACCAAGCAGCATGAAGATGGGCTTAGGAGAATGCATGAGGTGAGAGCATCTGGCAAGAGGCTGGGTTTATTTCATCTGGACCGTGACGAGAGCGACGTTCTGCAACGGAACTACTACATGACGACGACGACTATCATGATGATGATGATGATGATGATGATGACCACAATGTTGATGATCACACATGCGTCTCAGTTGCCGACTGGGTCACCTCCTGGAGATTACAGCCTAATGAACATGCACGCTTCTGGAACAATCCATTGTGGCAAGATTTAAACGTCAGCATCCTCTTGACTTCGTCTCTGAAACGATCAGATGTAAAGCTGTAAATGATAGGATTAGCGACGTTATTCACCAGCGGACTCAGTTTGGCTAGATCGTAGAGGGCCTTAAAAGAGGGGCCCATATCTCCGACTATAGAAATATCAGGTATGGATAAAACAATAGCCACAAAGTAGAGGCTGTAACTCGTGAAAAACACCACAGTAATGGCGATGAAAACCAAAGCGGATTGTTTCATAACGTCGCTTTGTGTTTGTCCTGTAGTGGTTTCAGGTCTTCTAGAAATGGAGTTCGTATGTCGCATTTGATCATGTTTTGTTGATAGTTCTCGTAGAGTTTTTATTATTTTATAATAAATCACGAACAGAGTTGTGAAAACAAACAGAAAGATCAATCCCAGGATGCAAGTGTAGATAAGAAAGATGGTTGTCTGGTCGCTTCCGGGGGTGATGAAACAGTGAGCGATCTTGACCTTGTAGCGTTGGAAGGACACCACGCCTTTGCCGAAGATCCAGCCACAGGGAATGTTGATGATTCCGGAGAGGAGGATGCCGGCGGCCGAGAGCTTCTTGACCAGGCCCGTCTGCACACCGGATTTCCGGAGAAGGCACAGTCTCATGAATCTGAACAGAGTGAGTAGGGGGATGATAAAAACATTATATCAGAGTAGAAGATATAATATCTTTTTGAAAGTATCAATACATTAAACACATGTGGCGTCATTACCATCATCATCATCATCATTATCATTATCATCATTATCAACATCACCACTACCACCATTATTGCTATCCCCACCAGCACCAACTTCTTCTTCTTCTTTTTCTTCTTCTTCTTCTTCTTCTTCTTCTTTTTCTTCTTCTTCTTCTTCTTCTTCTTCTTCTTCTTCTTCTTCTTCTTCTTCTTCTTCTTCTTCTTCTTCTTCTTCTTCTTCTTCTTCTTCTTCTTCTTCTTCTTCTTCTTCTTCTTCTTCTTCTTCTTCTTCTTCTTCTTTTCCTCCTCCTCCTCCTCCTCCTCTTCTTCTTCTTCTTCTTCTTCTTCTTCTTCTTCTTCTTCTTCTTCTTCTTCTTCTTCTTCTTCTTCTTCTTCTTCTTCTTCTTCTTCTTCTTCTTCTTCTTCTTCTTCTTCTTCTGCTTCTTTTTGTCGTCCAAATATATTCTTAGATTCAACCAGACCTTTGGGGTGTGAAATATCAGGCCTTCACAAATTCTAGACCACAGTTAATGAGATGTGGTTGCTGGTGTCCTTCCTCCCGCCATCCTCCCCCACACAATCCCCCGCACATATTTATGAACATTGACCATCCTGTAGTGGGCCCTATTTGTCCTCTCATCACTGAGGATTGAACCTTTACCAGTCTCGACTGACCTATGCACTATCCACTACACTATCAGCATTACAAAATCTTGTAGATTTCATGGCTAAACAAGTACCTTAGTGTGTAGTGCACTGGATACGAAGATGGATGAAGACAGCTGAAGTACTAAAAGAATAGAAGTGCCGATCTTAAAACACAAATTTTGGCATGTTTTTAAATTGTAAAAAATCAGGGAAGGTAAGTTAAAAGGAAATAACTGGGAGGGGTTTATGGGAGACAAGGCATGATGGGTGTTGTCGGGGATCTCTATTGGAGTGGCGGAACTTAGAGTGGAGTTCTTTGAGTGGGTGAATAAACGTGGAGTCGATGGAGTGACAAATGGACGAGCTGGTGATGGGGGATTAGAAGTGAAACTGAGAGGGTAGGGAGTCGAAAGGACCACTGATGGAGTGAGGAGAAATAATGAAGGAAGTTATGAAGTGGGGGAATAGAGAGTAATACTAACTGAATGAGGGAATAGAGAGAACAATTGATGGAGTGGGGAATGAAAAGTGCAGCTTGCGGAGTAGGGAATGGAGACAGGAACGCGTGGAGTGGGGAATGGAGAGAAGAACTGATGGAGTGAGGAAAAGATGCAACTTTTTACGGTTTCGAACGCACGACTCTGGGTTCAGCTTCTCTAGCCTCTACACCATTGTTTCTTTAAATCGATTAGCCAGTCTGTCCCCTTTGGGCTTCTACCTAAAGGTCTACCATACCATGGTCAGAGGGAGTCGCCGTGGTGTAGTGACTAGACGCTCGCGTGAGGGTCGGAAGGTCGTAGGTTCGCTCCCTGGCAGAGCCGGACGTTTTTCAAAAATGACCTCGACGCCGAGGCCAATCCAGCCTTGAGTGGGTATCGGGTGCAGTCCAAGGAAGTAAAGGCAGCCGGCGTGATGCTGACTACATCGCCCATCTTGTGCCGATTGGTCTATAAAAATTTAGGTCTAGCCCTATATGCCCTATACGCCTAAAGACGTGGAAAGTGTCCTTCACTTGTACCAGTCACATTTGTAAATCTTAGTGTGGACGACAGACCAACAAGACATACAGCCCGTTCAACCTCCAGGGAAGTTGTAACTAAGTCACCTGTGACGACTGCACCAGTCGGATAGGGACGTGACGCCACTGCGGATGTGAAGATGCTCCACCTACTTGTCTACAGTGATGATGTTAAGGTGCTCCCCCTACCTGTCTACAGCGATGATGTGAAGGTGCTCCACCTACCTGTCTACAGTGATGATGTTAAGGTGCTCCCCCTACCTGTCTACAGTGATGATGTGAAGGTGCTCCACCTACCTGTCTGCAGCGATGATGTAAAGGTGCTCCACCTACCTGTCTACAGCGATGATGTAAAGGTGCTCCACCTACCTGTCTACAGCTATGATGTAAAGGTGCTCCACCTACCTGTCTACAGCGATGATGTAAAGGTGCTCCACCTACCTGTCTACAGCGATGATGTAAAGGTGCTCCACCCACCTGTCTACAGCGATGATGTGTACTCTACCTATGTCTGCAGCGATGATGTGAAGGTGCTCCACCTACCTGTCTACATCTGTCTGTCGACAGTGATGATGTAAAGGTGCTGTCTGCAGCGATGATGTAAAGGTGCTCCACCTACCTGTCTACAGCGATGATGTAAAGGTGCTCCACCTACCTGTCTACAGCGATGATGTAAAGGTGCTCCACCCACCTGTCTACAGCGATGATGTAAAGGTGCTCCACCTACCTGTCTGCAGCGATGATGTGAAGGTGCTCCACCTACCTGTCTACATCGATGATGTGAAGGTGCTCCACCCACCTGTCGACAGTGATGATGTAAAGGTGCTCCACCTACCTGTCTACATCGATGATGTGAAGGTGCTCCACCCACCTGTCTGCATCGATGATGTGAAGGTGCTCCACCTACCTGTCTACAGCGATGATGTGAAGGTGCTCCACCTAGCTGTCGACAGCAATGATGTGAAGGTGATTCACCTACCTGTCTACAGCGATGATGTGAAGGTGATTCACCTACCTGTCTACAGCGATGATGTGAAGGTGATTCACCTACCTGTCTACAGCGATGATGTGAAGGTGATTCACCTACCTGTCTACAGCGATGATGTGAAGGTGATTCACCTACCTGTCTACAGCGATGATGTGAAGATGATTCACCTACCTGTCTACAGCGATGATGATGAGGACGCAAGCGGAAGCCATGGCCGTCTCCAGGGCCACAAAGGCCGTGAAGATGCAGGTGAACTGGAAGGAAGCGGTGTCCGGGTGGAGGGTCATGTACACAAGTGGAGGGTAGACCAGCAGTAGGGAGGTCAAGTCTAGCGCTGCCAACATCTGCAGATCAGAGGCAGGATACAGCTACCAGTTGAATGAATTAATGAATGAGTGAACTTACATTACTGCACTCGGGATATTCACACACGTGCTCCATCTCCTTTATCAGTAGGCAACGAAGAGTGTATGTACGCTAATAGTACCAGTTACAACCTGATTAAACGACTGCCAATGTCTTCCTCTCGAGTGCTGAATATTTTTCAGTACCTCCTCTCCTCGCCCCCTCCTCCCCAACCCCCCCCCCTCCCCGCCCCCTAATTGAATTTGTCTTTCAATATACGGATGTTCTGTCTGTTATATTGCACTTTCCAATGAATCCCTGGGGTACCGTAGGCGGGTGTATAAGTCGTGTAGATGTCTGGGAGGTGGCATTGTATTTAGTGATCTATCTTACCAGACGAGGGATCTGGGTTCAAATTCTAGTAATCAGGATCCTTTATACGCTTTTAGTCGTATTAGGCATATAGGGTTAGAAGTTAAGACCAGTCAGCAATGTGTGGGTGATGTGGACAGCAGTACACCCCCACCCCACCCACCCCCATCCCCCTTTCCGAACTTTAACTAGTACTCATTAAAGGCTGGGTCGACCTGGTAATCGGGTCGACCTGGTAATCGGGTCGACCTGGTAATCGGGTCGACCTGGTAATCGGGTCGACCTGGGTGTGGATCGACCTGGGTGTGGGTCGACCTGGGTGTGGATCGACCTGGGGGCGGGGTGGACCTGGAAGCCAGGGTCATTTTTGAAGAAAAAAAAATCGACTACGTGAGGACATGAACCCAAAACATTCGGATCCACAGGCCTGACTCGGTGGCGCTTCCAAATCCTAGCAATGACAACAATTATTGTTGTTCCTGCCGTTAGCGTTGCTTTCACTCCTTCCGTATTGTTATTATCATTTTTATTATTATATGGTTGTCGTTGTCTTTAGCATCATCATCACGCTAGTCATCGCCATTCAACATTCTAATTGTCATTTATGTTATTGTCCTTGTCATACAAACCACCACGACGTCGCAAAAATCATAGTCATTGTAATATTATTGGTAAGGATAGTCACAATAATAGTCTTAATAATAGTCATAATAATAGTCATAATAATACAAAAAGTGTAATCACATATACAGTGTTCAAGCGAGAATAGATTTTTTTCTGCCAGAAACAAAATAAAATCCTCATCTGCACAGCCGTGGCGACAGCACTAGCCACTAGGCCGAAAATCCTCAGGCTGAAAGCCCCCCCCCCCCCACTCCCCCTTCCCCTTTTTTTTACACCGCAAAAGTGGTATAATAAAGGCTGTATTTGGCAGTTTACTATTATTCTTTCAGATCAATTGTGTAAAATCCCAAACGTGTTCAAATATTTATTTCCTCTTTCTATGGAACTCGCCAAATCAAGAATTTTGACCTGAATTTGTTGACGCTCCATTGCCTAGAGAACCAGTGGCTCCAGCCTTCCATGTCTAGCAATACAGCTTTTCTCAAATGGGCATTTCTTGTCCATGTTGCCTGCAGTATAACATCGATAACACTGCTGTCAGTGATTTTGCCCAGAAATTCTTCAGCCAAGTCACAAACACCTACAAAGAAGGCTTCAGAAAGTTTCCACGCTGATTTCTTTATGCGGACCAGTGGCGTCTGTGTTCCGACTAGCCATTCGGCAACACGTCTCTCATTCTACGATCGGAACAATAGCTTTTTTCAGAATAGTGCTTATATTTTAGAGCTCCTATTGATAATGCCAGGGCTTACTTTTGTTAGCAAAACTGTGGTTCTCGAGAAAACAAACACGTTCAGAGATGAGCGTCTGAAATCCCTAATTCCAATTGTGGAAGCCATTTCTTTTCGTAAGCGGGTTTTGCCAATGTATTACTTATTTAATTAGCATTTGTTATTCAGTTTGCTTTTTCTTTATAAGCAATACAATATATCCAGTTTTATTAGAAAGCACCGCTGGAACTACATCAGCCATGCCCTCAGAATGGAGAAGACAAGACTTCCCTATCAAGCCCTCATATGGACACCGAAAAAAAAAAAAAAAAAAACCAGGAAGATCAAAAGAGACTTCGTAGAACCATCATCAGGGAAGGCTCAACCATGGGCCTGCAAACACCCAAGACCTAAAGCAGGCGGCAGCCAACCGCTAGACATGGAGAGCTATGACCTCTGCCTTAGGCGCGGCACTAGTTTCAAGAGGAAAACCTATTTATTTTATTATAAATCTCTGGAATTTACTATATGCTTCACACGAATTTACCTTCTTGATAAGTGTGACGGTGGAACTACGCCACCTGAAGTGATAGATGTAAAGCACTAAGAGATTTCCCACAATCCCTGTGACCATCATGATAGGAATGACCACTAGTTCTGCGCCGTGCCATGTGAAGAGCTCGCCTCCCTTCCACGTCTCGTTGATCGTTTGAGGATCGTCTGACATTATATATCTCTGAGCCGAAGACATTGGATCATTGTATCATGTCAGGTTTCCTGGGGAATATAAGAGGATTTGATTATTGTATCATGTCAGGTATCCTGCGCAATAAAAGAGAATTGTATCATTGTATCACGTTAAGTTTCCTGGGGAATAAAATATGGATCATTGTATCATGTAAAGTATCCTGCGAACAGTTTATTGAACCATGTTTGATAATCTGGGAATGAATGAATCAAGAACTGGCATCATTGCACTCGGGACATTCTCATACGTGCAGTGTCCCCTTCTTTAGTAGCCAACGAAGAGTCGAGGTGCTAAAAGTGCCAGTTGCAAGCTAAATAAAAATCCGCCAATGTTTTCTTCTTAGTGTTGAATATCTTCTATAACCTCTACTCACACCCTTTCCTTTCATTCACCAGATTAGTCTTTCATGTACGGATTCCCTGTCTGTTCTATTCTACTGTCTATTTGATCCCAGTGAACCCTCACAACGTCTGCTTCATCATATAGTAGCTCACTGCCCTGATAAGCGGCAGCATCAAATCTATCAGCTTGCTAGTTACCTCGTACACCTGAATTTCCTTGATAGAAAATCCATGATATGCCCCTGAACTGAGGCTTGTCAGGTAATGTATGCCACTCTGGGGGATAGATCGGGACTGAATCATTGTAGCACTTCAATATCTTGGGGATAAATCAGGACTGAATCATTGTAGCACTTCAATATCTTGGGGATAGATCAGGACTGAATCATTGTAGCACTTCAGTAACTTGGGGATAGATCAGGACTGAATCATTGTAACACTTCAATATCTTGGGGATAAATCAGGACTGAATCATTGTAGCACTTCAGTATCTTGGGGATAGATCAGGACTGAATCATTGTAACACTTCAATATCTTGGGGATAAATCAGGACTGAATCAGTGTAGCACTTCAATATCTTGGGGATAAATCAGGACTGAATCATTGTAGCACTTCAATATCTTGGGGATAAATCAGGACTGAATCATTGTAGCACTTTAGTATCTTGGAGGTAGATCAGGACTGAATCATTGTAGCACTTCAGTATCTTGGGGATAAATCAGGACTGAATCATTGTAGCACTTCAGTATCTTGGGGATAAATCAGGACTGAATCATTGTAGCACTTCAATATCTGGGGGATAAATCAGGACTGAATCATTGTAGCACTTCAATATCTTGGGGATAAATCAGGACTGAATCATTGTAGCACTTCAGTATCTTGGGGATAGATCAGGACTGAATCATTGTAGCACTTCAGTATCTTGGGATAGATCAGGACTGAATCATTTTAGCACTTCAATATCTTGGGGATAGATCAGGACTGAATCATTGTAGCACTTCAGTATCTTGGGGATAAATCAGGATTGAATCATTGTAGCACTTCAGTATCTTGGGGATAAATCAGGACTGAATCATTGTAGCACTTCAGTATCTTGGGGATAGATCAGGACTGAATCATTGTAGCACTTCAGTATCTTGGGGATAGATCAGGACTGAATCATTGTAGCACTTCAGTATCTTGGGGATAGATCAGGACGGAATCATTGTAGCACTTCAATATCTTGGGGATAAATCAGGACTGAATCATTGTAGCACTTCAATATCTTGGGGATAGATCAGGACTGAATCATTGTAGCACTTTAGTATCTTGGGGATAGATCAGGACTGAATCATTGTAGCACTTCAATATCTTGGGGATAAATCAGGACTTAATCATTGTAGCACTTCAATATCTTGGGGATAGATCAGGACTGAATCATTGTAGCACTTCAATATCTTGGGGATAGATCAGGACTGAATCATTGTAGCACTTCAATATCTTGTGGATAGATGAGGATTGGATCGTTCCATCATGTTTGATAACTAGCGCATGATAAGGGAATTAATTCGTTTTATAATATTAGGTAGCCGGGGGAGTAGATGAGGAATGGATCACTGTATCGTGTTAAATATTCTAGATAGTACAAGATCACTGGATCATTGTTTCATTAGATCCTCTGTGCAATAAGAGCAGATCGGATCATTGCATCATGTTAGATAACCCGGGGTAATAAACAGACAGACAGATTGGCTGGATCTGCACCACTGGGTGGTTAATTTATACATGACATGGCAGATGTGGTCAATGCCCTTTAGGAACAAACAGCGGAATCAGTAGAGAAAGAGGATTTTTATGGCCTGGAGCAAATAAGGCACCTGGGTGTAACAAGAGGGTCTAGCAGGCTTACTACACTCAGAGAAAAGGCAAGACAGACATAAAACCAGATCGTGACCGGTACCATCAGTGTTGGAACTCTTGCGCTGGCTGCTGGAGATGAGGACGGAGCACGCATGGGAATGCCGCGAGTGCTGTGATGTCAATTCTTTACTCAACTCAACTGAACATAACATGGGGAATTGAAGATCACTGGATGATCATCATCGCCACCACTACCACCACAATCATCATCATCATCTGCAGCATCATCATCATTTCTTTCCTTTTCTTCTTTTTTTCCTCTTATTTTTCTTCTTCTTCTTCTTCTTCTTCTTCTTCTTCTTCTTCTTCTTCTTCTTCTTCTTCTTCTTCTTCTTCTTCTTCTTCTTCTTCTTCTTCTTCTTCTTCTTCTTCTTCTTCTTCTTCTTCTTCTTCTTTTTCTTCTTCCTCCTCTGCATCTTCTTCTTTTTCTTCTTCTCCTTCTACTTCTGGTGCTGTTGTTGCTACTGTTGCAGCTTCTGTTACTCTTTTCTTCTACTTTTCCTTCTTTTTCTCCTTCTTCTCCTCCTCAAAGTGTCTTCCGCCCTCTTATCTCAGCTCATAATCAAAACTATTTCTATTTCTCACCGTCTCCATAGAATTGCTTTATCTGTTTCACAAAGAGCCCCTTAGCCAAGGACGTCACCAGACACCACACTAGACTTACGTATAGTTCAAGAATGACATAAACTCCATTAGCATGCGACCAGACACAAAGTTAGAGAGAGGCTGAGAGACAGCGATAGAGCGTGGGAGAGAGAGAGAGAGAGAAAAGAGACAGATGGATATACGGAGAGCGAGAGAAGGGAGAGAGAATTAGAAAAATGAAAGACACAGTTATGGAAAAGGAGAGAACGAACAAATAAGAAATGGTGAGAGATAATGATGAAGCCTCTCCCATCCCAAATACTTTTCAGTAGAAGCTCAACTGCCCACCCGCCCCCCCCCCCTTTCTTTCTCCTTCCCCCATCTCCCCTCGCATAGACAATTTACATGAAGCTACCTCCCACCCCACCCCCGTCCCACTTCCAATAAGTGGACGTTCTTCACACAATGTTTCATGACTGTCAAATATATTATTACACTGTGGGGTAGTGGCTAGTCGCTTGGTTTCTAGACCTTGGTTTCTAGGGTAACCCAGCCGGGTATCGGTAATAGGTTAAATCGTGGAAAGGAAATGTAGTGGGCGTCATTATGACCACATCCCTCATCAAATGCCGTTTGATCTCTCAAATATAAGTCTAGCCCTACATGCCCAATACACGTAAAGGCATGGAAACAGGTCAGTTGTCAACACTGAAGAGAGATGGAAGATGAACATATACTGTTCATATACTGGACATATACTGGACATATTCTGGACATATACTGGACATATTCTGGACATATACTGGACATATACTGGACATATACTGGACATATACTGGACATATTCTGGACATATACTGGACATATACTGGACACATTCTGGATATATACTGGACATATACTGGACATATACTGGACATATTCTGGACATATTCTGGAAATATACTGGACATATACTGGACACATACTGGACATATACCGGACACATTCTGGACATATACTGGACATATACTGGACATATACTGGACATATACTGGACGTATACTGGACATATACTGGACATAAACTGGACACATTTTGGATATACTGGACATATTCTGGACATATACTCGACATATTCTGGACATATACTGGACATATACTGGACATATACTGGACATATACTGGACACATACTCGACATAAACTTGACATATTCTGCACATATACTGGACATATACTCGACATATTCTGCACATATACTGGACATATACTCGACATAAACTGGACATATTCTGAAAGGAAGCAGACAAATCCACAGAAACTAGGCTCTGCATATACAGACAAACTGATTCAAGAAGTCAGGACGCCTAAAAATAATTTTACGACGAACGGAGATGCCAGAGGCTCAAGCTACTCGACTAGGCTCCATCCGTGATATCGAGAGATTTTTCAAATGATCCCTTATGACGTATCTTCTTTTTTTATCCTTCTTCGCGTTCTCTCTCTGGAAACTCTGGCGAAAATTTCTGGTTGTTCGTCCACTTGTGGTTTTTACTCTCGCTCCAGAGCTTGCATGTGTGCACATCCGTTTTACAGATCTGTTTATTTGTGTGCATACTGTGGGTTAATTTATGACTTGACTGATTCCCGCGTTGACTGAATCATCAATTGATAGATTTATAATGTAATTAAAATATTGTTTTATGGGACTTGAGGCGGACTGTTGCTTTAAAAAATAAAATATTTTTTTATGAGTTTTGCTAAATCACTCGGGTTCAACTTGGAGGCGAGCTGCAAACTGTTGGTTCCTCGTCTCCCAAGCAGATACATTCTAACTTCGATGGAAACACCGCTAATTTGTAGCCTTCTACGACATGCCTGTTGGCAGGCAGTGGGTCTATTCTGTCTTTCCCTAAAATGTCGCTTCGAGACCCATAGGAGGATTCTTTGACGTATAAAAGCGCAACACGGTGATGATGATGATGTTGGCGATGTATCTAACACTCAAGATTATGCCCAACTATCTTACATATTTGTTCTTTGAAGCAGTATACAGAGGCCAAAGGTTACGTCAACAAAATTTAAAAAACAAGACAAAAAAGAAGCAACAGCCGACATGCGGCGCTGGTAGTTGTTTTCACATCTGGAAGCAAGCTTATCTCATCTTCTTCATCTAAGAATATAAATTGCATCTGTCTGTCTTTCTGTCACTTGAAAGGCGAATGAAACAAACAACTGCAACATCATTTGATCATCAAACACTGTTTGTGTTAATAAACACCACATTTCGACTGCTTTTATTTCCAGCCGCCAACCTAACCTTGCGAGATCGAGTAAATAATGATGCGATCAGACATATTGTAAGAACGAAACCTTGCACTAGATTCACCAAAAAGCAGCAGATCAAGTAGTTTTAGTAGTCTCGTTAGAGTGCAGCAACACAAGATACCACCACAGGCATTACATCTCAGAAGATCAGCTACATGAGGACGGTAGCAAAAACATGGATCGACAACATTAAAAACACTCTACGCTTTCACGGCATGACAAAAGACCGTGGCAGCCAGCGTACACTGGATTGCAAATTATACCTCCCCACGGCGCTTAGCGGCAGGAGTTGTTGTTATGATGATGATGAAGCTGATGATATTTTAAGAGGAGCGGTGGCCGGGCCGTTAGAACTTTGAGCTTTCAGGCGGGAGACCTTGGTTAAAATCCTTTGTTCTCGTGTGGGTTCCAGGGCCCCATTGTGGGGGGTGGGGGGGGGAATAGACCCACCGCCTTACCAGCAAGCATGCCGTAGGAGTCGACTAATTGGGGGCTCCCTTCTAAGTCTGAGTGCATCTGCTCAGGAGGCAAGCAACCAACAACAGTCAACAACAAAAAACAAAACAACAAAGCACTCAGGGCATTGCCATAAGCACACAGTCCCTATCTTTAGCAGCCAGCGCAGTTCCAATACTAATGGTACAAGTAGCATTCTGATTAAACGTCCGTCTTGCCTTTCCTCTGAGCGTCTAGCATCTGCCATAACCTCTCGTCACTCCCCGCTGCATCCTCCCCGCTGCATCAATCTCACCAGACTGTGGTGATCCATCGGCTCCTCCGAACTGTACACGCTTTCCCACAAGGCACTAACCACGTCTGCCTTATCATGCATCAATATTCTCCCAAACTGTGCAGACCCCGCCAGTCTGTCTGCTTGTTTATTTCCCAACACACCGGAAAAGATCCAGACATCGTTATTTTTTAATTATATTTTACTGAAAAATCTTATTTTGTGTGTGTTAGTTTAATCTAAATAAACAATTTTTATTTTTATTTTTACTCTTTCGGTACCAACCAGCACAGCAAACGTTTCTGGATCTTTGCAGAGATAATATAATGTTTTATCATAAACAGGTCTCACATTCAATTCTTCAGTGGGAATTATTAGTTTAACTACTTATGTCCTACAGGATCTTTACTGAACACCATCAGACCTGGGTATTTAACTATCGTAATCTCCGTATGATAAACGATAATCTCCCCACGGTACACACTAGCTCACTCCTGATTGGTCGACCTCCAGTCACTCGACCTTTGCACACTGCTAGAGGAATTTTCGGCAATGCGTTTATATCGCGTGTTGTATATTTAAGCACGTCAGCGCTTTTAACACTAAAAACCATTTAGAAACTGGGTCTAGCAAACAATCCCACCCCACCCCCATCCCTTCCAGATAGTCATGCAACCTATGTCAAAGGCATTCTCTTTCTCGGAAGAAAAACGTAAATGCCAGACAACCCAGAAAGGACACCATAGCCGTAACCCCCAGGACAGCAGGCGACTCTAAAAAATGTATCAATGGAAGGCGACCTAATTCGGCTGGGGAGATGATCGTGGATCACACCGTAATCTCAACTCCTTGGAACAGAAAAGGTTACAGTAACAGGTGTTTGAAACTGAGAGTTAACGAATGTGATCCCGGGTCTCTACACCTTTGTGAAATGAGGTCGCCACTCGGACAGTGTTGGGAACCGCTGGTGAAAACATACAACGAACATTAAAGAACAGAACTGACTTTGATCGATTTCATGTTCTGTTCTGCCAATTCTGATGTACTGCAGTAACATGTGGCATGTGAAAGAACATACTGGAAACAGACAAGAGACAAGGGTTACAAATGAAGCGAATAACTTCAGCAGCTGGAGTAAATAACATTTACACGGGTACAGTTAATCAAAGTCCGACACAACCGCTTATGTAGGTATAGAGGGGAACAAGACAGTACGTCATGATTTTGAAACCCAGGCCTTGCAAACCCGAGTGGTCCAGTAGATAATTACCTCATGAATCAACCAAATTATGAATCATCATTCAATGCCAGAAACTGAATCGCAAGATAGGAATTTCTAGTAAATGGAAACAAACAAAGAATGCCCACAGGGACACACGACCACAGAAAGCACAGGCCCTAACTAAAGCCCCACAAGTGTATTGATTCTGGCAGGCAACGAACATTAGACGCTGGACAGAAGCTGGACATTGGAAGTGCATTAGTTCTAGACAAAGGTCCAAGCGTCCATCTGTGCCTGTGTGCTAGCCGACTCAGTGATAACAGTTTGTTTCACAAAGACTATTTTTTTGTTGGTATAGCCATTCAGCGATCACTAATACTTCTACTGCTCCTGCTGCTGCTGCTACTACTACTATTATTATTATTACTGCCGCTGTTGATGCCGCTGATATTGCGGTTGCTGCTGCTGCTGCTACTACTACAACTACTACTACTACTACTGCTGTTGCTGCTGCTGCTGCTACTACTACCACCACCACCACCACTACTTCTACTACTACTGCTGCTGCTACGGCTTCTGCTGCTCCTAATACTACTAATACTGCTGTTGCTGCTACGATTAATATTACCTCTACCACCACCACCGCTACTACTACTACTACTACTACTACTACTACTACTACTACTACTACTACTACTACTACTACTACTACTACTACTACTACTACTACTACTACTACTACTACTACTACTACTACTACTGCTGCTGATGCTGCTGCTGCTGCTGCTGCTGCTACTACTACTACTACTACTACTACTACTACTACTACTACTACAACAACTACTACTACTACTACTACTAGTACTACTGCTGCTGATGATGCTGCTGCTGCTACTACTACTACTACTACTACTACTACTACTACTACTACTACTACTACTACTACTACTACTACTACTACTACTACAACTACTACTAGTACTACTGCTGCTGATGCTGCTGCTACTATTACTAAGATTGAACCTTGCTTGTCTACCGTCCAGATTAACATTTGTTATCTCAGGATAGTTGGGTCAACCTTGAGGTGTCACCAGTGGGTCAACCTTGAGGTATCACCAGTGGGTCAACCTTGAGGTGTCACCAGTGGGTCAACCTTGAGGTATCACCAGTGGGTCAACCTTGAGGTGTCACCAGTGGGTCAACCTTGAGGTGTCACCAGTGGTGTAGCAAGATCAGTTGGTACCCAGGGTGGTACATTTACTGTAACCCCCCCCCCCAACCCTTCCCCACCTCCTTTTTTTGGATCAATTACCCATCAAAGCGGTAATTTTTTTATTCACTTCCAACGGAATTTCATAATTTACATCAGGCTCTGAGGTCGACCTAGTGTGAACTAGTTTTAAATTATTCTCTTTTCTTCTGTCCTTGATCCCCACCAGTGGAGCATAGGCCCCCAACCAACTCACGCCAAGTCGTGCTATTTTTCGCTGTGATATGAAGCTCACCTCATGTCCTCTCTTCCTTCTTAACTTCACTCTCTAGTTCTCTTTCTGCGTGTGTTTCCCTCTGTCGTTTCTTTCCTGAAATCATCATCAATCGGCTTTACACAACGTCGCTCTCGTCACGGCTCGCCTGAAAGTCTCTCTTTCTCTGGCCAATTCTCCAGCCCCATGTGCTTTCATAGTCATCTTCAATGTCCTGTATCCACGTTGGCGGAGGTCGGCGTTGGCCTCGTTTTCCGGAAACTGTGCCCTTCATCCCCGTTCTCTCCAGACCACCGTGACGTTTACCAAGGCGAAAATAGCTTAGCTTCTGGGACAGGCTGTGGTTTGTCAGCGAGTTCTTTTTTCTGAAACAGGTATTAAGAAATGTCTTAGAAAGTAAAGACAACCCTCGTGAATGTCACAGCATCGCAGATCAAGTACAGAGTAGTCTATCAAAATGTAGGATTAGCAATTTAAAGATCCGAAAGTAGTGAGTTTAGATCCTGACGGTGCGGGACATTTTTCAACAATGACTTTGGCTCCCAGGTCGACTCAGCCTTAAATGGGTACAAGGTAAAGTCTTGGGAAGTAAGGGTTCTAGGTGTAATGTTGACGACTACAACCACCAAGCGCCGACTGGTCTATAAAATATAGGTCTAGCCCGGTGTGCCCATTCCGTCTGAAGGTGTAAAAAAAAGTATCATGTACTTTAACTGTTAATATGAGCCCAGTTCACCATCCAGTGAAGGTTCTATACTTTAATGATAAGCCTTCAACGGCGACAACAACGACAGAAATGAAGAAGATGATGATGATGATGTTGTTGTTACCGTTTTATGGACAGACAAGAACAAGTTATTATTCTACAACTTAGAACAGGACAAAGTCAGCTTCGTAGCCACATGTACACAACATTTAAAATAGGCGAATCAGCCATGTGTACATGTGGACTGGCGCCTGAGACAACAGCTCATGTCCCTCAAGGCTGTCCCAGATACAACATATCAAGGCAAAACTTGTGGCCAAGAGAAACATCGGTGCAAGTCAAACTTCACGGGTCACTGAGTGAAATACAGAATCAGTGAAGTTCGTACTAGAGACAACATTGCAGATATATATAATTTATTTCAAGCGGACGAAAGAAGTAGAAGAATGTTGATAATGATGATGATGATGATAATGATGACAATAAATTACAAAATACGAAGCTTGACTCATTTTTAAAACACAATTATATTGGCTTATGAAACACACCTACTTCGTGGGGCGGTGGCGGCAAATAGACACGCACGTATCTAACATCCCGGGTCTAATCAGAAATATACGTACTCAGCCGGCCTCAAATACCAAACAGCAAGTTATGCAAGAATACACTCCCTTACCCACAGGCTGTAACAAACTTAGCCTGCAGTTTCTGGTATCCCGCTTCTCTGGACAGAAGGGAGAAGTCTGTTCTGTTGTCTGATCTTTGAGATAAAAATATCCTAGATAAATATCTCCTCATACTGTAATAAAGGCGTGTCTGGCTGTCTGAATGTCTGTCTGTCTCTGATTCTTTGAATTATTGAGGAACAGTCTGTTTGATTTAAACGCCCTGCCTAGAAACCGTGTTCAAGCGTTTAGCAAGGGTTTTATTTGCGCACCACAATACGGTTATGAAGTCTGTATGGGTCTGCTTGTTTGTATGTGTGTCTGTTTGTCTCAAAGCTCTTAAGTTGTCCACATATCACTTGTCTTTACATTGGTTGGGCGAGGGGGGCAACAAACACACAACATGTGCACAATACAAGGGTAGGGAAAAAAGAAAATAATGATAATTGGGTTGGGGGAGGGGGAGGGAGGAAAGATGAGGAAAGAGAAGGGGGAAGGGGGGGGGGAGGGGGCTGCGCCGCCTTAACGTTTTTCATTGGAAATAAAAAAGAGGGATTGCGTCTGTTTATGTATTTTTTTTGTTTTATGTGTGTGATAAAAAAAAAGGGGGGGGGGGGGGATGGAATGCTGATCGAGCTGGTAAAGTATCACCTTTGAAAGTCAAGACAACTGCTGGGCGTTGCAGTTCAGGGAGAAAGGTTTGTTCTAACGTCATTCCAACGCTTGGTAAAGTATCAGTGTAATTGAATTGAAAGAAAGACAAAAAAGAGGAACAACTGCTGGGGTTACTAGGCAGTTAAGGAAAGAAGGGAGAAAGTAGTAGTTGTTCTGGGGGTCATGAACACATTAGTGACGTAGTAGTAGTAGTAGCGGAGAAGAATGGGATAAGGATTAGAAGAAGAGGAAAGAAGAAGATACAAATAAGAGGGAAATGAGGAGGAGAAGAAAAAGAAGAAAAAGAGGAACAGAAGAAGAAAAAAGAAGAAGGGTTACTAGAAGGAATTAAGAAGAAGAAGAAGAGGAGAAGGAAAAAGAAGAAGAAGAAGTGGGGGTGGAGGTGAAGGTGAAGAAGTAAGAAGATGGTGGCGGGCGGAAGTAGTAGAAGAAGTAAGAAGAAGAAGAAGAGAAGAAGAAGAAGGAAGATAGAGGATTAGTAGTAGTAGTAGAAGAAGAAAAAGATAAAAATAAGAAGACGGGAAGGAGGAGGAGAAGAAGAAGAAGAAGAAGATGAAGCACAAGAAGAAGAAGAAGAAGAAGAAGAAGAAGAAGAAGAAGAAGAAGAAGAAGAAGAAGAAGAAGAAAAAGAAGAAGAAGAAGAAGAAGAAGAAGAAGAAGAAGAAGAAGAAGAAGAAGAAGAAGAAGAAGAAGAAGAAGAAGAAGAAGAAGAAGAAGAAGAAGAAGAAGAAGAAGAAGAAGAAGAAGAAGAAGAAGAAGAAGAAGAAGAAGAAGAAAAAGAAGAAGAAGAAGCAAGACTACGTAGCTGTTTGCAAGTCTTACTAGTAATCCCGATTGTCTGCTCACCATCAATGATTCAAATCTATTGGTGTCTGATTGAACCGCGATATATTAATTATGTCAGTCTCCGCTCAGACATTAGAGGACTAAAGGAATCCCGACAAGAGTTGTTCTGAACAACACCGGCGACACTGGAATCCTGAAGATGACCTGCAAGTGGGACGTGTCGAGAAGTTTGTCTAGATCAGACTCGTGTTTTACGGACGCACAAGTTCGCCTTGGGATTGGAGAGTACGTTTGGGGTAAAATGGTAGTGAGAGGAGGCGCATTAATAACGACAACAACATCATTATTGGTGGCTGCTCTCAGCAACATCTTACTACTACCACCACCAGCTCTACTACCACTGCTACTACAAGTACTACCTTTGTTACTGCTGTTGCTGCTGGTTCTGTTGCTGCTGGTTCTGTTGCTGCTGCTTTACTTTTTTTGCTACTGCTGGTGCTGCTTCTGCTGTTGCTACTACTGCTGGTGCTGCTTCTGCTGTTGCTGCTGCTGCTACTACCACCATCACCACCACTACTACTAATGTTGCTACTGCTGCCACAACAACCACCATCACGACCACCATCAACACCATCAACACCACCACCACAACCATACTACTACTACCACACTACAACTGCTGCCGCTACTGCTGCTACAACAACAACAACAAAAACAACAACAACTACAACAACAACAACAACAACAACAACTACTACTACTACTACTACTACTACTACTACTACTACTACTACTACTACTAATACTACACTACAACTGCTACTACTACTAATGCTGCTGCTGCTGTTGCTGCAACTGCTACTACTACTGCTGTTGCTTCTACGACTGCTGTTGCTACTACTAATAATGTTGTTGCTGCTTCTACTTCGACTACTCGGGCACTTGAAAGAATACGGAGAAAAGAGAGACAAAAAAAACAAAACATACCTGGAAGCTTTGCCAGTTATTGTCGACGGGACATGAAAGTGACTTGAACAGTGATTCAGGTCGTCTTGAGAGATCGGTGAATTAGCATCTCCTATACTTATCGGGATTACACAAGATAATGAATGATACTGAATGACAGCGACACACCTTTGAGTTTTTTTAATGTTAGCGGAACATTTTAGCACAGACTCGCTCTAAACAGGATGACTATTCCACTAAGGGAGGGACAAAACTAGGATAGTGCAAGAGCGGTAATTTCTCAAACAAAACATTCCTCATGCAAGAGACGAGACAAATACTGGTTGGTTTGCCAGATCTGCCGCTCCTCTTTGTTGTAGTGTATTGTTTGTAGAGAAGACAGATTGGCCGGCTCTGTGAATGCCAAGGTTATTGTTTGAAGAGGCTTGGAACGCGGAACACTTCAGAGTTCTAGTGCTCTGTCACCAGCGGTTCTCAAGATAGTGAGTATTTGTCCTTATTCGTGTGGGTTCTAGGACGGTTTTCACGGTACCAAAAAGAATAGACCCACTGCCACCTCAATAAGCATGTCGTAGAAGTCGAATAAATGTGGACTTCCTTCGACGTCGGTGTGCATCTTCACGAAGGGCAAGAACAAAAACAAAAAAAAAGCGTTTTAGTAAAACAGATGCAAACCACAGGCCCTGGCACAAAGCTGAGTCCAAATGGAGGAACACACAGGTTTTTTCTGCTTACAGTCAGTGAACAAAGAAGCAGTAGAAGAAGTACTGGACCTATCTAAGTCATGTGTACTGCACAAGGCAGAGAGATCTCTAGCCTGTGGGACAAGGTCACAAGTAAAATAAAAGATAGTAAAAATCTGCACCTTGAGAGAGACAGAGAGAGATGTGGCAGAGTGTGTCTGCGTACTCTGGGAACCCTCGAGATTCGGTGGATCGAGGGGAGGTTCGGGCAAGACGAGTAGTTAACCAGATGACACAGGCTACAATCAGTATACAAACTCGTCACTGCCTCTTGAAATGAGAGACGGAGCTAATAAAGGCTTTTCCTGAATGCTTTGTTGTCGAATCTTCACTCAGATGAACCCACATCCCTTGCTAATCGGTGTATCAAACCTGTGAGCAAGTAAAGGACCCGGTACTTTGTTTGTTATTCGAACCAAGCAAACAAAATCCCGGAAGTTGCCAGGAAATTCCAATATTTGGGGTGTTATGGGCTGGGCTTAGAATTTCAGGGTTAGGGTTAACCTGTGGCCCTCATCCTAACTTTAACCCAAACCCAAAACACCCCTAGAATATTGGACTTTGCTGGGAGCTGCGAAATTTCACTTCACAAACGGAAAATATCTAAATGTATTACATTTACTTAAACCTTCTTTCCAGGGAAATAATTAGATCCGCACACAATAAACAAACTTCTATTTGCTATTGTACCACTGTTTGTTCTACAATGAAGGGAGTAGACTGCAAGACCGTCTGACCAGACTGCAGTTATAAATGTGGAAGATATCAGATGAACAGTAATACAACTCAGACTGAAATAATGTCACTCAACAGAATTCCTAGTCCAGTATATATCGGGTTGAATGGTATTTGTCTGAAGCAAGTTAAAGAATTTGAGTATCCAGGAAACATATTCTGTAAGGACAGGAGAATAAACCGGGAAATAGAATAAGATGCAAACGAGCCAGTGCACTTGCATACCTCCTGACAGCGTAATTAAGATATCTAAACATAAGTATGACAGTCAAGAAGAAAATTATAAATAGCGTTTTCATACCAACACTGTGCTACCAGTGCCAGACTTGGACATTATGAAATGAGATGACCCTAGACAACATAAGAAATGAATTTATAAGACAGACTGTATGAACAACACTATGAAGCAAATTCATTAAGAAACAAAAGATCAAATGGTTTGGTCATTTAGTAAGAATGCAGCCAAAACAACTAGCAACGCAGACGCCACACATGAAAGGATCTGAAGTGAAAGCAAGAGGCCGCCGCACGAGAACATGGATGGATATAATTAAAGAGCTACTACTTCGACGCGGAATGACAGCAGCCCGTAAAGCAACGGATTGTAAGCTGTTCCTTCCCAAGAAGCCTAGAAATTGATGATGATGGGGATGCTAAAACCTAGAACTGATTGATATTATACAACAGTAACGTACTTTACTTCTCATTTACGGAACCATCTTCTACTTGTATTGAAAACCAGTTAAGTTCCTACTCATCACACACTGTTTCTTCTATTCAAGCGTACCAGCGATTACACACCATATTATTTCAGTTATTAAAATCATCACAATGATTAACGTGATCGATATGAATTTAATTTAATGCCTTTGTGATTTGATACTAGTATTATACATTTCATTATGCGAACGAAACATGCTTTGTGGGTAAAAATGCTTTAGGTGGAAAGGAAGACAGGCATGCGTTTGTGTCCCTTTTGAAATATCATCATCATCATGTGCCCTGTTAACTGGCGTAGACGCCCCTGCGTCTCCACAGATGACGATCCCCGGTTGCCTAGATCAGCTCTCTTGATGATATCCCTCCACGCCATCGTTTCAGCTCATCCAGCATCATCTCTCTTGGTCTGCCTCTACCCCTTTATACACTGGTCTTTCCAGTTGTCACGATGTTCTCCAATGTCTGTCTTTTCATTTTGTGGCCAAAGAACAGTGTTTATCTCTTTCTTATTGATATATATATAGAGAGAGAGAGATCTACATTCATTAGCTTCTTTCAAGCAATCGTTAGTTACTCTGGCCGTCCAAGGTATTCGTAACATTCGGCTCAGAAACCACATCTCTGTTGCATCCAAATTCCTCCCCATTTGTTCATTGACATTTAAGATTCGTTGCCATCCAGCAGAACTGGTTCTATATGTAACATATTGGCACCATTTTTCTGACATTAAATGAGAACGATGTATTGCATAAGATATTTTTACATTTTTTGAAATGCAGCTTTCGCTTGACCTATTCAGCTTTTAATCTCTGTCACACATTTCCCATCTGATGATATGATTGTTGCCAGATATTTGAATTTATTGACTTAGTTAAGTCTTTTTCCTTTAATTGAGATATCACAACGTGGAGTTATCTTCTTCTTTGATAAAACCATTACTTCCGTTTTCTTAATATTCAGTGAAAGTCCTTTCTTAGCACTCTCCCTCCCCACAATATCCAGCAGTTGTAAATCAGATGCATTTTCAGCTATCAAAACTGTATCGTCTGAATAACGCAAACATATATATATATATATTTAAATATAGTTCTTCTTTATTCTGATTGTTTGTGAAAATCCACAACAGATATCAGCGAATGAAGACAGCCGAAGTACAGGGTCGTTCATTCATTCCGCTAGAGAAATAATCTAGTTTAATAACCTAATCATTCTCAATCAGCATGTAGTTTACAGAACGTCGCTTTCACCTTGGCACGCCTGAAAGTCTCTCTTTCTCTAGCCACTTCTCCAGCTCTGTGTGCTTTCAAAACCAATGCATCTTCAGTGACTTATATTCACTTTCTAGCTTGTTTTCTGCAGACTGTACCCTCCATTAGAGTTTTATGTTGGCCACCATTGCACACCACGTGTCCGAAATACCCCAGCTGTCTGGACAGGACGCTGTTGACGAGCCAGTTCTCCACAATGTTTGAATGATGCAGGATAGTGTTTCCCAAACTGTTCTTAGTCGCAGCGTTTTTTTTTTTTTCAACTGACATTTTTCGCGGTGCCCTAACCTAAGTAAAAGTATGAAAATTCGTTTGTAAGAGATTTTAAAAAAAGAAACAAAAAAACTTGTGTATCTTCGAATATTTGGCAGCGCACATTTTGGGAATCAATGATGCAGGTAGGATTTTGGTATTTTTTTCTTGTTGGCCCACGGTATTGTAATACATTTTTGTCTGTAGCATTTATCTTCAAAAGATCCAATATTTTTTCTTCAGAGTCTGAACAAGTGTCCATAACGCGCATCTATAAGTTGTCAGGGGAAAGATGCATAAATTCTAATGAAATCAGCTTGGTAAATGAAGAAGTTAATTTTCAAACCTTCTTTTTCTTTGTGATCACCAGCTGTAAACTCTACCATGGCAAAAAATTCTGGTTGTTCATCCACTTTTGGACTGCAGACATGTTCCAGAACCCGAGTTTTACGGATCTAACTAATTTCGTGCAGACTGCTGGTTCCTTGCCTCTCAGACAGATGCACTCCGACTTCGAAGGAAGATCCCAGTTAGGCGACTATTACGACATACTTTTGTGCAGGCAGTAGATATATTGTTGTTTTCTCTGGGGCCTCAGAACCCACCCTGGGAGTTTTAAAACTGGGTTTATCGGTATCGCTCTCTTCAGGTACGAGTTTTCAAAACTAGAAGCATAGTTAAAACACAGAATGGGTACATCAGAATTCAGTGTGACATCCGCTGTAGGTCGATCAGGTAA
>CAJHNH020002109.1:122500-124874 GCA_905116865.2 Candidula unifasciata
CTGTCTGCGGTGCTACCTGAAACACTGACACCCATGAAAATCGGAACAGTCGAGTAAAGAGGACAGGAGGCTGAGTGGTCTTGATGTATGGTGTTCGCCTCCAGTGCTAGAGGTTCCGGGTTCAATCTGCGGAAAGGGCTGGAAAAAGACCTATAGTAATTCCACCTGGTCTACGGGTAGTGAGATCGGACGCCCGTGTGCATTGATGTGCACGTAAAAGATCCCTTGACAGTTGGAAATCGAAAAGAGTTGCCTAACAGCGCTTCCCGGGCAAAATGTGGAGTTAAAAATCTACCCAAAGTATTTTAGGATCCTCGCCGGTTCTACAGAACCTGTACACTGTGCTGAGCTTCTTCGGACTCAGACTTAAGTGTTTAAAAAAGAAAGGAGCAATTATGGTTTACACCCGTGTGCTATGATGTTGATCCGTTGTTCAAAACCTCAAAACCCGAAGACGACAAATTCTATATAGCTCGTTGAACCTCTTCAAAATAATTTTAATTAGAATACAAATAACGGTTACCATGGTATATACTGCCTACCTAGGCGTGTAAAGAATGCTTTTGGATCATGCAACAAACAATATAACCACCAAATAGTTTCAACACGTCAATGGATACATTCATTATCTGATAACCAGATATAGTGAAACGCAATCGGCCAATCCAATCAAAAAGGCACTTGATAAAGAACAAAAAAGCTATCAGAAATCATATCCCCTGTTAGCCAGCCTTCCCAGAAAGCGCTAGACAAAAATAGGACATCAATGAACATATATTGTCTCCAAAATTCGGGCCAAACAGCATGGCGGAAATGATCGATGAAGAGAAAGAATATCAGCGGACGATAACTCGCTGTCTCAAATTACTGCCCTTGTCTGGTGTCCCTCTGAGGTGCTTTGTTCTGAATAATGTATTGTGATTGATTCTTCACATGGTGCCTAGAAATATGCTTGATATATATTATTAACTTAATGAGCCAGAAAGTGTCGGAATTATGTTATACATTACTGGTAGGACATATATGTTCGCCTTTGATTTATACACAATTATCATCATCTTGTGTTCTGTCAGTGATGAAAGGTTGCCACGTTTCGATATTCCGCACAATCGCCAGAATCACAGATCAGGTCAGTGTTCGAAACCTGTCCTCTCAGTATGTAGACGCAAAACTCAAGTCCCGGAACAGGTCCAAAGTCCAGAAGTGGACGAACAACCAGCACTTTCGGCTGGTTTACAACCGGTGAATGCTGATGTGACAAACTTTGGAACCTGGAGCTGGGGCGGGAGAGGCATCAATTGTAAATGAACAAGTTTTATCACCTGCATAAAGTCAGTGTGTTGTCTTTATCTGTGATGTTTTTCGTCATTATTACTATTATCTTTTTTTTTTTTTATTCAAGAAGACATAAAAGGATGAAGAGAAGGGGGAGGGAAGATGAGGGAAAAAGAATCAGAAAAAGAACAGCAGAGAGGAAGGAGTAGAAGGAAAAGAGGGAAGCAAAGGAGTAGATAGGATTAGGATAGACGAGGCAATAGAATAATGATAAGAGGAAGTACTTGAAGGGAACGAGGGGAGAAAAAGGAGAAGAAGGAGAAGAGGAAAGAAAAAAAAGGAGACGGGAGATAGATGAGAGAGGAAGAAAATAACGAGAAGAAAAAAGTAAGGAGATGGAAGAAATGGAGAAGAAAGAAGAAGTTGTGGGAGTAAGGGAAATAGAACATGAAGGAGGAGAAAAAGAAGATGGAACAAAATGAGGAGGAGGATAAAATAAAGAACAATAGTTGGACAAGACAGTCAACAGTAAAGCGAACGGCTTGTGCGTCAGACGTCTCTTCATGGCCACATTTCTAGGGCAGGTTGACATTTTAGCACAATCTACAGGACATACCAGAATTGTAGACAACCACACAGAATGTCTGTGCCTACACCAGGCGACAACACATGTCTTCTTCCGGTTAAAATGGACGCTAGACAGTGGCGTTGTTCGAAGCAGAGAAAATTTTTTGCTTCTGCCGGACGGTGGCCGAAGTATTTTTGCTCCATTTGTAGACTGGATATAGTTTCGTCGCCCAGCTTCTGAGTTGAATGCATGGCGTGACCCGGTGAGCTGCGGATTGCATTTGGAATGTATTTTCGACTGTGACCAACGTGGTGGTGTGCAGAATTGTAGATTCAGAAAATGGCGTGATGCCTGTCGCGCAATGTTGGCGGTGCCCGTATCTGGTTAAAATTGATCGTGTGGGCAACTGCTGAACTGTTGGCGACAAGTTCTGCTAAAACCCCACCTTCCAACATCCCCATCTCACGTGGTTTGTTTTTTTTTGCCTTTTGCCAAAGTCCAAATCTGACACAGTAACCTAAAATCGGTTTT
>CAJHNH020002110.1:0-73001 GCA_905116865.2 Candidula unifasciata
ACATAGAAAGCATGAATCCCGATCTTATTGTCCTAGAGGGTTTTCCAGATGTGGACGAAAGAGTAGCTATCTCTTACAAACTAAAAGTTCCCTTTGCTGTTCTAACTACTTTATTTGCTCAAACACCGCTTCGGATGCCCCTGAATCCTGTAGCAGAAGCTTACAACAGTAATTATATACGTACCCAAGCTAATGTCTTTGAAAAGGCAATCACCATAATGAAGATAATGTCACTTAGGATTCTGCATCTGTTCAATGACAGGGGCTACATGAAACAGCTCTTTCCCACAGATCCTGATGTACCCGCTGCCAATGAGCTGTTCAGTCAAGCAGAAATCTATTTGCTCGAATCTGACCCTCTGAATGATTATCCAAGACCGACGGTGCCCAATGTAAAACTTATCGGAGGAATATGCGCCGGTCCGGCTAAAGAACTAGCGGAGCCGTTTAAGTCTTTCATTAAACGATCAGAGAAAGCTGGAGTTGGTGTCGCAGTGCTATCGTTTGGCAGTCTCTGTATGAATCTACCAAAGGAAGGTGAAAGGAAAATCGTGGCAGCGCTAAAACGACTGAAGCTAAACACGATCTGGAGAGCTAACATTACCTCCCCTGACCCGGACAAGATTCTGACGTCTACATGGATACCTCAAAACGATCTTCTGGGAAACAAAAACGTTCAAGTGTTCATAACTCACGCTGGAGCCCACAGCATTTACGAGGCTCTCTACCATGCGGTCCCCGCTGTCTGTGTGCCACTTTTCTATGACCAACAATATAACGCAGATCGAGCTGTAGACAAAGGTCATTGCCTCAGTCTGGATATCATCAAGGCTTCCGTCGATGAGCTAGTCTCAGTTATAGAGCGGGTGATCGCGAGCAAAGAAATAAGGTCGACAGTCAGCAAGGCCTCGGAAATTTATCGGGAGTTGTACAAGGATCCCAAAAAGGAAGCAGCGTTTTGGCTTGATCATGTGATGCGCTATGGAGGGTCGTATATGAGATACAGCGGTCAGAAAATACCCATGATACTTTACATTCTTGACTACATTATAACATTTTTTATTGGTGTAGCATGTACTTTAATTGTGATACTAACTATTTATTTCATTAAACTTTTGTTACGATTCAACTGGAGGAGGAAAGAGCACGCGAAGAAAGAGTAAATTTTAGAGTGTAAATAACTGTACTTAGTATCAGTAAAACTGTGGTACTCCTCGTCGGTACAGAGACATGTGAAGACAGTAAAGAGACACGTGGAGACAGTACAGAGACATGTGAAGACAGTACAGAGACACGTGGAGACAGTACAGAGACATGTAGAGACAGTACAGAGACATGTGAAGACAGTACAGAGACACGTGGAGACAGTACAGAGACACGTGGAGACAGTACAGAGACATGTGGAGACAGTACAGAGACATGTGGAGACAGTACAGAGACATGTAGAGACAGTACAGAGACATGTGGAGACAGTACAGAGACACGTGGAGACAGTACAGAGACATGTATGTGGAGACAGTACAGAGACATGTGGAGACAGTACAGAGACATGTGGAGACAGTACAGAGACATGTATGTGGAGACAGTACAGAGACATGTAGAGACAGTACAGAGACATGTGGAGACAGTACAGAGACACGTGGAGACAGTACAGAGACATGTGGAGACAGTACAGAGACATGTGGAGACAGTACAGAGACATGTAGAGACAGTACAGAGACATGTGGAGACAGTAAAGAGACATGTGGAGACAGTACAGAGACATGTGGAGACAGTACAGAGACATGTAGAGACAGTACAGAGACATGTGGAGACAGTACAGAGACATGTGGAGACAGTACAGAGACATGTGGAGACAGTACAGAGACATGTGGAGACAGTACAGAGACACGTGGAGACAGTACAGAGACATGTGGAGACAGTACAGAGACATGTAGAGACAGTACAGAGACATGTGGAGACAGTACAGAGACATGTAGAGACAGTACAGAGACATGTGGAGACAGTACAGAGACATGTGGAGACAGTACAGAGACATGTGGAGACAGTACAGAGACATGTGGAGACAGTACAGAGACATGTAGAGACAGTACAGAGACATGTAGAGACAGTACAGAGACATGTGGAGACAGTACAGAGACATGTGGAGACAGTACAGAGACATGTATGTGGAGACAGTACAGAGACATGTGGAGACAGTACAGAGACATGTAGAGACAGTACAGAGACATGTGGAGACAGTACAGAGACATGTAGAGACAGTACAGAGACATGTGGAGACAGTACAGAGACATGTAGAGACAGTACAGAGACATGTGGAGACAGTACAGAGACATGTGGAGACAGTACAGAGACATGTAGAGACAGTACAGAGACATGTGGAGACAGTACAGAGACATGTGGAGACAGTACAGAGACATGTGGAGACAGTACAGAGACATGTAGAGACAGTACAGAGACATGTGGAGACAGTACAGAGACATGTGCAGACAGTACAGAGACATGTGCAGACAGTACAGAGACATTTGGAGACAGGAACAGATTTGATGGGCTTTCATAGATGTGCAAATAGGTCATTTACATAACCATTTTCAGAGAAAGGGTCGTCTGCTGGACTGTAGAAATAGGTGTAAATGTTCACTGATGCGGAGGATTTTACATGGACCAGCCTGTCTATCGGCTTCTGTGCCTAAGAAACTTGTTCAGATATGTTATAGCAAATACGTGGCACCGGAGTTTCCAAAGAAGCCATAAGATTTGCCCACACCAAGTAGCTAATATAAGTAGTGGATTATATAATGATCCCCTTACTTTGCTTTCTAGATAAAATGGAAATCTTTCAGTTTTAGTCTAGTAAATGTGACAAATAATAGCGTTTTTTGTTGTTTACGTTTCTACAGTGCATGTATTCCATGACTGATCAAATATCGAGTATGATAATCAGTTCAGTACTTAAATTGCCATAGGTAATAAATAAGAAAACACATATATGGACAGAGAGTGATGTCGGAGAATCGAGAGATGCACTGTTTCCCACCAGTTTTTATCAAACGGTGAAGTTATCGCAACCTAGATTAAACCACAACATTATTTACCTAGTAATAAACTTGAATTGTCTTATTATGAATCGCTTGGGCATCTGTTGTAGGGCTAATCCGATTAAACACTTTTTCTCTCTCTCTCTCTCGCTTAAGCGAGCAGCCACACAAAAAGTATTTGGTGGCGGGGGGGGGGGGGGGGAGGGGGGAGGACACTTACTTTCTTATACTTGTCCAGTTATGGATGCCGAGGACCTTAGACTTTATTTAAGTGTGCAAAACTGGTAATAATATTAAATGTAAATGCACATTATTTTTAAAAATGTGAAAATAAGTAGAGATCAACAAACCATAGACGTAAAGATCACATATCAAAGTCTGAAACAGGTGCAAGAATTCAAATACTTGGAAAGCATCTTTACATACAATGATGGACAGAGAGAGAGAGAGAGAGAGAGAGAGAGAGAGAGAGAGAGAGAGAGAGAGAGAAAGAGAGAGAGAGGAAAATCCAACAAACCAACAATATCACGTACCAACTTGCTCCAATTTTAAAAGACCCTGCTATCCCAAAACAAAAACAAAAAACAAAAAAATTATCAATGCAATCTTTATACCGACGTAAGGTTAACAATGTTGGACTTGGACATTAACAAAAGAACACGAAAGAAAACTAACCACATGTGAGATGAGATGTTTGAGAATGGCTGTGAATAAAACCAGAAGAGATCGAGTGAGAAACGACGTGATCACAAGAACTGTTGAACAACGCCTATCGTCAAATTTTTTGAGAAACAAAAAATGAAATGGTTTGGCCCATTGTGACGTGACGCGGTGGATTAAATGTTTATAATGTTGAGTAGGGATGTTCCTCTCAACACATTCCCTCCACCAGATTAACCGAACTAAAATCTGAGCTATGTTGCTTTCAGACAAAGTCCTGGATACCCAAGAAAACAGCCATATTGGCTCGTTAAGTACATTAACATTAGCTGAACTTGGTACCCAGAAGAGAAGGAAAGGAATTTTAGATGTCTATAGCATTATACTTAATGAATTATTAGACAGGGCAAATGATTCCTCCGTCTTCTACCTTCTCCCGGTATTATTATGAATAATTAAAGAATTATTATATTATTTGAGCCCCCACCAAATGGTATTATATCTTAACAGTTTAATTAAACATGTAAGAACAGACATTTGGAATTACAAAAACTGATGCAGGATAAGACCATATATTTGATTTATAAACCTAGCAATGAGAGTATGACATAAGTCATCATTATTGTTATAATAGATAGTGATGGTATGGTGATAATGAGAGGCTTCAGCTAGATAACTGAGCACCTAAGATTAGAGTGAATGGATAATGGTGGTGATAAGTTTACATCCATAAAACATGGTGAGACGTAACTTTATTATCATAGAACCTCTGACAGCCGTGGGTACTGTCAAGTTCTTCCACCTTTTCCTCCCAGTTCTCCTGGTCCACCACCTCGGTCCCTGCTCGTCCCCGCCTCGTTCTCCACCTGTTCTCCACCTCGTTCCCAGCTGGCCGAGTCTAACACAATGTAGTCTCTTTTATAGACTGATCGTCACATGGGCGCTGTAATCATGGAAACAAAACACATACGTGTAGTATCTTGACTTACACTAAGAATACATGTATTAATTAATATAACATATAGTAATAAAATATTTCCCATCACTCCTCATATTCCACATTCTCTCCAGTCTAGTCTGAAGGTCTTTTGTCTTACATGGACGTCACATATCCTGCCTTCTCTCCCATGCTATGTCATGATAGTTGACTTTCTAAGTCTGTTGTCCGTCATCAGACTTCCAACTGGCTGACATTGATAGGACATAAACACGTGGCGCAGGTTATGTGCTGAAAACGCAAACAGTTTATATTTGCACGCTGTCCTGAAAATTATCTTTCAGTGACCGTGAATTCTATACACCCATCATTCTTCCCTGGGGTTATAAATCCCCTGTTTAGGTGAACACATTAAGTGAGCACATGGTAGGCACACAAAACGTAGCAGCATCCCTGAACATATTTTGGCATAATTTCCCCCAGTCCCAACTCATATTTTGGCTGATCATGGAAACAATATAATTACATTTCATTATAGCAAATGTCATTGTTCACATCTCATTTTATACACATGAAAACATACACTGAAAAACATGTGACACAAACATTCAAGAAATAGGAATAGTTTAGCAGTTCCTTAACTGAGATACTGAATACTCACAAAGAACTATTTCAAGCAGAATGTGCACACAAATTAGGAAAAGGTAGTATAGACTAAGCTTAACTCCCTAACCTATGTATACAAGATTAAAATTAATATTTTACCTGGGAACTTCCATCAATCGCCAAACCAGAATCCGACCGTAAAATTTACCTTTTAGGTCGACCTGTGTTTGTTTGCCGGCAGGCTGCGATTAATGACGGGAATTCCAAAGGCTCGAAGTATACTATCTATCTGTCTCAAAGGTTAAACTCCTCCCTTTACTCGGTTCTACCCAACCCTCAAGACGATGACTTAAGCCACGCCTCTGAAGTACCTATCAGCTCAAATTAGCTAACAAGTGGCCTGTCAGTCAATTCTGGACTGACATCCCTAGAGCACACATTCTTAAGTGACCCAATCTAGTTTACAACGAATCTAACTGGCAGGTGTTAAAAGACGGTCAGTGAAGCCATTGTGTTTCCCACTTGACCAAGATCAAACATTCCTAATTGGCAAACACCTGTTCTCCTGAGAATTTCACTGACGTGTTAACTTCAACCTCTCGTCGCCACAACGTCTAGAGTCCACTCAATTTACCTGATCTAGTCTTTCAAAGCAGTCTGGTCAGGAGATAACATTTATGACATGGGCATGTGAAAGGAAATTCTCTAGCCCCGGTGTAATTGCGTAACATTACCCAAGACTCAGTCGCTTTGTCTGGACTAAGGACTGGAAACATTTAAATCAGTTTGTTTTAAAGTATTACCAATAACCAGAAGAACTTATTACGAGTACTAACTTCTGGAACCACTGAGATCGTTTCGTGACACCCATAATGAGAATAAAACAAACAATGCCGGCAGCAAAAGCCCACAACCTTAAAATCAACACACAAGGAGGCAGGGGAAGACAGAGAAGAATACAAATTGAATAAGTAAATGACACCATGAGACTGCATAACATCACGACATATCAAGCGAATGAGCGCGCCCTGGCTCAGCTGTCGATCGTCTGATGAACTGAGACGCCTAGCATCACAAGCAGATATGGACCAAAGAAGAAAGAAGAATGAAATGTATAAATTATTACTTAAAACGATAACGTTTTAGGTAATCCATTTTACTCCCTTACAAAGTTTATATGGCGGAAAGGGGAAGGGGTTGGGGTCTCAACCCGGACAGCCCATCATGACCTGCCAGGTTCCGGTGCCCTTGATCCGGCTGTCTTACCTTGACCTCTTCATTCGCTCTCCGAAAACTTAAAAAACATGGTCGGCTCCTCGGAGACAACTGTCTATAGCAACAGTTCTCAACCTGTAGGTCGCCAGCCTTTTTTTTTTGGGAGGGGGGGGGGGTCGACCGACCCTTTTACAGGGGTTGCCTAAGACCATTGGAAAACACATATTTATTGAAGAAAAATAATTGTCTGGGGGTCGCCACAAAATAAGGGAAGTGTATTATAGGTTACAGCTTTAGGAAGGTTTAAAGCCATTGATCTATAGACACCCACTCACGCACGTACACACACACACACACACATAACATACACACACACGCTATTAAGATACACAGACACACACATGCAAAACATATTGACGTAAACTTAGGTTCGCTCAAAAGAGCATGCGTTTTATCAATGTGTTCTTGTTTGCAAATAGGAACAAAGAACACACAAATAACCCACTGCACATCTGTGTGTGTGAGTCTGAGCGCGTGCGCGAGAGAGGGAAACTGTATGTGACATTTTTAGTGCATGTAATCAGGTCGGTCACCTTGCCCTAACTCTGTAGTATTTATCTGACTAGGCACAGCGAAATCCACCTGGCAATAAATTGTGCAAACTGTGGTCTTCTTTGTTTCAAATAGTTTAATGTTATATCATATATATATGCAAACAATAAACGCCATTGTTGTTATGTAAAGTAGGAGAATGAAAACTAGACGGTAGAACCAGAAATCTGTCTAAATGCTACGTGGAATGTAGGAATAAACTCACAGGGAGCAAGTACAGCAGGGATCTACCAGTCGTCAGTAGAAATTATCCTCGTCGACACGCGTTTCCGCCCACGATTCCTAGACGCATTCAGAGGTGGGCCCTCCTGAGTTCATGAAGCTCAGGGCTGGTTCCCTGCTGCACGGAATTACCGGATGGTGTTAGACTTTCGGCCAGAGACAAGACGACTTGGTGGTTTCGAAGGAGGTACTGTGAGATAAGAAGCCGCCACGGCAGCCTAATTAGAGCAGTCAGCATGCCTAGACGACCGAGCGACAAGCTTACTTTGGTTTACCGGACACATGTTGGACTTTTATTAGCAGTTGGCAAAGGAACACTGGCAGACAATTCGGACACGATGGACTTTCAAAGGGATGAGAAACTCTTTTCCGCTAGACACCCGGGCCAGCTCACCGAGGCCCGTCCCCTATGTTGTTGCGCTGCGTCTAAAGCCAGCTAGAGGCCCTTTCGGCTGCCTCTCCCAGTTTTTTGAGTGTTCATTTCCGTTCATTACCTCGCAATCCTAGTTCTTTCACCACATTGTAGAGCGAAGTGGAAACGAGGCCTCTCGCTCCCACTTCGACGGCAAATACCCGTACCGTGTAAGCCTCGTTTCTCCTCAAACCGGCTGCTAAATCACTGTACTTCTCGAGCTTGTACAAATGATTCTCCTCCATACGCGACTCAAACGGGACAGTCAACTCAATCAGGATGAGCTGCCGTTTTTGCGCAGAATGGAGAACGATGTCCGGTCGCAGGCCGGTTTTACGGATCAACTCGGGGTACCGTTCATGGCCTGGCAGATCAACCGCCAGTAACCAGTCCCTCGCAGAGTCTAGCAAAGATGGAGCGAATGCGTTTTGGTTGACCTTACCCTTTGGAACCTGCCCAGCCTTGAGGAAACGAATGTGGACGATGCTAGAACTGGCTCTGGCGTTAGCCCCCATTCTAGCCTGGTCGACAACGGCTGCTAACTCTTTTAGCACCTTGTTGTCTCGCCATGTGTAACGGCCTTGACCTAGGGCTCTCCTGCACGCGGACAGGACGTGCTCAAGAGTTTGCTTCGATTTACACAACGGGCAAGTCGGATCGTTGGTCGCAGACCATTTAACCATGTTAACACCGGACGGTAATACATCGTACGCCGAACGAACGATAAAGCTCAGTCGCAGCGGGGTCATCCGCCAGATCTCACCCCATGTGAGTATTCTTGGCAATGCGCTCTCCAGGCTGACCAAATGGCCCTGCTGCGACTGCTGGGCTGCTTTCTGGACCCGAACCTCGTTTTCGTTGTCCCTCACCGTTTGTATTACCATGTCTCGGCGCTCTTTGGCTGAGGCCTTTGACAACCAATTGACCTTCCCGTGCCCTAGGCCTCGACGGTCGGTTTGTGTGTAACCCATTATCTCCTTCAATTTTAGTGCGTTCTGAGCAGATTCTATCGCATCGAGGACTCTCCATTTGGTTCCAGTCTTTAGAGCGGGCTGGACAGCGGTGACATTTGGGTCTGAAGACTCGCGCAAAAGCATGGCGAGCCTTACCTTGCCGACTTTAAACTCTTCGGTTATTGACTTGAACGGAAGTACCAGCTTAGCCTGCTTACAATACAGAGCCACGTCGGTCAGACAAGGCGGTGCACCAATCCACTTTCTTAAGGCTGTGTTGATTTTCTTTTCCATGGTTTCCACTGCAGTCATCGTCACCTCGTAGACTAGCAGTGGCCATAGGAGCTTTGGAATCAACATGAATTGGAGACACCATACCTTGAATTTTCCGATCAGCCTGCATCGCTCGATCGCGAGCAGGCCTGTAGCCAGTGACGTGTATTCGCCGGACCTCCGCTCTATCAGATAACTTCGAATCGTAAACGCGACCGAGACTCTTCACCGGTTCCTCCAGAACCGTAGGGATCTTGTTCCTTGCCACCGTAAAACTGATTGCCGACACCTTGCCCTTATGGATTGACAGACTGCTCGACTTCTGCGGTTTGAACTGCATACCGCTCCATTGGACCACCGCGTCCAATCTTTTCAGGATCGTGCGGGCAGACTCCTCGCTGCCCGTTATAATAGTCGTGTCATCCATAAATGCGCGCAGTGGCGGCAACCAGTGATCCCCTATTTGAAGGCCCAGTCCGTAGCCGGCCGCCCCGTCTAACATGATCTGCATTGCCATAACAAACAGTATGGGTGAGATCATACACCCCATAGCTATCCCAATCTGCAACTCAGTCCACCTCGTGGTAAACGTCGAGGTAGAGAAGCGCAAAGCGAACTTAGAGAAATATTGCTCGATCATTTGACTGATCTGTGTCGGTACGTGAAACATGCGAAGGGCTCGCCACAGTAGCCTATGGGGGACTGCCCCGTAGGCGTTGGCTAAGTCCAACCATATAACGTGCAAATCGGTTCTCTCATGCTTGGCTCTCTGGATAGCCTCCCAAATCATGGTCGCGTGTTCAAGGCACCCAGGAACGCCTGGAATACCACCCTTCTGAACACTCGTATCTATATACTTGTTAGTCATCAGATACTGTGTGAGCCGGCGAGCCATGACTGAGAAGAATATCTTACCCTCGACATTCAACAGCGAGATGGGCCTGAATTGGGAAAGACTCTTCGAGTCCTGCTCTTTGGGAATGTAGACCCCATTTGCCTTTGACCACTCTGGACATATGTGATTGCGGATCCACGCTTGTCTCAACAAGACGTGAAGCATTTTAAGGATTTTCGGGCAACGCTTGTAAAGAACGTACGGGACACCGTTCGGACCTGGGGCAGACTTGCCGCTGGCCTTTTTCACAACGTCCTCAACCTCAGACCAAAGGGGAGGTACCATTTTAAATGGTACCTTCGGCACCGAAGGCTGTTTTAGACCGCTAAGGATCTCTGGATTGTCATCGAGAGGCTCTCTCCTCTTTTTGTCAGAGTACATCTTGCGTAGATGTAGCTCCAGTTCTTCCTGACTGACAACCAGAGTCCCAGACTTCGGTTGCTCGAATAGACCTCGGGCAAACTGATACGGGTCCCTAAAGAATTTCTCTCGCTCCCTTTTGGTTCTGCGTCTGTTGTTACAGAAACGCTCGGCGCGACAGAGGGCACTGTGTTTGTTCTTTAAATGCAACCAAACTTCGTACAGCCCCTCCCGTTCGCTGCCTGTAGCGGCTTTGAACCGTTTTCTAAGGGCATTCTTGTCTGCCCGACACATCAGAATGTCCCTCTGCCTCCTGCTAGTATTCTGCTTGGCACCCGGCTGTGCCTTTACTACTGTCCCGAACTCACGGGAGCAGTGTTCATATATTACATCACCAAATTAAGTAAGCTTGTCGCCTAGCGGCTTCTTGTTTAGAGTTTGTTTAAGTATCTCACATAATGTAGCCTCCAACTTACACCACACCACCTTCTCGCTCGCAGGTGGAAACCTGATCCTGGAACGCACTTCTTCAGAAATCATCAAAGGTGCTCCTCCGCAGTCGACGTCATGGGCCTCTCCGGGCGAGTGGGGTTCACCCTGCCCGTCGTACCCTGACGACTCAGAAACTACCACAGGAGTGGTAGTTTTGCGACGGCGTTTACTGCGTGGAGCACCCTCGCATTTCATTCTTCCGGCATGCGTTCTCAGACCATGCAACCCCGTGAAGCTTTTCCCACATGTACAGAGCCAGCCCGGACGTTAGGCGAGTATCTCAGTCCGGGGGCTAGCAAGGTCGTCATCGAAGGTATCAGTTGGATTGGGCCCTTCATTCTCCCCCCCCCCCTTCGGAGGGCCCTGGGGGCATATTTCATTGTGGTCGTACGAAATCGGAGGTATTATACTGTGTTAGGGGTGATCAACCCGGTCCACAGTCGACATCTGTCTCCAGATGTCAGTTTATCCCCCGGCGATACCGGGGGGCCAGTCTTTCCATAGGTGTCAAAAGGTCTTTCCCGATAGTCACCAGTCTTTCCTGGTAGTCTTGTGGGCTAGCCACGTACAATAGGAATAAACTCACAGGGAGCAAGTACAGCAGGGATCTACCAGTCGTCAGTAGAAATTATCCTCGTCGACACGCGTTTCGGCCCACGATTCCTAGACGCATTCGGAGGTGGGCCCTCCTGAGTTCATGAAGCTCAGGGCTGGTTCCCTGCTGCACGGAATTACCGGATGGTGTTAGACTTTCGGCCAGAGACAAGACGACTTGGTTGTTTCGAAGGAGGTACTGTGAGATAAGAAGCCGCCACGGCAGCCTAATTAGAGCAGTCAGCATGCCTGGACGACCGAGCGACAAGCTTACTTTGGTTTACCGGACACATGTTGGACTTTTATTAGCAGTTGGCAGAGGAACACTGGCAGACAATTCGGACACGATGGACTTTCAAAGGGATGAGAAACTCTTTTCCGCTAGACACCCGGGCCAGCTCACCGAGGCCCGTCCCCTACGTTGTTGCGCTGCGTCCAAAGCCAGCTAGAGGCCCTTTCGGCTGCCTCTCCCAGTTTTTTGAGTGTTCGTTTCCGTTCATTACCGCGCAATCCTAGTTCTTTCACCACATTGTAGAGCGAAGTGGAAACGAGGCCTCTCGCTCCCACTTCGACGGCAAATACCCGTACCGTGTAAGCCTCGTTTCTCCTCAAACCGGCTGCTAAATCACTGTACTTCTCGAGCTTGTACAAATGATTCTCCTCCATACGCGACTCAAACGGGACAGTCAACTCAATCAGGATGAGCTGCCGTTTTTGCGCAGAATGGAGAACGATGTCCGGTCGCAGGCCGGTTTTACGAATGTATGTTTCACCGACAATGGTTTGTGGCGTAAAGGTGTTTTGCAAACAGTTTGGCAGGATTACCTTGATTTATTTGTCATGCAGTTTTACCTGAAGTGGTTACCTGAAAGTGAGCAGGTGTCTAGTCCCCCGAGAATAGCACTATGTACACCAGTTGTTGATGGCGTTTGTGGCTTAGGCGTTGCGAACGCGCTTCGTAATGCCGTGGTGCCGGGTTAGATCAAAGCTGCGGCCGAATTGTCCTGCGTTGGGTGTGACAATGGTACCTGCTTAGGAAGCAGTGGCAAACTATTGAAAGTAACGTTTGACTAGGCAAACCACGACAACCAAAACATGCTAGGGTTTGTTCTGCACTGTCCTGTAAAGGATAAGCAACTAGCTAATAACAGTTGTAAACGTTCAGTATCAGTATTGCGGGCTATTAAATCAACTGAATCGCTCCAGAAAGAATTAGGAAATTCATTTAATATACAAACTGACCACCTCAGAAAGAATTAGGAAATTGATTTCATATACAAACTGACCACCTAAGAAAGAATGAAGAAATTGATTTAATATACAAACTGACCGCCTCGTAAAGAACTGAGAAACTAGTTTTAAAAAAAAAAGAACTTAAGGGCTTAGAAGTAAGTTAAAAAACTGGCTTAATATAGAAACTGAGCGGAAAAAAAAATAGGAAACTGGTTTAATATCAGAACCGAGCACCAATAAAGTATTAAGAAACTAGTTTATTATCAAAACTGAGCACTCCAGAAATAGTTAGGAAACTGGTTTAATATAAGAACTGAGCGCTCCAGAAATAATTTGGAAACTTGTTTAATATAACAACTGAGCGCTCCAGAAATAATTTGGAAACTTGTTTAATATAAGAACTGAGTGCTCCAGAAATAATTTGGAAACGTGTTTAATATAACAACTGAGCGCTCCAGAAATAATTAGAAAACTTGTTTAATATAAGAACTGAGCGCTCCAGAAATAATTAGGAAACTGGTTTAATATAAGAACTAAGCGCTCCAGAAATAATTAGGAAACTAGTTTGATATAAGAACTGAGCGCTCCAGAAATAATTAGGAAACTGGTTTAATATAAGCACTGAGCGCTCATTAAAATTTAGGAATGGTTTAATATAATAAATGAACTCTACAGGAAAACAATTAGAAAACTGGTTTAATATAATAAGAACTGGGCGTTCCAAAAAAAATTAGGAAACTGGTTAAATAAAAGAGTTTAGCGCCGCAGAGAGCATTGATAAACTGGTTTAGTATAAGAACTGAGCGTTTGAGAAAAAAATTAGGAACTGGTTAAATGTAAGAGCCGAGCTCCTAAGAAAGAATGAGGAAAGTGGTTAAATATACTAAATGAACGCCTCCGAAGAAATTAGGAATCAATGAAATGTAGAACACAAATAACTGGAAGAATGGCTATCTGTTGCATGAATTTGGTATATCCACTTTTGTGAGCATTATTACTCTTTAGTGTTATATGTGTGTGAATGTGTGAATGTGTGTGTCAAACTATGTTTTTCTTTTGTCTGTCTATGCATCTATCAACATGTATCTTTCAAAATGAACGGGTGCTTAAATAAATGGGTGGATAGATGGGTGTATGTTTGCATGAATAATACATATGATTCAGTCTTGGAACTGTTCGCTGGCTGCTGCAGATGAAGACAGAGAGCTTATGTTAATGTTCTGAGTACTGTCAGATCTCAGGTCAACACTAAACATTCAACATTCATATTACACAGACAGTCAGACATATAGATAGATAGATAGATAGACAGACAGACAGACCGACCGACAGACAGACAGACAGACAGACAGACAGACAGACAGACAGACAGACAGACAGACAGACAGACAGACAGACAGACAGACAGACAGACAGACAGACAGACAGACAGACAGACAGACAGACAGACAGACAGACAGACAGACAGACCGACCGACCGACCGACCGACCGACCGACCGACCGACCGACCGACCGACAGACAGACAGACAGACAGACAGACAGACAGACAGACAGACAGACAGACAGACAGACAGACAGACAGACAGACAGACAGACAGATAGATAGATAGATAGATAGATAGATAGATAGATAGATAGATAGATAGATAGATAGATAGATAGATAGATAGATAGATAGATAGATAGATAGATAGATAGATAGATAGAACAATATTATCGAAGGGTTACAAATTGGGCATGCAGGCCCGCTGACATTCGGCCCTTCTAAACACTCATTTTTTCAGAGAACCAATACCTGTTATCAATATTGCATTATATGGATTTAATAAAGAAATATAAATTATAGAATAATGCATACACACATCATTTGTACACAATCGTACTCACTGACACACACATACTCCTACGTTATCATACATGCGAACTCATACACAGACATACGTGATACATACACATACAAATATAAAATACATACACATGCATAGACATAAATGCACAAACAGAAAACACACACACATACATTTATAGATATACATGCACACACACATTCCATACATACACACCCTAATATGCATCCATGTATAGACACTAACATATACCCACAACCACACATTTACACTTACGTGAGTACATACGCCCACATATATGCATACATACATTCACGCATACATGCAAACATACACATACATGCATACATACACACATTTATACATACACTCACATCTTTACACACATAAATACATATCTAAATACACACATATACACCCACATACTTACACAGCTAAATATGTATACGTACATCCACCAACATGCATACATACACACATAGGTACATACATACATGCATACATACATGCCCACACACATTACATACATACACATACATGCATGCATACACACATATATACAATCACCCATACAGATATTACATTCACACATGCGTACCTGCATACATACATACTTGCATACATTATATACACACACCTATTATCACACATGCACTCAAATGCTATCACACATACTTACAACATAGATACATAAATACACACACATACTTACAAACGTAAATATACTTTTAAATATCCACATACATACACACACAATCACACACACACATGCATACTTGCATACATTTATAAATACACAAACACTCACATACCTACACAGCTACATATATCTACATATACCCACATACATACATAAATACACACACACACACAATCACATACTTACACAGCTACATTTACATACATACATTCTCATACATACATACATACATAATACATACACGCACCTACATACATATACGCACACATACACACATGTATACATATATTAATAGGCTAAATCTACTTGCATGCATAATACTAACATATATCAACATACATACATACACACATTTACAAACATAAAACACACACACCTACTTACATAGACATACATGCACACACACATACATGCATACATACACACATCCATACATACACTCACATACTTACAAACATGCATTCATACTTGCAAACGCACCTTAATAAACATACATACTTACACAGATACATATGCACACATACATCCATCAACATGCATACATACACACATACATGCATATATACACTCATAACATACATACACACATATGCCCGCATACACACATACAAAATCACACAAACAGATACCCTCATACAAACATTCACATATGTATGCCTACATGTATACATACTTGCATACATAATACACACACACCCACAATCACACTCATATACAATCACACATACACCCACATATATACACCCATATCCTTACAACTTACATATATAAAAACACACACATACTTACAAACGTAAAAATACATACATATATCCACATACATACACACACACTAACAATCACACACACACTGCCTCATAATACACACATATAAAATATATAACTAAGATGATAATCCATGTGAATTATTAACTACATCTATGGTGGCATATAATCACTAGTAAGCATGAACTTTAAAAGGCTGCGGTTAAATGAGTACATACTCATATTTTTCAGATCAATTGGGAGGTGATTCCATAAATGAGCAGCAGAATATGACAAACTTGTTTTAAATAGATCTATTCTAGGCTTCGGCATGTGCAATAAATTTAGCCATTAACTGTTCTTAGGGTTGTTTTAAATTAGTGGGAAAAGACAATCTGCAGTGTTCTGAGCTAAAATTGTATGAATAAAT
Organism: Candidula unifasciata; assembly: GCA_905116865.2. Taxonomy (NCBI): domain Eukaryota; kingdom Metazoa; phylum Mollusca; class Gastropoda; order Stylommatophora; family Geomitridae; genus Candidula; species Candidula unifasciata. The sequence continues at coordinate 16,226 of CAJHNH020002110.1, forward strand.
TTTGATTTATTTAAAATTAATCGTTCATTAAATGGGAGAATTCTTAAATGGCTACAAAGATGATTTTATCGGTGTGTTTTCTATCTGAAACTAGGTGTTAAGCGCGATTTTGTAGATAACACAGCTGCTTTAAGTTAGATTTGGAGCAACCATCCCAAACCGTGGAACAATAGTCGATATGGGCTTGAACGTAGGATACATAAAATATTTTGCTTGTACTCTGATCCAGAAAGTGTTGAATTTTGGCTAACTGATAGACTTTTGTGCTACTTCTTGGTTATGGCATGAACATGAAAACACCAAGTTAAATTGCTATCAATTGTAACGCCTAATGTTTTATGTTCGTTAACATTACGAATAGGTAATTTGTCAACATAGAGCTCAAGCGGAGGCCTGTTTAAGTCTAATGTCTGTAACTTTTGTCTGGTTGCTATTACCATAGATTTAGTTTTACTTATGTTAATTTGCATGCTATTGGCATTACTCCGTTTAAAAAGCTTATCTAGTTATGTGTGTAATGAACGTCTTAACTTATCATAGCTCTCATGATTAGTGTATATAGTACAGTCATCTGCAAATAGGTCGCATGTTATGCTGAGATGTAACGGAAGGTCATTAATATATGTGGCAAAAAGCAATGGTCCTAGTATTGAACCCAGAGGAACGCCAATATTTAGCTTAGTGGAATCTGAAAGGCAGTTCTCGTCGATCAGACAAGAATGACTTTATTAATTTTACTAAATTGTTGCTAGTTTTTAAGGTAATAATTTTGTTAATTACAATATCATGATCAACCATATTAAATGCTTTCTTAAAATCAACAAAAACTGCTCCATACATCTTGCCATTGTTGATGTTAACATGCCAGTTGTCAAGGCAATATTACAAGAGTATTTAGGCCTGAACCCTGACTGACTATCAATGATTAGATTGTTGCTATTTAAATGTTGAAATATTATTTTATGTATGTGTTTCTCTAATGGTTTTGATAGTGATGACGGTAAAGAAATTGGTCTATAGTTACTTACAGAACTTTTATCAGTTGAGCCAGGTTTATACAGAGGGTAAATTTTTGCAACTTTAAATGCGGAAGGAAAGTAGTTCTTGACAAGACACTGATTATATATGAAAGTAAAGGAATCGCTTATCACTGGTGCAGCACCTCGAACAATTCGATTGCTGACATCATCCAAGCCAGATGAGTTTGTCTGCTTGAGGTTGGTGAGGTATTGATATACTTCAGCAACAGACATGAGAGGAATCTCAGAAGGACTAGCATTAATGCATTTGTCATCACTAAATGATGCCAACAGGTTTAAATCACTCTGGGCATCTGGTATGGCGTATTTTGAATTTTCTATTTCTGATTTTAAAAACTTACTGAAATCCTTACATGTAAGATAATCTGATTTTACAGGATCTGAATGATGTTTCTTGTTGGTCAGCATGTTAATAGCCTTCCATATGTCTGTACTGTTTGATTTATCTATAATCAACTTGTTAAAGTGATCTTTCTTGATCCTATGGATCATGTATTGCACTTTATTTCTTAGCCTACGATACTCTATAACATTTTTATTTTTATGTGCCGTATCTCGGTCTCTCATAACTTCCAGAAATTCACTAGTGATCCATGGAGACTTAATTTGACTTATAACTCTAACACCTTTAACCGGCACATGTTTATCAAACACATTGTAGACTGTTTTTATCCAGTATGCTATAGCATTATCCGGTTCAGAAAGCTGATAAACATGCTCCAGCTGTGTGTTCTGCAAATCGTTTAAAAATGCTTGTGAACTGAAGGTTTTAAAATTTCTAAATTTAATTGTGAGGTGCTTATCTTTAGGAGACCTAAAGCCAAATGTTGACCATGTACAGAAAACCAAACCGGAAAATGGTCACTGACAGCTATAACAGGAACCGTGCATTCAATAATATTTCCCGGACAGGAGACATAAATATGATCAATGGTGGTTGAAGATGTTTTTGTAACTCTCGTGGGGAAGTTAATCAACTGCTTAAGGTTATATGATATAATTATATCCACCTACGCCTGGTTAGGTTTATTGCCATCAATGTTAAAGTCTCCTAGCAGTATAATTTCTTTTCCTAAACTAAAAACTACATCCATCATAGAAGTGAAGTCGTCATACCAATCATTACCTGCACAAGGATTTCGATACAAGTACCCAATGAAAATTGACTGCTGATTTGACGGCTTGACTTCTAAACAGACACACTCTACATCTATAGATTCAAGATCACATCTATGGGAATATTTGATACAGTTTGAAATGTATACTGCTATGCCAGTCTCTAATTTATTTTCTTATTATATCTTTGTGAATTAATTTAATTTCCCTAATAGTGGTTTTATTATTAATAATTTGGTTGTTTAGACGACTTTCCATGACTCCAAAAATATGAAACTGATTGTTAAGTCTAACCGACAGCTCGGGCAGTTTGCTGAGTAAATGGTAAATATTAAGAGGCCCTATTCGCAGGCCATACATGCTAAGCCACTCACTGTGATTAGTGAACATAACGTTTTGTGCTGAAAATATCATTTGTACAGTAATATTGAAACAATTTCCACAAAAAGTAGTTAATAAATACTGTTCCTTGGTGGGACAGGATAGTGTATCCGTTGGAGCGATATCATAAATGCTTGATGAAGAGCTGCTGGATTGAACTAGATAAGGTACTAAAGTTCAGAGTTCCAGGGATAGACAGGCTGTGCATGACTATACGGTGACGGTTTACTATCATGATCATCTCTCGTAAGTCTTTCTTTGGCAGCAGGCATCTGGGACACAACAGGCTTGTTCGATGATGTATCCTTGGGGTTGGCAGAGGGAGGCTGCTTATATGGCAATGGAGGAAATAAAGCATCGTACAATTCACCATCAGGAATGGGACTTGTGTGGTGATGCACTGGAGTGTTCATGTGGACGTAAAGGCAGGTTTGTTGTTGGAGCGGAGAGACTATCTTGTACATTATGAGCAGCAGTTGCATCAGGCATGGATGGTGTTCTGTTTGCTCCAGTAACTGGCGCTGGGTACTGTTTACGCTGAGGAAGGAGGAAATGCTATCAGAAGACTGTTACCGCAGGGCAGACGAGACTCATAGCCTTTGTTGTCAGTTGGTCTATAAGGCAATTATAGGCAGACAGGGAGAACATTGTTCTTGCGATGCGGCAGCTCCTGCAGAGCATAGTTGCAAACATTTTGGTGCCACGTTTTCCTTTACGTAAAACAAGAAAGGCCATAAAGGGATCCGGCTCTTCGGACAACATCTGGCCTCTACAATAATGCCTGGGTTTTGTTCTCGGGAAATGATAAATTGTATCCCTCGTCTTAATTGGATGTGATTCATGTGTCTCTCCATACACAACATAAAACTATCGTCTGAAAAGACAAAAAGACCAAATATCCCCAATTCTTTGCCCAGTTATCTATTTAATTCCACTGACCACTAAAGTAGATAGACAGTTGATGTCTGTTTTAAATGGCTGTCTAAACAGCAATGTCGGCTATGATTGTGGTTCTATGTAGTTCTGTAGGCTGTTGGAGGCTTGCCAGTGACAACATCTAGTAATGTCAGTTATATAAATCATGAAAAGTGTAAGAATGCTAGGTCACGTTTAATAAGGCTCGTCACAATGTTGGTAGTGCCATTATGTGATTAAAATTGATCGCGTGAGCAACTGCTGATCTGTTGGTGACTTCTGCTACCATCAATGAATAACTGCATTTCTAATGTCGGACTGTTTGTTAGCACTTCGGATGGCTACCGTATGCTTTAATGCGTGTCTATGTTAGATATGCTGAGACAGCAGACTGTCAATATTTCTACAAGGGACTGATAAACATTCTTTGTGTTTTTCGTTGGCACAGGAGCGGAGCAAAGATGGGGTCACCCGTTTGCTGTGAAGCTGAAACTAAGACTACCAAATTACCAGACTACCTCTTCCAACTCTGGTATGCCACTGACCACAAGTCAGCCTCGACTTTCCCTCGCGTACCCGTCCAGCCCCAAGTATCTCTTGCGGTCGTTTGTAGCAAGGATTTTCTACTTGCCTTGCTGTGAGCATGGCGACCATGCAATGCACCTTATCACATACTTGGTTCTTTTACGCTGCTCTGAGAGACTCCTTATCTATTTTACTGGCTGAACAGCGCAACAGTCAGTATTGCTGAAGGTGGCTTAGTTGAAGATGCTATTTAAAGCCGGTCAGACTGTTGGTATATAATGTCCCTTATTCAAACATACGTCTTGTAATATGTTTGTTATTTGAAGCAATATAGGCAGGCCATCAATATGGCCAATTTTCTGAACGCGGTTTCTGGGACCTCTCCACGGTGATCCTCATCCACATGGTGGCATTTTGTGCCATCGGGTGTTTATCGCTTGTGTGATGTCCTGGTGGGGTAGAAAGTCAGTCAGTCAGTCAACATACGTGTTGTGAGTAACTACTGCTTATAAAGGTTTAAGCTCAGGCCATCCTTCCACTTGGTGTCGAAGTCTGGAAATATTCAAACACAACTAGAGAATAATATATTCTTTAATGAGAAGGATGAATGCGATTGGTTATAACATAATTCTTTGTTTAGAAAACTGATGCAATTAGTTGGATTTCAATCTGTTACACTACATTTAGAAAGGTACGACTAGTGTATCAAAATGCATTCTCTCTCTCAATCTCTCTCTCTCTCTCTCTCTTTCTTTCTCTCTCTCTCTCTCTCTCTCTCTCTCTCTCTCTCTCTCTCTCTAGCTGTCTTTGTTTTTCATTCAGTGCTTCCCAGCTGCACCTGACGCTGCTACCGCCACACCGGAGCTTCCCGGCGCCCCCTCCGACAAATTTAATCTAAGCGTTGCCTCGCCCCCATCCCCCTTTCCTCCTCAAAACTGGGTTGTGGGGGTAGGAAGGTTATTGTATTAACTATCTTTCAACGCTGGGACCTTAGGCTCGTGAGGATCCCTATTTAAACAATGTTATCCCCCGGCTAAAATTACTTGAATAGCCATGCAAAAGAACATAACATGTTTCTAAAACGAAGGAGACATGAACAAATTGATTCAATCATGAGAAACAATGAAACAGAAAGCCAGCCAGTTTGTTCAACTGGAAAGCATTATTTTTAAATTTACAGTATGTGCTGGGACAGCTGTGAAGAGGCGTGATGTGTAACTGATTAGGTGAGGTATTTAAACTGCTGTCGCGAACGGTGGCTATCTGTTGTGGACACTTTTTTTGGTTTGCGAAGCAGACAATCAGCTTAATAACATTAGTTTTATAGAAGGTAATAGTGAACGGAAGAACACAATTATTCTCATCAGTATCCTGCTACAACTGCACATAGAAAGCCTTTTTTACACCAGTTTTGAGAGGCCCTACTTATAACCATGAAGTGCTAGATAATGACAGGTACAAGGTAAGCGAACTGTGTATTACACGAGACAAACAGTCGTATTTCAGCGGACACCCTACTCTGGTAAGAAAATGACTCATTACAACTGAGCTTAATTTACACTGTCAATTACACTGTAATTTGTCAATTACACTGTCAACTTACAGACGTACACACATATCAGGGTGGATAGTTTGGTCTCATATGCCAGTACGTCGATCTAACTTACCAGAACAATTAAAATTAGGTGCTGAAGTCGGAGGCAAGTCTGCTGCCTTCAGAAGACCTACAACAAACAGGAAATAGCCTTTCAGATCAGAGGCTACCAATGTTACCGATCTAAATGGAAAGACAGAAGGAAGGGCGAAATACTAACCCTTGTCAAAGATAACATATTTGCATGCCAGACTGAAACATACATGGAAGTGGCAGAGTACCAGATTCTTCAGCTCAAGACAGAAAACACAGATTTCCAACTAATCAGCTATTACTGTCTGGGCCACCGCCCTCAGGCACTGGATACATTAGTAGTAAATAAAAGAATGATTGTATGTGGACATTTTAGGTCACCCAGAAAGCTAAGGCTATCATGACATGGATCAGAGGGGAGAGAGACTGGAGGACTGGCAGGATGAAAACAGATTCATCCTCATAAATAAGCCAACCGACCCACCAAAATTCTACTCAAGAGCAGGGCATACCACTTCTGTGCCAGATCTAGCCTTTCATTTACCAGACATGAAATAGGATATTGCTAGAACTGTCAGGAAACAACTAGCAGGCAGCGATCACTGCCCAGTCTTTCTAACGATAGAAAACCAGTCTTTAAAGAAGAGCAGCACTCTACCAAGATGGAATTACAAGAAGGCAGACTAGAAACTATATCGGCACCTTACAAGTGTTCTGGGCTAAAATATAAAAACAAATAACATTGCCGACAAAGTAGTAAAAGAGTTTAGCAAATGTATATTGCAGGCAGCCATAGATACAAAACCAAGAGGTGCACATAAGCTATATAAACCATTCTGTATTTGTGACCTAGAACATTTGCACAATGATATGGAAGCCGAAAGCAAGAAAGCCGAAATCAAACCTTGTCAATAGCTGTTCAACAAATACCAACAGGACAAGCCAAGCTGCAGGCTAGAAGAAAATGTTGGCCAGAAAGAAAAAAAAATGGTCTCTAAACTTTGAAAGAGACACAAGGAAGATGTGAAGGCTGGTAAAACAAATTAATGACGAGAGTACAGGGAGAAAGGCAAATACTTCAAAATATTTAGAAGGAACCATCCTAACAAAACAAACAAAAAACAATGATCACTTTGAAGATTTATTTGTTGAAGACAGCAAAATTGATGTCAGTCCACCGAAACAGTGGGAGGTACGAGAGAAACGACAATACTCAAGACAGAACGATACAATTCCCGTGGTAATGGAACACCATTTACGTTTAGCGAATCAGAGTTAGCAATATGAAAGCTGAAAATGGGAAAGTCGCCTGGAATTAATGGAATATCCATCGAAATGATCAAGAACCTAGGGACAAGAGCCAAAACAAAACTAATGCAGATTTTTTATAATTGTTGGGCCAGTGGTAACGTTCCACAGGTATGGAGATAAGCAACCATAATACCTCTCCTTAAACCAGGAAAAGACAGAACCAATGTCTCCAGTTATAGACCATTCAGCCTTACCAGCTGTCTCTGTAAAACAATAGAACGCATTGTCAACTTTAGACTCCAATGGTACATGGAAAGTGAAAACAGCTTTACGCCGCAGCAGGCAGGCTTTAGACAATGCTACTCTACAGAAGACCAGACAACTTACTAACCTCAAGAAATTAAAGATGCCTTCAAAGAAAAAAAAACCTAATGCTTGTAGCATGGGTAGATTTGAAGAAAGCTTTTGACAAGTTCTGGAAAGAAGATGTCATGAAGAAACTGAGAAACTACAAAGACATAGGAACATGTACAGATGAGTGAAACCATACTTTGAATAACAGAAGAACCCAGTAAATATAGACGGACATAAGAGCAAGAAAGTCTTGCTGCTCCATAGTGTTCTCCAAGGTGATGTCCTGACCCCAACACTGCTTCTGGTCTATATCAACGGGGTTGCATGGTCTGAAAACGCATGCCGGAAGAATGAAATGCGAGGGTGCTCCACGCAGTAAACGCCGTCGCAAAACTACTCCTGTGGTAGTTTCTGAGTCGTTAGGGAACGACGGGCAGGGTGTTACCCACTCGCCCGGAGAGGCCCATGACGTCGACTGTATCTAAGACATCCTTTCCTTGTCGCCTAGTAATAGTAATGTGATAGGAGTCGCCATGGTCTAGCGACTAGACGCTCGTCTGTGGATCGAAAGGTCGTAGCTTTGGGTCCTCAGGGGCCAGACTTTTTTTTCCCTTAAAAAATGACCTTGGCTCCCAGGTCATCCCAGCCCTGAAAGGGTACCAGGTACAGTCATGGGAAGTAAAGGCCGCCGGTGTGATGCTGACATCACCCACCAAGTGCCGTTTGGTCTATAAAATATAGGTCTAGCCCTATATACCCAATAGACCTGAATGCGTTGAATATGGTCTTTTACCTAATAATACGATAACACAGTGGACCGCGTATGATGATCATTACGATAATCCTTCTAATTTTCATTCACTAATGTTTGCAAATGATATGACAATGTTGAATCAGTCATGTTGTACTGATGAAGTTTTGTTGTATTGCCGTCAGTGTTAAATTTGTTAGACAACGAATACAAACAGGCAGGTCGGTTAACTGTATATCTATTTCTTTTTAGAGAATAAATATGAAAATCTCCGGAGCTGGGTGGATCGTAACACTGATGGTCGTGATAACGACAAGTGACAGCAAAAACGTGGTGTTTCTGCCCATGGATGCCTCAAGTCATTCTCGTACTCACGCCTTTGTGGCCGTAGAGTTGGCCAAGATGGGTCATAACGTGTGGCTGGCGCTTTCTTCAGCTATGTACAAAAGCAAGGTAGAGAATTACCCTGGAGTAACGGTGTTTACCTACGAGAGTGAACTATCTGAGCTCGATCTGATACACAGAATAGAGACTTCCGTTGGCAACGCCATTATCTCTGGAACTGACCCTGACTGGTCATGGCTGGACACAGTCCAAGACTATATTTGCGAGACATATTTTCAAGCAATGTCCCACAGAGGTTTAATTGATCATATAGAAAGCCTGAACCCTGATCTTATTATTCTAGATGGGTTTCCTGATGTCGATGAAAGAGTAGCCATCTCTTACAAGCTGAACGTTCCTTTTGCTGTTATGACTACTCTGTTTGCTCATACGCCAATACGAATGCCAGTCAATCCGACAGCAGAAGCATACAACAACCAATACATTCGCAATCAGGCGAATTTGTTTGAACAGATTATCGCTGTAATGAAGATAATGTCACTCAGTGTGTTTCATCTTTTCAATGACAGGGGGTACATGAGACAACTCATTTCAGCAGATTCAAATGTACCGCCTGCCAATGAGTTTATTAGTCAGGGCGAAGTCTATCTGATTGAATCTGACCCTCTTAATGACTATCCCAGAGCCACGGCACCCAATATAAAACTTATCGGAGGAGTGTGTGCTGGTCCATCTACAGCTCTAAAAGAACCGTTTAAGTCTTTCGTTGAGCAATCCGAAAAAGCTGGAGTTGGTGTCGCTGTTCTGTCGTTTGGTAGCATGTGTCTAAATCTTCCAGAAGCAGGTTCGAGGAAAATCGTGGCAGCGCTAAAACGACTGAAGCTAAACACCGATCTGGAGAGCTAACATTACCTCACCTGACCCGGACAAGATTCTGACGTCTACATGGATACCTCAAAACGATCTTCTGGGAAACAAAAACGTTCAAGTGTTCATAACTCACGCTGGAGCCACAGCATTTACGAGGCTCTCTACCATGCGGTCCCCGCTGTCTGTGTGCCACTTTTCTATGACCAACAATATAACGCAGATCGAGCTGTAGACAAAGGTCATTGCCTCAGTCTGGATATCATCAAGGCCTCCGTCGATGAGCTAGTGTCAGTTATAGAGCGGGTGATCGCGAGCAAAGAAATGAGGTCGACAGTTAGCAAGGCCTCAGAAATTTATCGGGAGTTGTACAAGGATCCCAAAAAAGGAAGCAGCGTTTTGGCTTGATCATGTGATGCGCTATGGAGGATCGTATATGAGATACAGCGGTCAAAAAATGCCCATGATTCTTTACATTCTTGACTACATTATAGCCTTTTTTGTGGGTGTAGCATGTACAATAACTGGGTTTCTAATTGCCTATTTGAGTAAGCAGATTGTCCATGTGTGTTGTAGAGGAAACAAACACCTAAAGAAAGAGTAGGTGTTAGATTGGTAATTAGTATGCTGAGGGATTTATAAAACGGAGTGAGGATACAGGACATAAACATAGAATGCTGAGGTGTTTAAAATTTGTTTGGATATCTTCTAAGATTTATCAGATGTCATTCTTTTTTAAAAGGGGTTGGGGTTGAGGGGGTGGGGGGAGGGTGAGATTAACTAATGGACCTTCAACCCCACCACGGTAACCTATGGTGCCATTTCAATGGTTTGAAATGAAGTCTGTCTGTAACCCATGGTTGTGGATTTCAAGCTGTACGATAGACATGGCCAATTCAGTTGGGGGGGGGGGGGGGCTGGAGGGGTGGGGGGGGGGGGGTAGGTGGGTCTTGTTGACATGTTCTTAGAATACTTGTTTCCATAGCAGGCGCACACACCGTCTTGAGGTGACAGGCTCGATTCCCGGCACGTTAACTATAGCTTTAGATTTTTATGGTCATTGGGTTCTATCTTTCTACTTCTTTCTAGGAGTGCCGATCAATACATTTTCTGTTATTTTATTATTACCACGACATGACACCTAGCGATAAACACATGGTGACGCAAAATGCCACCATGCCGACTAGATAAACTCCCGGGCCAGGTCTTAAAAACCTCCTACAACCCATAGGTTGTGTTATATTAGTGCCGTTGATAACAGCCGGAGATAGGCTTTACAATAACCAAAACCTGCGTCCCATATTTCGTATTTCAGGAGGTTGGGGGGGGGGGGGGGGGGTGGTCGGAATTCGGAGAGCTTCGCCTGTAGACTCCTAAAGTTTTCTCATAACCGGACGAAAGAATAGACTCTATGAAAACAGTCAACGGGCTAGTTAGAAATGGAAGAAATGGATCAAGGAGTTCGCAGATCGATAGCGAAGAACAACAAATACCGCATTGAAAAGGTCAAAACTGAGAGTATCATATGACGTGTACCCGAGATGAAATGGTGGTAAAGAAGAAACCAGGATACAGAGCAGTGTGCAAACGGAGGGGGGTAAAGGTTTGTGGGGTAATGGGGGGGGGGGGGTGAAGGCAAATAAACAGGGACAGCAAATCAACGCTTTCTTTAAATGATTTATTGACGCTAAAAAAGAATTTATTCGAAACGTAGACCTGTTTGTGCTTTCACTAAACCTCCTAGATGCTAATATATTTAGGCATTTCATCTTCGTATAATTCCTCAAGATTAAAAACTCTATCAAGATGAGCTAACGTTCTGCCGCAGAGTGCAAAATCATGTTTGGCCCAGTTTAGTCTTTCGGATTGCTTCTAGGTATTTCTCAAAACCAGACAGGTCGATGGCCAGTTTCCAATCCCTCGCACACTCAAGCAATGGATGAAGCGTCTGCGACTTTGTTGAATGTACCTTTAGAAATCTGCCCAGTCTTGAGGAAGCGCACTGGAGGGACGTTAGGACTGACCCTCGAGCTGGCCTTCCCCCTGGCTTTGTCCACAGTGTCCGGAAAGTCTTATAGGGCCTTAGTGTGGCCCCATCTGCATCGTCTCTGACCTAGAGCTTTTCTGCACGCGAACAATACGTATTCTAGCGTCTGCTTAGCTCTGTATATTACTTCAATGACGGGTCATTGGTGAAACGCCATTTGAATATTAACGCCTGATTGTAACAAATATAGATTGGTGATATTAAAGTGGAACATTCGCATCACAGCAAATACCATTCACCAAGCTCTGGCCACCACCTGCTCTTACTATGAAACTTGATGGTGAAGATGGAAGAAGAAATTAAAGTCAATCTTCGTTTCCAGATTGTCTGTAGATAGTCCATACTCACTGCAGTCTAACTGTTGAATCTATAAGTGTTTGGATCCTCCCCTCGGTCAATCTCTCACTGATTCCAGTGATTACTTTTGCCTGTTTGTGCTCTGTTAGAATCCAGTCAAATAGTATGACCATGTTGTTGCTGTAGCAAAGATCAGAGAATTTTTAAGACAGTGGTTTTTATGTACTGCTTTGACATTACATATTTCAATTATCTTTTCTGTTATGTGCATTATCATACAGAATGTGGTGGCACATGAAATATGAAACTCATTGGTAGGTAGAGTGCATGAGACGTATCGTCTGGCTTTGGTTTTCTATCATTCCGGTTGTGACGGGAAAGATGTTCTGTAATGACTTGCCTGATAATGACGATGATTGCTGTGATGGTGGTTGTGGTGATGATGACATGATAACAGTATCTGATTGCCACTTTTTCCAGCCCCATCCTTTCGTGCATTAACTGACTTTCACTGACATCTTCAACTGAGTTACGCCAGCTCTACTCATGAACAGTATGTTACTTTGTATGGATGTATGCTCATATTCATATTTTAACAAATGAAGAATGGCATGTCCTTCAAATGTCGAAAGTTTGTCAGCTGACAGTAATTTGATTCTTCTCCCTCTCCCATCGTAAGAGTACCCACGGTCTTTTTCAAGTATTTCTAGTTGCATATTTTTTAGCTCTGTAGTTCCCCATAAAGATTGTATTGCCTAAAAACAGTTCTACTCTGAAAGAGTGCCAGTAATACTCATTGGAAACAACAAAGCACATTCTTGTGGCAAACTGATGATCTACCTCACTGTTTGAGGTTAGAGATTTGAACAACGGATCCACATAATGGCACCTGGGTAGTGACCCATAAGTGCTCCGTTTTTCTTCGAACTCAAGTATGAGTCTGAAGAAGTTCAGCACAGTGCACGGGCGCAGAATCACCGGCGAAGGTCCTGAAGTACTTTGTGTAGATTTTGAACTCAAAATTTTGAATGGGCAGCGCCGGAAGGCTTCTCTTTTCAATGTCCAACTGGAAAGGCACTTTTTAACAATGACACGGGCGTCCATTCTCACTACTCAGAGACCATAATCATCATCATCATCATGTAGCAGGTCCTTTGCAGAACGTCGCTCTCAATACAGTCTGCCTGAAAGAAACTCGGTCTCTCGCCAGTTCTCCCGCCTCATGCACTGTCACACTCAAGGAGTCACTTATATCCTGTGCCCATCATTGTGTCGGTAGGCCCCTGCGCCTCCTTACTGGAACCATGCATCTGCTATAATTTTGTGGCTCTTGATATGACAAAAATATTTCAGCTTTCGAGATAGCTTTCTTGGGATAGTAGTGTGGTAGTTTCTCGTTGCTTTCTACATCCACACGGCTTTAGACCATGTCCTCAGCCTTCAGCAACCTTTTTGATTGCTAGGGCAAGTGAGTGCCCTGCTCTGTGATGCTCCTGCTAACAGCAGAGGGCACCCCAGAGGTGTCCACTTATCCCGGTTCAGAGACCAGGGGGGATTAATAGAAGTCCAAGTGCAGGTAAAAAAAAAAATACCAGCCCTTACCAGGGATTTAACCCGGAACCTCTAGCACTCAATGTGAACACCATGCCTTGATACCACGCAACACCCCCTCCCCCCACTCCACCCCACCCACTCCGGGATGGAGTATCTGCTTGACCGCTGATCGAGTAGCCACGGCTCCCGTAACTTTTTTTCATTTCATGAACCTTACTTTTTGTGAATTTTTTTCTCTAAGCTACAAATAATTTACTGCACATCCTCTGCCTGTACAGATGATTTTACAATTGATAGCGACATTGCCCTATTTAGGCTATGTCCAACATGAGCAGCTGCACAGGGCGGCAAAATTTCCGTTCAAAGAGCGGAAAAATGTCAGTGTCTAAATATTTATTATGAAATCTGTTGGTTGTCATCTTTGCAATACTGGGGACCACAGCATGCACATTTGTTTGATCTGTTGTGTATTGAGTGAAGAGCAGGTAGTTTCATACATTGTGAAGCTACAAGGTAACTAATCCATCGTTTTTGGGGGGAAGTCTGTATCCACTCAGCGAGGCTGAACTTTAGTAGAGGAAAAGGGGGAAGTCTGTATCCACTCAGCGAGGCTGAACTTTAGTAGAGGAAAAGGGGGAAGTCTGTATCCACTCAGCGAGGCTGAACTTTAGTAGAGGAAAAGGGGGAAGTCTATATCCACTCAGCGAGGCTGAACTTTAGTAGAGAAAAAGGGGGAAGTCTATATCCACTCAGCGAGGCTGAACTTTAGTAGATGAAAAGGGGGAAGTCTATATCCACTCAGCGAGGCTGAACTTTAGTAGAGGAAAAGGGGGAAGTCTATATCCACTCAGCGAGGCTGAACTTTAGTAGATGAAAGGGGGAAGTCTATATCCACTCAGCGAGGCTGAACTTTAGTAGAGGAAAAGGGGGAAGTCTATATCCACTCAGCGAGGCTGAACTTTAGTAGAGGAAAAGGGGGAAGTCTATATCCACTCAGCGAGGCTGAACTTTAGTAGAGGAAAAGGGGGAAGTCTATATCCACTCAGCGAGGCTGAACTTTAGTAGAGGAAAAGGGGGAAGTCTATATCCACTCAGCGAGGCTGAACTTTAGTAGAGGAAAAGGGGGAAGTCTATATCCACTCAGCGAGGCTGAACTTTAGTAGAGGAAAAGGGGGAAGTCTCTATATCCACTCAGCGAGGCTGAACTTTAGTAGAGGAAAAGGGGGAAGTCTATATCCACTCAGCGAGGCTGAACTTTAGTAGAGGAAAAGAGGCTGAAAAACTTTAGTAGGGGGGAAGTCTACATCCACTCAGCGAGGCTGAACTTTAGTAGAGGAAAAGGGGGAAGTCTATATCCACTCAGCGAGGCTGAACTTTAGTAGAGGAAAAAGGGGGAAGTCTATATCCACTCAGCGAGGCTGAACTTTAGTAGAGGAAAAGGGGGAAGTCTATATCCACTCAGCGAGGCTGAACTTTAGTAGAGGAAAAGGGGGAAGTCTATATCCACTCAGCGAGGCTGAACTTTAGTAGAGGAAAAGGGGGAAGTCTATATCCACTCAGCGAGGCTGAACTTTAGTAGAGGAAAAGGGGGAAGTCTATATCCACTCAGCGAGGCTGAACTTTAGTAGAGGAAAAGGGGGAAGTCTACATCCACTCAGCGAGGCTGAACTTTAGTAGAGGAAAAGGGGGAAGTCTATATCCACTCAGCGAGGCTGAACTTTAGTAGAGGAAAAGGGGGAAGTCTATATCCACTCAGCGAGGCTGAACTTTAGTAGAGGAAAAGGGGGAAGTCTATATCCACTCAGCGAGGCTGAACTTTAGTAGAGGAAAAGGGGGAAGTCTATATCCACTCAGCGAGGCTGAACTTTAGTAGAGGAAAAGGGGGAAGTACAATAAATGACTTCACATGTGCGTCATAAACCTAAACAGGGTCTAGACTAATTGTGTTTTTGTTGTGATCAGTGACTTCCAACTGGATAGGTCCAGCAGACCTCCATTATGTCATCAAGCTGTTATCCACTGCGCAGCGAGAATTCTCCACGACATAAGATCAGAATAATTCAATGAATATGCCTGCAAATACTTCAGTTACTGGAAGAGGATGACTGCAACTAGCTTTCATTAGTGAGATCATTAGTGATCATTAGTGATCATTAGTGAGAACGACCATTTCTCAGACCGTCATTGTTTTACTCTGGATGTCCACCGTATCCACAGCATGCATCTCAGAAACTATATCCCTTCTGTCTCCAGGTTCTTGTTTATGTGCCCATTCACATTTCAATATTCACAGTTATATGGCTATATTTTCACTGTAACATATTAGTACTCTTTTTATGAAGTTTAATGAGAGAGAATTGTACATAACATATGTGTAATCTTTTTTAACTGTACCTTTTCTTGGCATAATCTCTGTTGCACAGCTTCCATCATATGTTATAATTGTCCTAAAGTGTTTGTATGAATTGACTGACTGACATTTTACCCGCCAGGACATCACACTGGGGGATAAACAAAAGGTGTCCCAATGTGCCACCATTCGGATGAGAATCACCCGTAGAGAAATCTCAGGAATCCCCTTCAACCGTTAGGCGGTATTAGGGCCCCGGCAACAGCCGGGGTTAGGCTTTACAATAATGGAAAGTTCGTCCCACATGTGACGGGGCTTCAAATAACGAAAAATGGCATCCCACATTGTGACGACTATAGTTGCAATAACTGTACTGAGTTGCCAGTGTAGTGCTTGAAATCAAGAAAAACAGCATCTCACATGGGGACGACTATAGTTGCAATAACTGTACTGAGTTGCCAGTGTAGTGCTTGAAATCAAGAAAAACAGCATCTCACATGGGGACGACTATAGTTGCAATAACTGTACTGAGTTGCCAGTGTAGTGCTTGAAATCACGAAAAACTGCATCCCACATTGGGACGACTTCTGGCTTGCTTGCTTGCTGTACTTCACCAGGGCATCACACAAGCGATAAATACCTAGTGACACAAAGTGCCACCATGCGGATGAGGATCACCCGTGGACAGGTCCCAGAAACCCTTTCAACCGTTTTGGCCACATTTGTGGCCCAGCTATATTCTGGACCCCTGACAAAAGGCAGGGTGGGGCTTCAAATAACGAAACATTGCATCTCACAAGGGGACGAATACATAGCCAACCGGGACGACTTCTATTGTACTTTCACATTCGTATTATAACTATTGTTTCTATAATCTTGATATTTAGGTTGTTACTTTGTTGCACTCTTCAAAACTGTTTAGATCAAAGACTGCATGCAAATCGTTCATTTTCAGCTTTTAATGCTGTATCAGATTACAGCTGAGATTTTAAGAATGAAAACATTTTTTCTATTATGAAGGGAAATAACACATTTTGCGATGTGAAATATCCCGTTTTGGAAGAGTTTTATTGTTATATCCCTTGTTACAATGAATTCAGAAATTCGTGTAGTGTTTATTTCTTCTAATTCCCAAAGCACTTGACTATGTATTACTCGGATGTGGCGATCAACTAACTCCACCACTGTTTCTCTTACTTGAAAGCATTCTAAGAAATAAAGAGGGGAAAACAGCACGATAAAATTTAGTATGTATAGAGAGTCGGGTATTTTGATGACTGCAGCACTAACTTCTATAAACAGTCATGAAAGTAGAAAAAACACAAAGGTAACTGATTATTTGGGCTAAAGAAACATTTCTGGATAATAAGTCAAACAATTTTCTCAGAATGTAGTAGACTCCGACAGGCAGATGCAGTTGGTTCGGCGGGCTGTTGCCTTAGCTACTTGCTGGCTATCGGCGACAAGAAAAGCAGGCGACTCTACATCATCAGAAGACGACTTTTCTTGTGAGAAGTTAGATAATGAGACATTTGAATATTACATTACAGTAACTTGAGTAAACCATTGTTAACACCAACCTGCTTAATTGGAACACTCGGTTACCAAGAACACAACTTTGGTCCCGGCAATTATGTATTATTTTTGTAGAAAGTTTGATTGATTAACGCGAATTTCTGTTTACGAACCATCAGCTGTTTAAGAAATCCTTTGCTTCCCTAGATATAATTTAACCAGAACTTCAAATACTGTTGAAGTCTTTTTCCCTCTGCTATGTATGTACTTCTGTTTCTTCTTTGCGTTCAGTTTCTAATGCTCAGATCAAACCATTAGGTGGCTTGCCTCTATGAACTCGCATGTCACCAGCAGGTCATTCATGGTTCCCCATAGCCTGCCCTACACAGTTTGCTCTTGACGACAGCTTTCTTTTCAAAGTTGTAAGTAGAGTTGGCGAGTCTGCAGAATGTGCTTTGTGGTCGTGTCTGACAGGCACACTGTGAGGACTAACAGTCTTCATTTTATCCATGTGGTAGTTGAGCCGGCAGTGTCCTGTTCGTAGACATACAATTATTGTATATTCCTTTCTGTTGAGTCTGCGAATAAAGTATTTTGGATGTTTACTGTTAGTTTGTTATCTCCACAATTCCTTATATTCTCCCTTGAGTGTTTTGATTTCTCTGTGTTGTTTATCCTTTGTTTCTTTTTTTTTTCTGCAAGTCTATCTGCTAACTCATTTCCTGGTGTGCAGTAGTGAGCTGGGATCCCCTGGAGAACGATTTAATTGTTTTCTGTGAGTTTGTTTAGCTGGTCGGTCAGTTTCTCTCTCCACGTTGTCTCGTGAATCCCTCTAAGTGCATGTAGGACTGACGTGCAGTGACAATGGAAAACAACTTTTTTTTTTTTTTTGTTGCATTTTTCTTTCCTCAAGCATTTTGCTTGCAATAATAATTTCAGGTAACGGGGTCAGAAGCGAAACAAGGTTGTTATTGCCTGGAGCGAATGAGGCACCTGAGAATAACCAAGGGGGTCTGGCCGGCTTACTACACTCAGCGGAAAAGCAGGACGGGCATATAATAAGATTACGACCGGTACTATTAGTATTGGAACTCTGAGCTTTCTGCTCAAGATGAGGACGGAGCACGCATGTGAATGCGTCGAGTGCTGGGATGTCAATTTTTGACTCAACTCAACTCAATAATTGCTTGCGCTCTGCTCTAAAGTTTTTTGAGTCTTCCGGAGGCACATGGCGTTTCTACTTTGGTACCATCTTACAGCATGTTGCCCGTTCCAGCTCCTTCGTTTATGTTTTTTTTTTTTTTTCTGCTCCCTCCAATGATCCAATGATGTATACGTGTGTCCATTTGGGTTTTGGGTAAGGGTTGTAAACAGTACTAGGTCACATTCTTCAGCCTTTCCGCCTTTGCCTGGGATTGTTGTTGTGACTGTATAGTTAGGTTGTAGGTCTATGCTTTATGCCTGGATAATTTTCCACGTTAAAGGATCTTTAGAAAGGGCGGTACTGTTTTTTATGTAGTACAATTTTGATAGATGGTAAAAGCTTTGTCTTTTCAGTCGGTTTTTAGTTAAGGTGTTTGCTATTATATGCATGGAGTTGTTGTTCATGCGGCAAAGTTTTTCTGGTAGGGTAAGCTCCTTTTCTTCCCTTCGAAGGCTCAAGCTCCGGCGGTCAGAAGTTGCCTACGGCTCATTGACTGGTGTGCTTCTTATACCTCCAGTGAAGATTCTGAGACCAGTGTTCTGTATTATGTCCAGTGTGTATAGATTTAGTTTGGCTGCGATGGAGTATGCTCCCATGCCATACTCCAGGTTTGGTCGTATGTCGTCTTCTTCTTCTTCTTCTTCTTTGCGTTCACCAACTATAAATTCTGGTGAAAAGTTATGGTTCTCCGTCCACTTCTGGACTGCAGTCCTGTTCCAGAACCTGAGTGTTGCGTGTGCATTCGTTTGACAGATCTGTCTCATTTGTGTGAAGACTGTTGAATCTTGTCTCTCAGGCAGATGCACTCCTTCGAACGAAGTTCTCAATTATTCGACTCTTACGACATGCTCTTGTTGTAGGCAGTGGATCTGTTCTTGTTTGCCCTAGCATAGGGCCTTGGAACCCACACGGGGTTGTATCCTGTATATACTTGTCGTGCAGTCTTGGCATCTGCACCCCAGCTTTTTTCCAGTACGTTTTTGCATAAGTCTGAGCCGCAGGGTAGCTTTCCTTTGGATGTTTTCAATGTGGAAGCCCCAGGTTAGCCTTTTGTTGACTTGTACTCCCAGATATGTAGGGTTTCCCTATTTTGGAAGGATGTTGCCTTCTAGGTACAGATCAACTTGTTCTAACTTTGTGGAAAGAGAGAAGAGGGTAGAGAGGGTTCTCTTCTGGTTTATTGTAACTCCCCAAGAGTAAGTCAATTTCTTAGATGTATTTATAGCTTCATGCATTCTTGTTTGAGTTGTTCCTCTATATTTAGCTTGAGTCCATATGGCCAAGTCATCCGCATGTAGGGCTTGTGTCAATGTGAGTCGTGAACGTGCTCTTGGGTTCTTTCAATCTGACTTCTCTCTGATTCTGTAAAGGAAGTCTCTAATCCAGGCAAACATATGCCCTTTTATTCTACTCTGTGCTAGTTTTAGTGAGAGTCCTTTCTTCCAGACGTTATCAAAGGCTTAGGTCAGGTCGAAAAAAAAGTAGCAGTGTGTAATTTTTCTGAAAGCATCTTTCAACTTCCTGTGCGAGAAAAAACGTTTGGTCATCAATGCTTCCTTATTTCTGAAGCTTGATTGGCTGTCATTCAATATCTTGTTTTGTTCAAGGAAATTAAGTAACCTGCTGTTCACTAATCGTTCCATGGTCTTTCCAAGGTTTATGAAGTGGTAGCTGAATTTGATTTCCTTAGGCTTTCTTTTCTTGGCTGTGGGGACTATTTCTCCCTCCTTCCATTCATTAGGAAGTAGTCCCTGGGTCCAGGATTGATTGATAAAGGTCTGAGAGTAGTTGCCAACCAGCTGATCCCAAGTGTACTATCATTTTATTTATTTCTTTTTCTTAAGGTTTCTTAATGCGCATTCAGGTTTTGGGGAACTGAAGAGTTTATTCATTATATACTATCATTTCCTTTGTTAATCGATCATGTTCAGGTGCCTTCCTTTTCTTAAAAGTTTTCCTAATGCGTATTCGAGTTATTGGTTATTTTCTTGCTTTTTATTGGTTTTCATCAGTTCTCCCATCACTTCTTCTTCTCTCGCTCTAGACATGATCGCTGTTCTCTGCAAAACTATCGGCCAGCAGGTTTGCTGCTTGTTTACCGGTGAAAGTTTTCCCATAGGCTTCAATGACAGTGATGCAGTGTTGTCATGTCTGGTATGATTTTCCTCATTTAGATTACTGACTGGAAGCTTTTCCCGTCTATTTCCACGTTAAGAGCTGCAGTATTTTCCCGCTATGTTGTCCAGATACTTGGGAGTTTTTATCTTCTATAAATAATCTGATGTTTATTGTGTTCTGTTGCGTTGATATCAGAAAGTCTTGTTACTATATGTTTCATAGCCTCTGACAGAAAAGCGAGTGCCTGTATTTAAATGGGTTTCCCGAATGCAGACACCATCAATCTTGTGACCATAGATGAATTTTTGCAGTTCGAACCTTTATATCATGACCCCCTTAGTGCTTTGGAATTACTCTGCTTTATCTTGGTCCGCCGATGCGCAGAGCTACCATCAGTAGTTTGGGGTGGATCCCTTTGAGGATTGGAATCCGGGGCTGCTCCCACCTGGCAGTTGTCCACAGGAGCAGCCTATAACGGTGTAGGTATCTAAGCATACTCATTAACCATATATTGCGTTGATGTCGGTTTCCATTTGTGGGTGCCCCTGCCATTCAGGCCGACATGTCCGTCTTCGGTGGAGAAAGTTACGGAGTCTCTCTATCCGTGTCCTGGTTCGTCCAAACACTGCTTGCCAGAAATCAGAGGTTGTGTGAGTTTTCCTTCACCGCCTTTAGTTATCCAATGTGGGTTCCCTGGGTGTGAGCTAGGTGGGGATCAAGACATGTCCACGCTCCTTGTTGGCCCTAGCATCGCTTGCACTTTACGGGGGGTCACACTCCACTGAGGGTTTCTGTCTGGCTTACCCCAGCAATAGCTTAGTATTTTACTCCTTCAGGCATCGGGTGTCCATTTTGTTAGCGCCAGATCCGTGTCTGTTACAACAGAAAGCACAACACGATGGTACGGTTGACTTGATTGGCAGAGGCTGTGAATTACGGTCAGGCATCTCCCATTTTTTACTTATCACTTTTACATATCAAGACTTGCTACCCTTGCTAGGTATAACAAAAAATACACACATACACAAACACACACACACAGGAGAACACACTAACAAACACACCGCTGCAACATATACTATACATATTAAAAAAACACAACACACACACAAACACACACACATAGATAACACATACACACATTAAAAAACACAGAGCATAATTATATACACACGGACACAACTCAAATGCACAAACCTAAAACACACCGAGACACACACAAAAAAACATACACAGGAATTCACACACACTCACAGACACAACATAGACACAACACATATAGGCACAACACATACCCGCAGCATATAGACACACACAGGCAGACATAAAACACAGAGACACAACCTATTCTCATAGACTCAACACCTACAACAATATATACAAAACATATGCATATAACAAAATTATACGCAGGCACACAGACATAACAAAATGACACAACATACACATGCATTCACTCAATCACATATAAAACATATACACACAACATATAGACACAAACACAATACGTAAAAAAAACACTCACACAAACACAAAGTACAGACATGCACAACAATACACAGACACAACATACACAGACACAAACACTCACAGACGAAACATATGCATAGACACACAGAGAAAACTCTAACACATACAGAACACTAACAGACACTCGTAGACAAAACCTAAACAGCTACAACATTCAGACACAGCATACACATAACAAGCACTTGCAGACACAACACACACAGACACAATATACACAGACACAACATACACATACACAACAATACACATATACACAAAGCATGCGCACTACATACACACAAGACACAGCATGTACAGGCACACACAGACTCACTTAGATACAACACTCACAAACACAACAACAACAAAAATCATCTCTCTCTCTCTTTCCAGTCATTTGCGCTTTCATACCTCAGGATGGGAGTCATCGACTCTCACTTAGACAGACAGACAGATGGCCTTTTCCCTCTTACGACAGATCAAACAGGGCAAAGATGAGAGCATACATAATTATTCGCAGAGAATACAGAGTCTCGCGCAAGATGCATTTCTTAAAGAAGAGATACAATCACAACAAACTCAGCTTATTTTAGTTTCAGTCTTCAGTGACAATTTAAGGGACAGTTCACAAAAACTTCGTTTATTGCGTTCTGGGCTAACAACTCTAGAACAGGCAGTAGCCATAACTCTTAAAGAAGAGAGTTTAAGACGAAAAGTGTTCCTTCAAACTGGAAGAAGAACAGAAGAAGAAGAAGATACTAGGTTGACGGAACCCATGGACATATCATATTTTAGACCACACAGAGAAAGACACACAAAATGAGAGACACAGACACTCTAACATACAGGCAGTGCAACACACTTTAACGTGTTATAACTGTTCAGGCCCCCATAAAGTCCGATTCTGCCCGGCAGGTAACCGACCCACAACACAGCCGATAAACCCACCGCTCGTTAACACGGATTTCAGAGGTGAAAGGTCGTGGCAGGTCAGTCACAGAAGTCAGGGACTTAACATACAAAATAACAGCGACTGGAGAAACAATTATTCGGGAAATGCGCACTCCGCTCGCCTGGCCGATTCCCAGCTGAGCAACGGACGAGACATAGCCTCTAAAAGTTCAGTAAGACACAAGAGAGATAACGAAATAAATAGGCAGAAGAGAGTTACAAACCATAGACAGATTAATGCATCAGGCAGCCCGTGTTGCTGTTTAATAGAAATCAACAATAATAAGTTTAATAGTCTGGTGGATTCAGGAGCAGATTTGTCACTTCTAAATCACTCGGTATTTAAGAGGATTAGAGGTAGTATAGAGTTACATCACACAAAAGAGAACTTACAGTCTGTCACCGGAGCCAGCCTATCAGTTTTAGGTAAAGCCATGATTCCGTTTTCCATCGGTGGAATACGTCTGACACATCCTTTTATCATAGTAAAAACAATGAACCGTCATTTAATTACAGGACGGGACATATTAGTTAAACATGGCATAAGGCTATATTTTGACCTTAAAAAGCTTAGAATTAGAGATAGGTACGTAGATCTTAGAGATGACATTCACGTTGCTTCGGTGGTACGTGCTAAACAAACATTCATCCTCAAACCTAATTCAATCAATGTCGGGTTTAAAAAGAAACCCATATTTCCTGCCAGGTCAAACTATTCGAACAACAGCGCTTCAGGAAGCACTGTTAAACGAACCGTGCTTATCAACTACAGATGGCATTGTAACGTTAGGTAAAAGACTTTGTTTTCCGGTCCTTATCACAAAACGCGACAGGAAAAACCGTAAAATTGAAGAAAGGAAATATTGTAGCTAACGTAGATAGAGATATTCTAGAGGTAAATAGTTCAACGGGAGAGGCACCGAGAGGAAGGAATAGCTATAAAATAGCAACTGTTACTACACATAAAGTCGATGCTAATCGATTTACCGGTCTCTCCGGTAGGCGAAGATATGATAACGAGAGATCACACTACAACATAGATAAGCAGAGTTTCAGACCACAGAGACCGAATTCATACAATGACAATCAGAGTCAACTGAGGTCATGTGTACGATATGGAGGTGGGCAAAATATTAATTTTAACAGAGCTGCGCGGTTACAAAAATAAGAAAATAATCGGAATATCAGATCGCAGGAACGGCGGCATAACTGTGATAACAGATCCCAGAATATGAGTAGGGGAGAAGATGTTTATGAAGGTAAGAGGTCAAATCCGGTCAGAACAGCGGAGGTGCTAAAACAGTTACAGGCAGAACCCCAACACAGAAATATTTTGGAATCGTTTATAGTTAAAAACGAAGATGTCTTTGCACTGACAGATATAGAGTTAGGGAGGACACAATCTGTGCAGATGGAACTGGATACAGGGGAGCATGAACCCATTTGTTTAAGACCGTATAGAACACCGCTCAAGGACAGAGAAATAGTGGAAAAAGCTATACATGAAATGCTGCAGGCTGGCATTATTGAACGATCGTTGTCCTCATGGTCCTCGCCAATAGTTATAGTAAAGAAAAAGGACGGGACACACAGATTCTGCTGCGACTACCGAGCACTAAATAAAATAACTAAGAATATTTCGTAACCCATGCCAGTCGTGGATGATATTTTAGGGCTGCTGAACAAGTCGACATATTTTTTGGAGCATCCCTATGTCAGAGGATGCCAGCGATAAGAGCACTTTTAGCACTCATCTGGGAAGTTTCCGCTGGCTCCGAATGCCATTCGGCCTACGGAACAGCCCTCCAGTGTACATGCGGCTCGTAGATCAGGTACTTAACGGTCTACAAAAAATTCGCATTAGCATACGTCGACGACATATTAGTATTTTCATCAGGATCCGTCGAAGACCTCTTAGAACATGTTGAACGGGTGTTTGACAGGCTTAGGGAACACGACGTCAAACTAAAGCTCAACAAATGCAACTTTCTCAAGACCGAGACCAAGTATCTTGGCTTCGTAATTAATAGACAAGGGATACAACCCGATCAAGAAAAAGTGAAAGCAATACAGGAGTTACCACACCCCACAAACGTAAAGGAAGTACGAGGATTTATTGGAATGTGCGGATACTACAGACAATTCATACCAAATTTCTCGCAGATAGCGGAACCGATGATTAACCTCACCCAAAAATACGCTAGATTTAGGTGGACAGATGAATGCCAGGCCGCCTTTGATTTTCTTAAAGAAAGCTTAAAAGTAATACCCCTTCTAGCTCACCCAGACACAGATAAGGAGATGGTCTTGTATACAGACGCCTCGGACATTGCTATAGGGGCCTGCCTAACAATACCGATGAGTGAAGGGAAGGCTGAGATTATACCAGGAATAAAGAATGAAAAACCTATATATTTTCTATCCCATAAGCTTAGCAAAAGCCAGAGGAAATGGCCCGTTATTGTAAAAGAGGCGTTCGCTTTCCACTATGCCCTGGAAAAGCTTAACTATTACTTACACAATGCCCGTTTTGTGATCAAAACTGATCACATGCCACTTAAAGGTTTGCTAGAGTCTCCCATAAAAAACAGGAAAATACAAACGTGGGCGCTCAATATACAAGTATATAACGCTAGGATTGAGTACATTCCAGGAGCAACGAATACTATAGCTGATTTATTATCAAGAGTTCCCTACAAGGACAGTCCGGATGAGACGGATGTTGGAGATCCAGACATAAACGACCACACGTGGGAAATACATGCTATCAATACAAACATATTAGAGGGACTAGGTATTAGAGACGAACAGGACGAAACAGGAGAAATCCATGAGAAGACAGTGAGTGACCTTATGGGTTTTGACATGAAAATTGAACAGGAAAAAGACGAAGATATAAGAAGTATAATTGAGACATTAAAAACAAACAAACCGTATAAGAAAAATAAAAACTGTCTGATCCTACCAGAGGATGGACAGTTATATTATATAACAAATAAGGAAGATGACCCGATTTTAAGGAAATATATCCCCAGGCATCTATACTTGAGAGTACTGAACCAGTATCATAATGACAATGGCCACTTGGGAATAGATCGCACTTACGATGCTATTAGAACGAAATATTATTTTCCAGATCTATACCGCAGGGTATACGAACATGTGAGTAATTGTGAAACTTGCAAAATAAGGAATATGAAGGCCATTAAATGTCCCATGCAGGAACCAGACCAGTCCCTGTTCCCCATGCAAAAGATTAGCTTAGATATTTCAGGACCACACCCTAGAACCTTATCTGGTAACAGGTACATACTACACATTGTCGACTACTATAGTTCCTGGCCAGAGGCGTACCCAATACCGGATAAGACAACAGATACCGTAATAAGACTCTTTCTTCAGGAATTCGTGTCGCGATTTGGTACTTGTCAAGTTCTAATCTCAGACAATGGCGGTGAATTTGCTTCTCACAAATTTGAGAGAGAAATGAATGAGATGAATATTAAACATATTAAAACTTTAATCTACCACCCAAATAGTAATGGCAAGAATGAACGCCAACATCGCACCATTTATGATATTATTGCAAAACACGTAGATGACAACAAGAGAGACTGGGATCTTTATTTAAATCAAGCGTTAGGAGCCATACGAACAAATATAAATGGGAGCACTAAACATTCACCATATTTTTTACTGCACGGTCGACAGCCATTACTACCACTTGATAACTTGCTTAAACCCCGAAGAAAGTACATGGGTGAAGATTTTCATGAGATAGTATTACAGGAAATGCATAAGGCTCACGTGAAAGTACGGAGGAATGTTAAAAAGGCGTTTGACAAACGTAAACAGTACGCAGACAAAAATGTTGTGTTAGCAGAGTTTAATGTCGGAGATAACGTATTTTTCAAAAAACACGTCAGAGAATCTAAGTTTGACAACCGGTGGACGGCCGGATACTTCGTGTTAGAACGTCTAGGGCCGGTAACCTACCTTATTAAAAACCAACTAACAGGACACATCGCCCGAGTTCATGTCGGTCATCTTTAATACAATGACACGCTAAACACAGAGTGTCCGCAACAGGTAGAACAGGATACACACAGGAGAACTACTTTAGCATGTCCGCCAGAGACTGACACTGACAGTCAAATGAGTACCGAAAACGAAAGTGACATAGCAAACAAGGGAACATGCACAGAGGGACACGTAACGACTGCGGAGGTAGAAACCGGCACCGACTAAACAGGTCGGAGAGTGAGGAGGGTTCAACAGTTAATGAGTCAGATATCGCCGATTTTACAGACGCCCCGTTTAGGCATACTAGAGCAGCAACGAAAAGAAACATTAACATAGAAGAAGAAAAGAAATTAGGCGAGCGTGTAAAGAACGCTCCGCTTTATCTAGCGAAGGAAATCTGCCGATTTTTGAAAGACAGAAAAATTATGTCAGAGAGAGAACGTAGGGCATTATTACTTGAGGCGGAGTCTACTGAAGCGTCAGAAAGCTCAGAGGAGATGAAAAGCGACACAGATAGTTTGTGGAAACGCAGGCGATTATGAAACAGATCAGGACATGGCCGAGCCCAGAAGAGGAAAGAGAAACCGAAAGCAAACGTCATCCAGTCAGGATGACTGCAACCCACCACATAAAAAGAGGGAGGCAAAAGTGAGTGCCATACATACACGCAGAAAAATGAAAGAGGGAAGACTAACGTTTCAGTGGTCTTTGGATTGTTAGGATAACACACGTGGTAGACAAAACGCTCACAATATTAAAAATCGCGAAACTAGAAATTCAGCAAGAATCAGGTACCCACCCCCCCCCCCCACCCCCCCCCCCCCCCCTCCCTTTCCCCATGACTGACTGAAATGGGATCGTTCGTAAAATGGTGCAATAAATGTGGGATTGTAGGGTGTATAACAAGTAATTAGTTTCATTCATTACAATGTACGTACGCTATATTGCTGTGTACAGAGGTACCGCGCTCGCTACACATATTCTGTTGTTGTGTCTACATGTCATTTGTCCGACAATATTAAATATATACCGTAGTTTTGTCCCTACCATTTAATATTTACATTTGGTTTTGCACTATGAACGTTTTTTTAATCGTGTTGTACTCTCCCGGACAAGTGAAAATCCACACGTTCGGTTGTGGGTGAAGATTACAATACCTACATGTTTTATGTTCGCTAAGAGAGTTACTGGCCACAAAACCTCTCTTATACATTCTGTAAGAAACATGACTGATTTGAGTCATTTGAGAAGATTATAATGTTTAACCAGACTTTACGGAGGTACACAGTTAGAAACGAACTTGGCGATAAGCCAGTCCAAAACATGACATGATTTGTAAAGGAATACACGCCGGCTATTTTTTTTTACAGAAGATGCGATATGCATTAAACTGAGGAAGCAACCTCTTAGGGAAGCAACAATACACGCTGTGGACTATCACAGTAGATAAATGCCTGTAAATACAAGGGGTGGCATTGTACATTCGACTTGAAGAAATGCTACGATTGTTTCCGAGAAATTTCTCTCCAATTAATATACCTAACGGTATAAGAATTATTTATACTCTGTAAAGGTTATACCTTATTATTCAGTCTATGTTGACTTTCTCAGAAATTCTATTTTCATCCTTTTTTGGGGAGATGACATTTTCGAGTTTTATTTTATTGATAACTGGGGATACATGGCATGTCATTTCTTGTATACAAAGTTTTCAGGCTTGAGTTTATAAAGTGGGAATACAGATACTATTCCTTTATACTTCAGACAACTCCGCACATTCATTAGGGATACCAGTGAATAAGAGGTTGTTATGCTAATACAACGAGGGCGTTGTATCGCTTTTTTTTTTTTTTTTTTTAATGTCTTTAGAATTATTGACTATTAGTTATTGTATGCATGTCACGTTTTCATTATACTGCTTGAATTTTATGATGTTACATGTTATGTTGTATGCTTTCATTACGTGGCTAGATGTTCACATAAGGTTTAGTTAGGTAGCGGGTATAATTAGAGTAGTTTTTATAAAATTGAAAATAGGAAACAATTTTGTTAAAAAGTGTGAAGGGCGAATGTAATGATATATAGGTAGAAAGGGGTTAAATGAACAAGCATACATTTCAGACCACCACACGGCGTACTAATCCATCACTGTGTGAAATGACAGAAATAGGTGATTAGAAAGCCATGGCCTAGCCAGCTATGCAGAACACACCGCCATGACATCTGACAGTGAGGGATGAAACATTCGACGAGTGCCCGTGAACTGTGACCAGCTGATGAGATACGTTCATCCAAACGTGACCACCAAAGACAGGTGACAGAGAAGTGATGGAAAAGGTACGCCAGAAAGAGCGGGAAAGCGCGGGAATAAAGTTAGCCACGGAACCGCTTGAGAGGGAGTTAGTCCCGGAACCGCTGGAGAGGACGGTTAGCCCCGGAACCGCCATGAGAAGACAGTTAGGGCTAGACTGCTTGAGAGACCAGTTGAGAAAACTAGTGCTGTACTTCGTTAGAAGGTATATGTTAAACTTGGAGTTTAGCTAGAACAGTGAGTTAGTCCCGGAACCGCTGGAGAGGACGGTTAGCCCCGGAACCGCCATGAGAAGACAGTTAGGGCTGGACTGCTTGAGAGACCAGTTGAGAAAACTAGTGCTGTACTTCGTTAGAAGGTATATGTTAAACTTGGAGTTTAGCTAGAACAGTGAGTTAGTCCCGGAACCGCTGGAGAGGACAGTTAGCCACGGAACCGCTTGATAGGACAGGTTAGGGCTGAACCGCTGGAAAGACCGGTTAGGAGAAAACTAGTGATTTACTTCGTTTAGAAGGTATATGTTAAACTTGGAGTTTAGCTAGAACAGTGGTTAAGGAACTCGTAGAGAGTCATACGAATAGCCTGTATCCAGATAATACAGTGTTCATATACTATTGAATTTATGAAGCCTCTATGACTGGAATATTGTAAATAAACAGCTCTTGTGTAATTGTTACATCACTGGCCTTGTTCTTGAGTACGATTGAAGAGAGATACGAACTATATTCATTCCACTTGGCCGACTTAGGCACATCTATTTCTTGGGGGATGTATAGGCACGACTGTGCCACATGTATGTAGGTAGGTAGGTAGGTAGGTAGGTAGGTAGGTAGGTATGTATGTATGTATGTATGTATGTATGTATGTATGTATGTATGTATGTATGTATGTATGTATGTATGTATGTATGTATGTATGTATGTATGTATGTATGTATGTATGTATGTATGTATGTATGTATGTATGTATGTATGTATGTATGTATGTATGGTATGTATGTATGTATGTATGTATGTATGTATGTATGTATGTATGTATGTATGTATGTATGTATGTATGTATGTATGTATGTATGTATGTATGTATGTATGTATGTATGTATGTATGTATGTATGTATGTATGTATGTATGTATGTATGTATGTATGTATGTATGTATGTATGTATGTATGTATGTATGTATGTATGTATGTATGTATGATGTATGTATGTATGTATGTATGTATGTATGTATGTATGTATGTATGTATGTATGTATGTATGTATGTATGTATGTGTATGTATGTATGTATGTATGTATGTATGTATGTATGTATGTATGTATGTATGTATGTGTTTATGTATATATGTAAGTTGTACCCCACCAGGACATCATACAAAGCAATAAACACCCGGTGACATAAAGTGTCACTATGCGAATGAGGATCACCAGTGGATAGGTCCCAAAAACTCCGTTCAGCCGTTAAGCCATAATAATTGATCAGCTATATTTAGGGCCCCCGGCAAAAGCCAGGGTAGGGCTTCAAATATCGAACACTTGGATCCCTCATGTGGTCGACTATAGATATGAAGCAATGTACGTTTTCTTGAAACGAGGCAGCGGCAGGCCTCGCACAAGTGGATACAAGACACTGGAGAACAACAGCCATCAAAGCAAATATATAAATGTAAATTGCGACATGTCTACGGAAAATTTAATCATGGGGAAATGTTTTACTTAGAGGCCGTATGGGCATTTCTGTTGAAATGGGTTGTTCAGTTCGTGGCGACAAATACAGAAATGTAGTTTGCACCCTTTTATGGCGAGTAAAACCTAATTAAAGGTTAATACCACACACACACACACATACATACACACACACACATACACACACATACATACACACATACACTTGCACACACATGCATACACACAAACACACCCTCGCGCTCAAACACACACGCGCGTGCGCAAACACACACGTATACACGCACGCACACACACATACACATAATACTATACAGTGAAATGTGTTTGTAACGGCAAGACAGGTTGAAAGTTGAATGTTGAATAAAGAATCAACATCATAGGACTCGGGACACACCCATAAGCGCTCCGTCCCCTACTTCGGCAGCAAACGAAGAGTTCAAATTCGAATTTTAATGAGGCGCAGAAACAAGACATTAAAGACAAAAAAGACAGACTCACTGAACATTTTTAAAAACTCGCAAGGGAGTCTAAGCACACACTGTGGGTACATTTTTGCAAAGAAATAGGTTACGAAAAATCTCTCAGAAAATTCTGGCGGCTCCACCAAAAGATGAACGGAGGCAAACAAATCTGTTATGCCTGAGCTAAAGATGGACAACGGGGTGGTGTTACAATCGGTTAAAGACAAAGGGGAGGCTATCCTGCACAGATTTCTCCTGCAGACGGAAAAGAAAGATAGGGAAGATAGGGAGCAGATGAAACAGAGTTTACACGATATCCAGATGGCTGAAAAGGAGGAAGGCGATGATTCAGTATACATCTCAACGGGCTGCATCAGAGCAACACTGAAGACCTGTCCAGACACAGCTCCAGGGCCTGATGGCATTAGAAACAGCAACTTCAAAAGCCTTGATATGACAGATATGGATGAACTATCCACGATTTTTAACAACAGCATGAAAACTGGCAATATTCCTTATGACTGGCTCCACAGCTACCTCAGACCGGTTCCTAAGCTAGGAAAAGACCACACGAGAATAAATGGCTATAGGATCATAACACGTCAGAACACTATTGGAAAACTCATGGAAAAAATCGTGGCCAGAACGTTGACCTAAACATTAGAGTCAGGTGGTCTATTCCCCGCTACACTAGGTGGTTACCAACCAGGAAGAGATACATGGTGCAATGCTGCAGTATTTGTTTACGACACATATGAGGGTTTCCAGGAGGGAATGGAAACTGCTGCAGCCGCTAATGACTTAGAAGATGCGTACAACAGCGTTCTAACAACATGCTCATCAGACTGCTGTTGGATATACAGATAGAAACAAAGTTGGTCCACTGGATCGCAGCAGCGTTTTTTGAAAGAACAGTGTCGCTTCGATGTGGTAAATGGGCATCCGAACCTCAACGCGTACTAATGGGTCTGCCACAGGGATCACCATTGTCGCCTGTGCTCTTCAATGTGTACACAACAGGAGTCACGAGTGCACAAAGCGTAGGTCTAGGTAGAACAATGTCGTATGCAGATTATATCCTTGTTTACCGTCAAGGTAGAAACAGGCAGGATTACAACCACACTACAACACGAACTAGACAGACTTAGTGAGTGGTGCCAGGAATCAAGAGCTTAAGTGAACCCGTCCAAATCCTCCTTAACATGGTTCTCTCTAAATACACACATCTTCAGTACACCAACGCCAGTCGTAAGCATATGTGGTGTGGACATCGAGAGAAGGGACACCATGAAATACATGGGCATGACATTTGACAGATGCTTGTCATACAAATGCCACGTAGACAACGTCATACCTAGAGCCAGAAAAGGTCTGACAGCACTCAAGGTGCTAGCAGCAGCTGATATTGAACAACGCCTACTTTTCCTTCTCTATCAAGGGCTTGTGCTTAGCGTCATTGACTATGGTCTTGGCCTTCTCACTGTCAGCAAAACCCAGCTAGAAAGACTGGACCGAGTAAAAAATGAGGCAATGGGACTTATACTCGGCTGCACAAAAGACACCTCCTGCAACGCCATGCGTTATGTCCATGGTTTGCCGACGATGACTAGCAGATACAAAATGGCACACGTCAAGGCTTGCATGAGGGTATCGGCAGACGTTAACCACCCATTGCACAAAGCTATATACGACACAAAAGGAACTCGTCTCAAAAGAGGCCGCTCTTGGATGGCAAAGGCTGAGGATTTGATCCAGCAGGTATGTGACCTAGATGTTATCAGACACTGAAAAGAATGGATGAATACACAAGTAGACATGCATGGCATCTCTAAGGTTGTCATCACACTCGGAAGGTACTGTCGGGATCAGATTCCTGCGGCCATAGACACAGAAGTAAGGGAACTGATAGATCAGCATTTAGACCCAGAAGATATCATCATCTACACAGATGGATCCGTGAAGCGCGGATCAAGGTTAGCATGGGCATACACAGCGCAAAGAAGGGGGAAAACAATACATGAGGACAACCACGTCAAGCTTGACCATGGAAATAGCCGCTGCTTCTAGAGCTTTAGCATGGGTATCCGAGCAAACCGCCACACAAGCAGTAATTGTCTCAGACTCAATGAATATGCTTCAGAAGATAGCATTAGGCAGCATGCGCTCTGAATGGATAGAAAGCATTCGGAAATCGCACTTAACTTCCGTAAGCTGGATCTACACACCGGGTCATGCTGGCATAATGAGAAATGAGCGAGCAGACCAACTGGCAAACACTGCACTGATGATTGCGGGAAAAAGCAAGGACAGAGCAGATATCGTCAACGCTGTACGTACTGGGCTTGTGGATAATGACGAATCCCTGACACTAACACGATTGCGTGACATGGGAGTTAAGCATGGTGAAGCACGTCTTCGAGGTCGAGAAAGGAGACAATATAACCAGCTTCTCATGGGGACAATTAGTAGAAGTACTTTGGAGTAGCTGCTGCTTCGGAGGACTGCGCACGCATGGGTGTGCCCAATGTGCAGTGACGTCGATTGTGAGAACAAAACACAAAAAAAACATTTTGCAGAAAGTCGGCATTCCAAAACCCAAATTCAAGGTGTCTACTTCGTGCCAAAGAACTGCATGGCTGTTGGGTGAACAGTCGTTAACGAAGGCAGTCAGGTTGTTGTAGGGGCGATGCCTGCTGATGGATGTAATGTCCTAAGTCCCATCCCCAGCTAACAGTGAGGGTACTGCTGGGGCGACCATTTATTAACCCTCACATAATGCTTCAGGTAAAATTTGACGCTAGGCACGGTTACTTTTTTTTTCTTAAGCCGTGGCAAATGTTTTTTTTTTTTTTTTACTTCTGCCAGGTGGTGGCCGTCGCATTTTTGCTCCATTTGTAGACTGGAAGCATATAGTTTCGTCGCCCAGCGTCTGAGCTGAGTGCATGGTGTGACACTGTGAGCTGCGTGTGTTTTTCATTGACACAGGAGCGGAGCAGCTATGGGGTGACCCGTTTGCTATGAAGCTGAAACTAGGATTACCAGATTACCAGAGTCGAGGATACCAGGATGCAGTTAAGGGTCGGAGGCTGATAAGAGAAAAAATCATGGATGGCTCATGCAGAACAATAAGGTAAGTCAAGTGCAGAGAGTAGCCAGCGGGTGCTACAGGAGTGGAATTCCAACAGTTAATTTACAACAATTCTTACCCAGATGATCTGTATCTGTGTGGAAAGTGAAGAGAAGTGCCTGGAGTTTCGTAAGCCAATGGAGAATCTTTAGTTCAGGACAGCCTAATATACAATACCACAACATCTAGCATGAGAATGGAGGTGGAGGCGGTCACTTTCCGGTGGCTAGAGAACAAGATTCATACACATATCGTAACGGCAACAGACTCTGAAAGCACGCTGAGAAAGGTGACGATAGGGATGCTTCGAGCAGAGTGGCAAGCTTCACTGGGATGGTCACGAGTAGTGAGCCTACTTTAGATCTTTGGTGGGCAATGAACAGGCAGACCGATTGGCTGCATCTGCACCACTGGGTGGTAAAGTGATACATGACAAGGCAGATGTGGTCAGGATCCTTATGAACAAGTGACAAAGTCAGAAGAGAAACTAGATTATTATGGCGATCGGAGAATGAAGCACCTGGGTGTAGCCAGAATGTCTGGCAGGCTGACAACACTCAGAGGAAAGTCAAGAAAGACAAATAACCAGATAACTACCGCTGGCTGCTGAAGATGGGGAGGGAGCGCATATGAGAATGCCTTGGGTGGTGTCATGTCAGTTCATGATTCATCCTAACGAAACTCAACGGTTTCATCAATGTACCCTCATCAGTAGAATTTTCAAGATTTAAGGCTTGAACTTCTACCTCAACCAACAACAGTTTTTTTTTGTTGTTCTTGCAATCTCTATCCAGTTTTATGCAGAGTGAAAATGAGGTAACGCCAGTCTGCTGGAACTCGAACCCATTTCTCACCAGATTCTACGTTTTCAGTTGAAAAAAGAAATTGTTGAATAATGTCCTCAGCCTGACATCCCTACCCCCGCCCCCTCCCTTCCCTTCCGCGAATTTCCTCTCTTTTTTTTTTATCTACTTTCATTCTTTCAGCGAATCTCACTGTGCAATAGATGGTCGGTATAAGCAGTAGTATTTAGATACACTGGTTCTCACTTCCATGGTTGGAAGATCAAGGAGGTAACGCATTGGATTGCGTCCTTTAGTTTGTGTGTATAGCCTCATTCTGTTCACGATCAAACCTCTCTGTCTGTGTGCGGCTAAGAGTCAGAATCGCCAGAGCGTTCTCAGTTACATAAAGGATCAGACCCCTGGTATGAGAAAAAAAGGAGACGCTACTCGTAGTTTGTTGCAGTCAGAATCCTTAGCGCCGTCAAACCTTCCTTTGTTAAAATGCTCTTTAAAAAGCAACACTATGATATAACTTTGAGGCGTCGCACGTCAGCCCAGCCTAAAATGTGTACTGCGAACTATGTCCTGGGGAAGTAAAGACGGTCCGCGTAATGCAGACCACATTACCCACCTAGTGCCGATTGGTCTGTAACAATATGGGTGCTCTTCCTATATGCCAGATGCGCCGAAAGGTGTGAAAAGGGATTTTTACTTTTACGATGAAATTCCTTACCACTTCTAATGTTTCAGTTAGTCATACCTATGCTTCTTCCTGATTATAATAGTGCCATATTTATCATTCGTTTGTTTGGCTCAGTACCTCTAACAGCGGCGTGCCCATGCATGTAGATCTAGGTGGGCATAGTGGGGAATACGGTGTAACACTCGAAAGCTGTCTACTCAATCATAGCGAGAACTGTTTGCATGAGGTCTGCATGAACATATAAATACCAATTATATTTACAAGGGCTTTTATCCTCCGTTCGACAGTTATCGTGTATACATTTTTATAAAAGGGCTATTTTAAAGCCGTAAAAACTAGGGCGATAAGAAAATAATTTTGAAAACCCATACATTTTTATAAATACAGGACTTTGTTAGCTGTGGAAATGTGGAATTTTAATTCGGCATGTCGTTCTGTAACACTTTACCGTTGCGCCTATTCCGCAACGTTGCATGTTAATCGAATATTAAATACTACAGAATGAATGAACGAATGAAACAAACTCATGAAAACTAGCCGGTAAATTAAGTATTATTGCTTCTTTGCACTTGATCACTGTTACTGCATGACATAGAGCAAGTTACCCTACTATGCTTCAACTTCCAAAGTGTCAAAATATGTTGTTTCTCTGAACAGAAAACGATATTTCAACAAATCTTGTGCCAGGGCCAAAACCTGTTCAGTGTGTCCGTCGGTCTGTCTTATATATATATATATATATATATATATATATATATATATATATATATATATATATATATATATGATGTCCAAATGACGAAAGAATACTTTGGAAGCAGCCACATTGTTAGGATGAAAAGTCAAAATCAGTTTAGGTCCATCACTAATGGAATTTGAAAAGTCAAAATCACATATATATTTGTGTGTGTATGTGTGTATGTGTGTATGTGTCGTAAAAGTATTTTTTCTTATCTTATGCTTTGTGTTTTGCACTGCAACAATGACCTTCAAGTAAATACCGTCAACAAAGAAACGCATAGCTACTGAATGGAGCAAACATACTGACAATTTTGACACTATGCATTTTTGTGATGCAATAAGTGAAATTACACAAATCTTACACAGGAAAACCTTAATGTTCCACCAATCTGTTTTTTGTTTTTAATCTGGATCACGATAATGTTTAGGCGTTCATCCTCTCCCGTTAGTATTGCGTATAGATTCCTCTTGCATGGATCAGTGATTGGCATCTCTTGGGCGTGGGTGTGATCAGATGTGGGCCTGTGGGTTGGCTGCCCACTCTTCCTGGAGTACCTGAGACAGATCATGACTATTGGCTGAAGCAACGTCTCGCCGACAAACACGTCTTTGTAGCTCATCCCACAGGTGCTCAATCAGACCCACATCTGCACACAAGGATGGTCAGGGAAGGGTTTGAATGTTATTGGCAGCCAGGAACTGCGTGGCCAGCTGTGTAGTATGGGGGTCTGGCGTTGTCCTGTTGAAAAAAAAAGATATGTGTTGGTATCGTAAAATTAAAGGACATATGGTCGAAGAGGTACATTGACGTATCGTTGCGCATACAAGCTCCCTTCAATGTGCACCAGTTGACTCCTTTCGTTGTAAATGATCGCTCCCTACACCGTTACACCTTCACACCATGCAACAGAGCTTCATCAACACAGTTTTTGGCTAAACCTTCTTCTCGCCTACGGTAGACCCTACGCGGTCCATCATGACGCTGCAACAAAAAGAATTGTCGCCTAGGAAAATGCTGGTTGGCCCAAAGAAGTCAATTTTGGCAGTGGCGACTTCTTCTTCTTCTTCTTCCTCTTCTTCTTCGTTTTCTTCTTTTTCTTCTTCTTCTTCTTCTTCTTCTTCTTCTTCTTCTTCTTCTTCTTCTTCTTCTTCTTCTTCTTCTTCTTCTTCTTCTTCTTCTTCTTCTTCTTCTTCTTCTTCTTCTTCTTCTTCTTCTTCTTCTTCTTCTTCTTCTTCTTCTTCTTCTTCTCCTCCTTCTTCTTCTTCTTTTTCTTCTTCTTGTCTTCCACATAGTAAGTATTTTTTTTTTTTGGGGGGGGGGGGGGGGGGGGGGGGGGGGGGGGGATATGACACATTCGTTGACGAGCTCTGTCAAAAGCACTATTAAGACTGATGTTCATTTCGGTAAGGCTGTTCTTAATGCCATCATTCCATATTTTCCGAGGGTTTCCACTAGCTATATACCCGTTGTAACGTTTGTAAGCGTGGTTCGCTGTGGCAGATAGCACCAGGCATTCTTGTTAGGTGTGGCGCCATTCATGACTGCTTGAAAATAAACTGAATGTTTTGGTGTAGCGTTATCCCTTTATAGAGTTTCAGTTGCCTAGGCATTGTATAGTGTTAACTAACTAAATGTCCATTTAGTTTGACGTTAGTCTCCCAAAACAAAGTTGGTCACGTTCCATTTATAACATTTTTGGACTTGTCTACATTCCGGGTGGTTATGTGTGTGCCGCTCTGTTGTTTGCTTTCTGGCTTGTCTTGCATTTACGTTTTTCTTCCGAGAAACATAGGCTGCAGCACTCTCTTAGGGGTTGTGTGTTAGACTCAGTTTGTCCATGTTTTTTTAGTTTTAAAAGCTCTGGCGTGCTGAAATAAACAAAATACGATATTAACGGCATTGCCAAACACCCCCGTAGCCGTGTGCTCAGGAACTACCAATCAGAAGTGAGCTAGTGTGTATATGGGCGTTCGTGGGGAGGGAGGGAAGGGGTCTATCGTCTAACCGGGTGTCCTATTCACGTTTCCTGGTCCATCTACACACTGGCTGACCTTTTATTGATACTTTCTCATACTGTTTTACGTCAAAGGAATGTCATGTTGTCTTACCTTCAATTACATCAGCGCTGATGTCGCTTGTTCTATACTACACGACGACATAGCTTTTAACGACCCCAGAACATCTAAAACTGGTCCTAACCCAAACTCTCTTCCCCATAGCCTGAGCCTAGGCCTCTGAGAGACTTTTTTCGAAAAAAATCAGTACAACTTGACACCCCTCTGACCTTGACCAGACTGAGAAAGTGTGTAGATAAGCCGGTGAGCGTGAATGGGACCGTTTAAGGGATAAATGAGCCCAACCACTTGTTTAAGCGGGGCCGTTAATGATGATCTGTAGACTGTTGCGTTTCCTTCCACGGTGAAATACTCATAATCAACCAACACATTAGACGTGTTTGCTTCGCAGGTGAAGTACTTACTACCAACCAACACATTAGGCCTGTTTCCTTCCCCGGTGAAGTACTTACTGTCAACCAACACATTAGACATGTTTCCTTCCCCGGTGAAGTACTTACTACTAACCAACACATTAGACATGTTTCCTTCCCCGGTGAAGTACTTACTACCAACCAACACATTAGACATGTTTACTTCCCCGGTGAAGTACTTACTACCAACCAACACATTATACATGTTTGCTTCCACGGTGAAGTACTTACTACCAACCAACACATTAGACATGTTTGCTTCCCCGGTGAAGTACTTACCAACAACCAACACATTAGACATGTTTGCTTCCACTGTGAAGTACCTACTATCAACCAACACATTAGACATGTTTCCTTCCCCGGTGAAGTACTTACTACCAACCAACACATTAGACATGTTTGCTTCCCCGGTGAAGTACTTACTATCAACCAACACATTAAACATGTTTCCTTCCCCGGTGAAGTACTTACTATCAACCAACACATTAGACATGTTTCCTTCCCCGGTGAAGTACTTTCTACCAACCAACACATTAGACATGTTTGCTTCCACGGTGAAGTACTTACTAACAACCAACACATTAGACATGTTTGCTTCCCCGGTGAAGTACTTACTAA
This sequence comes from Candidula unifasciata, assembly GCA_905116865.2. NCBI lineage: Eukaryota > Metazoa > Mollusca > Gastropoda > Stylommatophora > Geomitridae > Candidula > Candidula unifasciata. Next base: position 55,890 of record CAJHNH020002110.1, read on the forward strand.
CAACCAACACATTAGACATGTTTGCTTCCCCGGTGAAGTACTTACTAACAACCAACACATTAGACATGTTTGCTTCCCCGGTGAAGTACTTACTACCAATCAACACATTAGACATGTTTCCTTCCCCGGTGAAGTACTTTCTACCAACCAACACATTAGACATGTTTCCTTCCCCGGTGAAGTACTTTCTACCAACCAAAACATTAGACATTAACACTTAGTTTCTGCAGCCGCTGATGCTATTCCCATAGATTAGAAACTGATGAGAATCGAAACTGAAGACTGAAAACAACTATACAAGCACAAGTTAAAGAACACAACAGGTTGCAAGAATTCCGTACAGACAAATTTCTTTTTTTTTTTTTCATCGAACACCGGCTGTGAATTCCAGTGGAAGGTCCCGGTTAATCGTCCGTTTGGACTTTTGGCTTTCACCTGGACCTGATTTTAGCGTGTACAACCGTTTTTCATTTCCCTGCCTCTTGGGCAGCTGTACGCCGACTTCGAAGGAAGACGTCAGGCCTATTTCTAGGGTGACTGTGGCCATTGTTTTGTGTGGGTCGAGACGTTGCCTGATTTGTGTGGTGTCCATTTTGTCTCCTTTCGCCGCAGGTATTGCCCCCGGAGTGCCCCTTTGGGGCAGCCCCCTGTGGAACAGTTGGCCCTCAAGGGAAGGCAGGGGCAGATCATGGGCATTCCCCGCCATCCAAGGAGGCTTCCATGCATGCAGAGCCGGCACATATCGCTCTGGTTCTGGGCTCACCCAAGGAATCGTCACGTCCTGCACATGCCTGCTTAACCTCACAACCGTATCAGGCCTCCCGCTCGACAGGGGCTGCGCCCTCTGGAAGTCAGCGGGGAGCAGCCCGTGGGTTTTGGACTTTTGTGACCACACAGATAGGTACATTAGCCCGACAGAATTTCACATCCTGAATCAGGCATATCGTTATCGGTTTTATCCCAACACTCGGGCGAGTGGGGTCTTTGGGTGTGGATATTCGGTCTTTTTCAGTTCAGTGCAAATTTTGATGGTCAGATTTTGATCCGTATGATCTAGTTTTGTCGGACATTTAGGCTTAGCCATCTGATGGATGGTTGCTGTTGTGGTGTACCCCAGCGCGGTGACGACGACACTGAGGGTTAACCGAGGATGTACGTGAATGGCCAGCCTATGGATGGTTGTTGTTGTGGTGCACTTCAGCGCGGTGACGACGACACTGAGGGCCAACCGGGGATGCACAAGGATGGCCAGCCCATGGATAGTTGCTGTTGTGTTGCCCCTCAGCGCGGTGACGACGACACTGAGGGTTAACAGAGGATGTGCAGTGAGCAATGTTCTCTTTACTCAGCAGTCTTTTAACCAAGGGTTGTAATTTTAGCTGTACGTTTGTCAACCCTACTCATGTTCCTAATGAGTTTTGATAACATTTTTCACCCAAGCGTTTGGGGGCGGGCTGATGAGAGCCACAAGGACACATCACCTCTGGGGGCCGCCAAACTCCGAGATCCCCTGACAGCTCTGTTAATGCTCATTTGAGACATTATCCGTGGCGCACGACGAGGACGTGCTGTAGGGGTCTTGCGTGAGGTTCCGTACAACCAGGATAGTGAAGGACTGGCGCCCGAGTGACGTACGGAGTATCTCCTTATACACATCATGTTGGACTTAACTTCCCCTCACGCCTGTGACATAAATCACCGCGCCACGTACAGACAAATGAATTTAAAGAAACACTTGAGACCGTTGAAACAGCTAGAGAAAAAAAATGCACTTATCAATGCAGAAGCAAGTTGTAGAGATGTTGTAGAGACCTCAAAAACGCTATAGCTCGATTTACACTATGGAAGCTGTAACTATGACACCTAGCATCATAGGCCTCATTCGTGAATGGCGAGAAGGCTTTTTTTTTTTTTTAGTCATTGCTACCCATCTAGGCATTTTTTTTTTAATTTTAGGTTCAGTGAGAAACGAGGTCGAAGGTGCTACTATGGGGCATCCGTACACAAGTTTAACCTGAAACTTTTGTGTCGAATCCAAATAGTTAATAAATCTTTACAAGCAGCTAGTTTGTCATTGATGTTATTCTTGGCATAAGTGGGCATAGCAAGCTTTTAATAATCTAAGCGCGTTTATATACGAAATGAATCTGAATCAGTTAATGGATATATCGAAAGCTTAAAGTGAAATTACTGTAATAAAATGGATAAGCCACATGAACATTCTAATGTATTAATAATGAAAGCATTTTCATTTGAGAATGAAACTGTTAAACAATGCATTTTCTAAATAATTTTACTGAGACCAGACAAGGTTGTTATAATCAACTGTTAAACACACAGAGTGCAAACAGATTACACAGCATATTGTGTTGCGAAAAATAAAAGTTCAATATTTATGTGCCTATAGTATCTTCTAAATTCTAATTCTGGTGTTTCTTCTTCATTTGACCGCTTCGGGTGTCGAGGGAGATGTAAGGTCCTGCTTCGTGCTCTTTTAGCTGCTTTGATCAAAGACACATTGTGGTACTATAGAGTGATTTTAGTCTTCCATATTTTTCTTGGTATCCCTCGCTCTACGTCCCCCTCCCATTTGGGTACATACCTTAAATGATTAACATCAGAAGGCATTCTCTCCAAGTGGGCAAACCATTTGAATTGCTGTCTTTCTATGTAATTTAGAATTGGTTCTGTGCCGACTTTTTCTCGTATGATCTCATTCCTGATTTTATTTCTTCCGGTCACTCCTACAGCCTTTCTTAGACACCTCACTTCCATGACTACTAATTTTCTTTTGTTTTGTTGTGAGTGACCACGTCTGGCACTGGTAGCATAGGATGGGAATGAATAAGGTTTGTGTGAGATGTCTCTTTGTGCTGTTTGAGATTGCCTAATGCTGTAAAAGGGGGGGGGGGGGGGGGGTGCGGGGCTAGCAGTCCTAATACTTGCCCAGCTTTTACTGCATCGGATGTCAATTTCATCGTCTAATTTATCATCTTCAGTGAATGTTGTTCCAAGAAATTTAAACTCAGATGCCTGTTTAATATATGTATGCTCTAATGCTATGTCCTGCTTCATCTACACCATTTTTGGCTAAATCCTGCTTTTTTCTTCCTATTGACATTACTTCTGTCTTTTCGATGTTGATTCTTATGTTATTTGTTATGTTACATTCTACATTCATGGATATAAGACGCTGTTGCAAATTCGTAGCTTTAACTACAGTCAAATGCCTGGTCATCAGTAAAGAGTAATTCGTTGATGTGACTATTATTTTCTTTCCTGAGATCCTAGGTCTGGCATTTTTTTTAGTCAGTAGCACATAACTGTCTTGAATGCGTGTACAGTAAAAAAAATACAATTTGAAACATTAAATAATATAGACATTCTGTTTTATTAACAATTATTCGTCTTTTAAATGTTTATTTCCTCTAAGACAGAAACGGTAATATAGCCTAATGAGATTAACTCCTTGAGTCCCAGGTGGTTTAGCATCACAGGCCCAGGGGGTAGTCAAGATAGTAATAAAGTCAGCGCATCTTGCATTCATTGGGCTTCTAGGTAGGAACCTATGAACGTATGATGCGTTCCTTGGGACTCAAAGAGTTAATAATTAGTAGCATAATTATAGTAAACACAACGCCAGCAATGAACATTATTATATAGTCCATAATAAACAGCATCATGGGTATTTTCTGACCACTGTATCGCATGTATTCTCCGCCATACTGCAACACGTGATCAAGCCAAAACGCTGCTTCTTGTCTGGGGTTCTTGTACAACTGGCGGTATATCTCAGAAGCCCTGCTAATGTTTGCCTTCATTTCCTTGTTAGATATCACATTTTCTATGACATTAAGCAAATCGTTGTCGGAACCCTTGAGTATGTCGAGAGTGAGACAGTAACCCCTGCTCTCTGCCCGTGCAGCATTGAACTGTTGATCATAGAACAGTGGCAGGCAGACTGTGGGAACTGCATGGTAGAGAGCTTCATAAAGACTGTGTGTCCCTGAGTGAGATATGAACACTTTCACATTTCTGTTTGATAGAAGATCGTTTTGAGGTATCCAGGTAGAAGTCAGAATTCTTTCTGGATCCGGCGAGGTCAGATTTGCTCTCCAAATTGTGTTTAGCTTCAGACGTTTCAGCGCTGACATAATTTTTGCTTCGATTTCTGGATGGAAATTCATAAGTAGACTACCAAACGACAACACAGCGACCCCCACTCCAGCTTTCTCAGACCGTTCGACGAATGATTTAAATGGTTCCTGTAACTCTTTAGCCTCACCAACAGAGACACCACCAATAAGTTTAAAGTTGGGAACAGTTGGTCGTGGGTAATCAGTGAGAGGATCAGATTCAATAAGGTAGACTTCTGCTTGGCTCATCAGTTCGTTGGCAGCAGGCGCATTAGGATGAGTAGGACACAGTTGTTTTATAAAGCCCCTGTCGTTAAACAATTGAAGAAACAATGTAGACATTGTATTAATTGTAGCGAGCAGTATTTCAAAGACGTTCACTTGATTACGAATGTAAGGAGAGTTGTAAACTTCAGCCACTGGATTAGTTGGAATTCTTGCCAGCACAGGGTACTGCAAGGCGCTGAGAATTGCAAACGGTATTTTTAGTTTGTAGGCGATGGCGATTCTTTCTTCTACTTCTGGAAACCAGTCCAAGACAAGAAGATCAGGGTGTAGACTTTTAATGTAGTCAATTAATTTACTATGTGCCATTGCTTCAAAGTAGACATCTGTTATGAACCTATCATATTCTGACAACCGCGACCAATCTGGCTCAGTAGCTGTAGTAATCGCTTTATTGATGGTGGTTTCTATGTCAGAAATCATCATGTCCTCGGATGCTACAAAGAAATCATTGTAACTGAAAGTTGTCACCCCTGGGTAATTTTCTGACTTTCTTTTGTCTAGAGCAGAAGGTAAAGCTAACCACACTTGATGTCCCATCTTTGCTAGCTCCACTGCGACAAACGCATGCAGTCTTGCATGGCTTGTAATGGGTAGAGGTAAAAATACCACGTTTTTCCCTTCCGATTTTGTCGTCAAAATAAGCAACAGAGGAACAGTCAAGTATGCTGCTTCTTTGAACATCATGGATCTGAAATAATAAAAATTAAATTCACAATACTTCTGACTTCCTATGTGATAATGAAGAGACATATAATTTACCTATACAATAATAAATAGATCAGTGAGCAATATAACCATTAAAATTAATAGTCAGCAACATTGAAACGATTAAAATAATCAATTTGTTCGCTATAAAAGCATTTTCTTGCCAACGTTAAAAACTATATAAGAAGTTTTACATAGATGAGAAAAGAAAAAGGAAATAAAGAATGTGGAGAAACCCACAACATGAAATTAAAGGAAATACTTGAATATAAAGGCTTTATTGATACTCACATATATGTAGTATTTACTTATTTGTTTGAATATATACATATATATATTTATATGTATGTATGCATACATATATTCAGATCATGTTTATTATGTATGACACCCTATGCAGTTATATATTGTATGACTTGCTTCCAATCAGCTAAACTTCAACACTATTCAATTGATTAAAGTAAAGAGAAGATCCCTTTTCACACCGTCATGCGTATGAGAATTGCACCCATATTTTTACAGACCAATCGGCACTAGTTGGGTAATGTGGTCAGCATTACGCCAGCCGTCTTTACTTCCCCAGGACAGCCATCCTGGTACCCGTTTTAGGCTAGGTCGACCTGTGACACCCCATACCATGATAAAAATCCATGCAGCCAGCAGTGGGTTTCGATTACGGTACGTTGGATCACGAGTCTGACTCGCAATGCCTAAGCTTCGGACGCCGCATTATTTATATGTCATCATCATGTAGCAGGTCCTTTACAGAACGTCGCTCTCATCACGGTCTGCCTGAAAGAAACTCGGTCTCTTGTCAGCTCTCTCGCCTCATGCACTCTCATAATCAAGGAGTCACTTATATCCTGTGCCCATCTTTGTGTTGGTCGGCCCCTGCCCCTCCTTCCTGGTACCATACCTTCTGCTATAATTTTTTCCAATCCGTCGTTGCGCTTGATATGACCAAAATATTTCAGCTTCCGAGACAGGATGCTGTTTATTAGCCAATCTTCCTTGATTTTAGATCTTTCAAGATGTCATTATTTTTCCTCTTTTTTGTCTAAGATATTCTGATAATCTTTCTATAGCATTTCAGCTCAAAATTATTTACGTGACTATATGTTATTATTGTTGCTATATGATTTAATGCTTGTGTATGCTTATTAGTTTTGCTGAGACCACAGTCTGTGTAGATTTTTTGACAAGGGCAAGAAAAACAATTTGTGTCGGTTTTGTTGGCACAGACACGGAGCATTTATGGGGTGAACTGTTTGCTATGCAGTTGAGGCTACGTTCACATGATTACCTAACTCTTATTTAAACTTCACCGAATATTTAAAATGTAATTAAAACACGACATAAAAATATTGCCCAGTTAAATATGTATACAGTTTTCTCAAGACCAAAATATATGGTAAACACATAGAATACAAATCGTTAGTTAGTTGCGTATCCTTTACCGGACGTTGCAGAACCAATCCCAACATTTTTTGGGCGTTAATAGCTTTTCTGGACAAATTTATCTCCAGTGGTTTGCCACTGATTTTGAGCGGTCGATTCTCGATACCACTGTCGAAACCAACGAAAGGCCCGCAGCTGGAAACGAACCCGGCACATCAGCATTACGAACCGCGTTCGCAACACCTTAGTCACAGACACGGACAGATAACAAACCCTCACAGTTTAATAACCCACATAGAAAGGAAATCGGGCAAATATTTTTGTTAGAAGAATTAGAATTTAATAAACATTCTGCGTTCAGGGAAAGTAGAAATGACATTCTTTTGACGTCTGCATTTATGAATGTATTTATCACTTCGTTAATATCGAGACTGCTCTGTGGCTAAGTCGATGCAAACGCTTCGTAATGCCGTGATGCCTGATTCGATCCCAGCTGCAGGCCATGCACCTTGCGTTGGTTTCAACAGTGGTATCAAGGAAGCTGACCGTCCAGATGGCAGTGACAAACTACTGGACGTAAATTTGCCTATAAACACCACACAGCAGCCAGGATTTGTTGGGGTTGGTTCTGCGACGTCCTGTAAAGGATACGCAACTAACCTTGATATCGAGACTAGCTTGATGTCTGATTCCATGCTGACTACCCCAAGCCTGGCTAGTCTTACTTGATTGTGTGCTGTCTGTAGATAGTTCTTAATCCGTTGAATAAAAATTAAATTTCAGCGGAACACTTTCTAATAAATATGTAAATATACATTTATACACACACACACACACACACACACATATAGACACACACAACCATATCATCATCATCATCCTTTGTGGGCCGTTAGACGTCACATAGGGCTGGCATACGCCTCCTCCACTCCTCTCTATTGCAAACAACTCTCTGGATTTCTGACATGGAGTTCAGCCCAGGATTATTAGCCTCTCGTAATAATGTTCTTCTTTATGTTCTCCTTAGATGTCCACATTTCCTCGGACCGTTTGTTTCCCATTTCAGTGCGTGCTTTGTAATTCTTTGATCATTTCGTCTCAGAGTGTGGCCAGTATATCTCCACCATATTTGCCTTATTGCAGTCGAGGCAAGTAATTGTCCAGACAATCATCTGATCGCCTCACTGTTTTTGAATTCATTCCATTTTATACTCATGATTGTTTTCAGGCATTTATTTTCAAATGCATTTGACTTTCGTTCCATATCTTTGGTAATTCTCCAACTTACGCTGGCATATGTGGGTATAAAATCAGGTTAGAAATGAAGATTCGTAGTTTGGTCCTAAATCTCTATAACTTAGAGCTCCGTTTTTTGTTAAAGCTTTTAAAGACTGCAAATAATCTCTTCAGTTATTGCTATCGTTAAGATTAGTAAGGAAATTTTTTTTTTTGGGGGGGGGGGGGGGGGTATTTTAACAGTTATTCTAATCTTTTATTAAAGAACTAGGATTGCGCGGTAATGAACGAAAACGAACACTTAAAAAAACTGGGCGAGGTAGCCGAGAGGGCCTCGAGCTAGCTTTGGACGCAACGAAACAACGTAGGGGACGGGCCTCGGTGAGCTGGTCCGAGTTTCTAGTGGAAAAGGATTTCTCACCCTTTGAAAGTCCATCGTGTCCGAATTGTCTGCCAGTGATCCTCTGCCACCTGCGAACAAAAGTCCAACATGTGTCCGGTAAACCAATCGTAAGCTTGTCGCTCGGTCGTCCAGGTATGCTGACTGTTCTAATTAAGCTACCGCGGCGATTTCTTATCTCACAGTACCTTCTGCAAATCACCAAGTCGTCTTGTCCCTATCCTAAAGAAAAACACCATCCGGTAATTTCGTGCAGCAGGGTACCAGCCCTGAGCTTCATGAACTCAGGTGGGCCCACCTCTGAAAACGTCTAGGAGATCGTGGGCCGAAACGTTTCTTGACGAGGATAACTTCTACTGATGACTGGTAGATCCCTGCTGTACTTGTTCCCTGTGAGTTTATTCCTATTCTATTGTTGTTGGACTGTTTCCTCTTCCCATATTTCGTTAAATAGTTCTAGCACTTGTTGGATAGTTGTCTCATCTGCTCCTTTGAGGATTTCAGCTGTAATGGTATCATCAGCCATCTTGTTGTTGGAGAATGTATTGCCTGTTTGATTTTCGTAGCAATAATCTGCGTCTCATTTGTGGGGATTGTGGTCTTTTGTGTCTCTTCTTCAAACTTCAAGTTCAGTGCGTCAGACTTGTTTAATGTCTCCTTGAAATATTCTGCCCTTCTTTGCCTCTGCTCAGCGTCAGATGTAAGCCTCGTGCCATCTTTGTATTTGATTGGATATGCTCGTGATTTTATCAACATAGGCTCTTTTATCTTTTCTTGCTGCCGTTTTTACATATCTCTTTTCCTACACTTTTCTTTAGCTGTAATGTCATCTTGTGTTGTCTTAGCGTTACACATCGCAAGTTTTTCTGTCTTTCTATTCTGAATGCACTGACGGGTGTCATAACTTATCCATGTTGTTTTTTCTCTCACTCATCTTTAATCCTGTAATACAATAGGACTCTGATCATTCAACTTGAAATAGACTCCCACTCAAACACACACTTGGCAATTCGAGGTGACACCATTATACCTACCCATTCCATATATTTCCTATCTTTTCTATTTGAATAAATTAATTTCAAACCACTGACTATGTGAGAACTTTGATCCAGTAAAAATTGGAGGTAATCCTATCCCAGAACTCAGGTATGCAGACGACTCAGTTTTCCTTTTCAATTTTCAAGGTTTAGAAAAATTAATGAACAGCAGTGGTGACTGCTTGAAAAAGGTCAGAAGAAGACTTGCATTAGTACTGCAAAGATTAAACAGTATTAAGAACCTACGGAAAAGCCCGTGAAAATTAGTTTTGTTGTTGAAAATTGTGAGATCATGCAGATTTTGAATTAAAGTGTTACAGAAAAATTCACAGAATACCATAGATCAAGAAAAGGAGAGATATGGACATTCTACACGAGTTAAATGAGAACTGGCTCATAAACAGCGTCCTGTCCCGAAAGTTGAAGTATTTCGGCCACATTAAACGTTATGGTGGCTTGGAAAAGACGACGATAGAGGGGGCCGTTTTGTTAAAGCGAGGCCCGGGTCGACCTACCCGATGATTGATAGAGGACATGAAGATACACTGGCATTAAAAGCACGTGGGGCTGGAGAGCTGGCTAGGGAAATGGATACTTTCAGGCGTGTCGTGAAGAAAGCGACATTCTGTAAAGGACTTGGTGGTTGATGATGATGATGACTATCCTCTTATCTGTTGTAGGCCCTCTAACTTCACTCCACCCGAACATATCTTGATAGTATGGTTCTATTGCTTCTTCTACAAGGGCTGATTGTGTTCTTTCTGTCGTGGTTCTGATGTTCTAAAAACAATGTTAGTGTTTGTTTTAGAAACCAACCAATGCCCGAGTCGAGTTACTGACATGCTTCCTTGCTTGTTGTACCCCACCAGGACATCACACAAGCGATAAACATCCGGTGACACAAAGTGCCACCATGCGGATGAGGATCACCGAGGAGAAACCCCTTTCACCCGTTATGACCACATTTGTGGCCCAGCTATATTCAAGGCCCCCAGCAAAAGCCATGGTAGGGCTTCAAATAACGAAAAAATGCATCCTACAAGAGGACGACAGATAGTTACCAAGTTAGGTTCCTAATTTTAACACTTGTCAACGATACTAAAGTGATTCGAGGATAGTCTCCAATGTAAAACTGATAAAACACGAATATATATACATAATCTCTCTGTCTGTACAGTATTATGTTTTTTCAAACAAATATTACATACCAGTGAAATATGTTTACTAGAATCAACTTGACATCAACTTGTAATGACATCAACTTGTACCGACATCAGCTTTTACCAACATCAACTTGTACCCGCTGCTTAAATGTGAAAACTTGGGAGCGCCTTTCATGACTTCTTCACAAGTGCTTGAAGTTCTTTGGTCTGAATTTTTAAGTCATTAGCGACAAGCATATGTAAAGTGCCTATTATATGAATAGCTTTCAAGTTTAGATAGCGAACCAAACAGCATTGAGCTGCAGTTATGTCATGAATATGTAATGAGCCTGTCGGCTGGATGCTTCTGGTGCAGATTTGAGATGGTGTGGATTTCCATAGCCAAACTAGCGGTTTCACGTCGACCCTGTCAGAAATGGTTACCATGAGTTATCTGAAAGTTAGGGCGGCGGGCGGGATGTTGATAACATCGTTTAGAGATTCAGGATTAGGAGGATTTTTGATAACCAAAACATAAAGAACAATAAATCAATATTAATTTTGCAACACAAACACAGGCTCAGGAAATATATTTTTTTCTCTTAACCGCTACTCCATGTAAATTCGTGTTGGTTTCCCTCTGGATACTTTTTGTATGTGTATCATGAGCAAATTAGATTTTTCTAGATACGGTTTGTTTAGTGTTTATGTGTTATTGATTTTTCAAAGAAAAGGGGTGACTATATTTTAATGTCTCGTTTACTCCGCCCATCCATCTTGATCTGGCCTGACCTACCGTCCTGTAGGCAACCAGTGTTGCCCGTGTGGGTTCTGGGGTCCAGCTGCGCAAAGGTGTGGGTGAAATACACCCACTTGTGCCTAACAAGCATGTCGTAATAGTTGAATAGCCGGGGTGTTTCCCTCTAAATCGGAGTACATCCGCATCAGAGGCGCACAAGCGAACGTGTGCATGCAAATATGCTGGACCAGTGAGATGGATGTGTATACAGAACTCCAATTCTGCAATATGAAGTGTATGAAGAACCAGAATTTTCCCGTGTTTATAGTCGGTGAATACAAAGAAGATGAAGAAGAAGAAGAAGAAGAAGAAGAAGAAGAAGAAGAAGAAGAAGAAGAAGAAGAAGAAGAAGAAGAAGAAGAAGAAGAAGAAGAAGAAGAAGAAGAATAAGAAGAAGAAGAAAATAACACAATATCCGGATGTTGCCATGTTATATGATGTCCTTGCATATTGGGTTGGAATTCATTCTGACTTGATGCTCAAAACATTAGATGCATCGTTATCGATAACATCACCAGCTGATGTTTTACCCATCAATTTCCCATGTGTTTCACTTCTTGTGTGTGTTTTTTTCCGCATCGTCTTACCAGCGGCATTGTGTAAATGTTTCCCCTTGATTGAAGTCAGTGATTATGATTGTTTGCTTGTCGCAGGTTGTCTGTGACTGATACTTCTGACTTTTTTTTAACCACAGAATGTAAGTTACGTGTGCCAAGTACCGAATTTCTCGTTGTTTCCATGCAACTTCTTTGTTCACTTTTGAAGTTTTTTTTGCAGAAATAAACAGATGGCAACTCTAATTTAAAAAACAAAAACAAATTAAAGAACGTATTTTTACGCCTTCCAGAGTACTGGACACATAGGACTAGATCTAAATTGTACATACAATTTGGTACTTGATTAGCGATGTTGTCAGCATTACTCTGGCCGCCTTTACTTTCCAAAACTTTACCTGGTACCCATTCGAGGCTGGTTCGACGTGGGAACTAGGGTAATTATTGAAAAAAGTAGATTCCGTCAAGACCCGAACCCACGATCTTCCGATCCACAGGTTAGCTTCTAGCCGCTAGACTACGACAGCTCTCTGACAGCTTTTGAGCCAAAAAAAATGGTGCATATAATAAACAATTATATATTGTTGATCAACACTTATCTACTTCCTACTATGAGTGCCAGTCAATACAAGTCTTTGTACAGATTTTATATGCAGACGTTATGTCACCAGGGCACACACAAAACCTAGCACAGACTGAGAGTATCGTATGCAATGTTGAAACATGACGGCCAGTGATGATCTCATTAGTAACAGTTGATGGTAACGGTGCAAAAAAAAAAAGGGGGGGGGGGGTGTATATATATATATATATATATATATATATATATATATATATATATATATATATATATATATATATATATATATATAGTCTCTGTCTATCTGTGTGTAACTGAAAATAAAACTATGTAGTCTAGATTGTGTCTGTGTACACTATTGTATGCAGTAGAATTTGACTGCACGATGAACATTATAGAAGACGTCTCAGGGGGTCAATATGGATCCAGTCAACAGTAGAGTCAACTCCGGCAGCTACATCAATAAGTAGTCTAGTAATTTAAGTTCCTCACACACGAGAAACACCGCATATTCATTCAAGGAGAGACATGTACACGACCTTCAGTCACATATATATTTTAATTCACATCAACGTTCTTGCACAGCACTATATATATATATATATATACATACATACATACATACATACATACATACATACATACATACATACATACATACATACATACATACATACATACATACATACATACATACATACATACATACATACATACATACATACATACATACATACATACATACATACATACATACATACATACATACATACATACATACATACATACATACATACATACATACATACATACATACATACATACATACATACATACATACATACATACATACATACATACATACATACATACATACATATACATACATACATACATACATACATACATACATACATACATACATACATACATACATACATACATACATACATACATACATACATACATACATACATACATACATACATACATACATACATACATACATACATACATACATACATACATACATACATACATACATACATACATACATACATACATACATACATACATACATACATACATACATACATACATACATACATACATACATACATACATACATACATACATACATACATACATACATACATACATACATACATACATACATACATACATACATACATACATACATACATACATACATACATACATACATACATACATACATACATACATACATACACATACATACATACATACATACATACATACATACATACATACATACATACATACATACATACATACATACATACATACATACATACATACATACATACATACATACATACATACATACATACATACATACATACATACATACATACATACATACATACATACATACATACATACATACATACATACATACATACATACATACATACATACATACATACATACATACATACATACATACATACATACATACATACATACATACATACATACATACATACATACATACATACATACATACATACATACATACATACATACATACATACATACATACATACATACATACATACATACATACATACATACATACATACATACATACATACATACATACACATACATACATACATACATACATACATACATACATACATACATACATACATACATACATACATACATACATACATACATACATACATACATACATACATACATACATACATACATACATACATACATACATACATACATACATACATACATACATACATACATACATACATACATACATACATACATACATACATACATACATACATACATACATACATACATACATACATACATACATACATACATACATACATACATACATACATACATACATACATACATACATACATACATACATACATACATACATACATACATACATACATACATACATACATACATACATACATACATACATACATACATACATACATACATACATACATACATACATACATACATACATACATACATACATACATACATACATACATACATACATACATACATACATACATACATACATACATACATACACGAACGAACGAACATTTTTTTCTCAAATGATATATCTATACACTGCTATACCTTCCGTAAGAAGGACTGGTGCTGGTGGCATCGCTGCTGAACTTATCAAAGAAGACGGTCATGCAATACATGTAAAGATATATGAAATAATAAATCTAGTTTGCAAGACGGAAAAATTACCCCATGAATGGAAAATGTTATTATTTATACCCATTTTTTAAAGAAAAGAGACAAGTATAAATGTGAAGATTACAGAGGAATATCATAATTATTAAAAATATAAGATACTAACGGCGGTACTACTTAACAGGCTAAAACCACAGCTTGGAGACATGTTGGGAGATTACCAAGCGGGTTTCTGACAGCAGATCAACTATAGATTGGATATTTTTTCTACAGCGAAGAACAGAGTAAAACTGGGAATACGGAAGAGATGTACATAATGTTTTTGTAGATTTTTGAAAACGTAATATAGTGTACATAGAAACAGTTTATGGAATGCTATGAACGACTTTGGAATACCAAAGAAGTTAATTACCATGACCCAACTTATATTATAGTAACATACAAAGGCATAAAGTCAGACTCTTCAAATAACATTTGGTTTTAAAGGAAGGTGATGCTCTCTCCTAAATTCTGTTCAATTAGGCCCTGGAGAAAATTATAAGGAAATTGAAACAAGAGTGTACTATAGGAGAAACTACAAGGATACTTGGATATGCAGATGACATTGATATCGTTGAAAAATGTGAACTAGAGACTGTTAAAACACTGACTCTCTTACAAGAATGAGCCCAGAAAATCGGACTAGTCAAGATAAGACAAAATACGTGATAATAACCAGGCAGTGAAAGAATATAAACTCTAGTAACATGCAAGTCGATGATATGAAGATCAAACGAACGGAAACATATAAGTACTTGGGTGCAAACTTCAACTGTTCCAACATGCTGAAAGGAGAAATACAATTTGAAAATACAGTATACTATCCCCTTCAACATTTGCTAAAGTCAAAGTGTCAGTCTCGTAACACCAAGATCAAAATATATAAACCGTTGATAAGACCAGTCGTTTTATATGGCTCTGAAACTTGGAGCACAACTAAAAGAGATGAAGCCTTATTACAGGTTTTTGAAAACAGAGTAATACGACGAATGTTTGGACCTTTCACAGACGTGAGCAGCGGGGAATGGAGAATGAGAAGCAACAACGATATTCATATACTGATTAAATCATCACTGATCATTGATATCATAAGAGCAAATAGGTTGAAATTACTGCATTTTGAGAGAATGTGAGATAACAGAGGGGTAAAAACTGTATACAAAATGCAGATAAATGGTCATAGACCAAGAGGCAGACCAAGAAGACGAAGGAGAGATAATATCCAGACAGACCTGCAAACACTTGATATCACCAACTGGAAAGAGAATGCCAACCTCAGAGATGAGTGGAGGCAGGTGATATCTGCAGCAATGAACCTCAAGTGCTCGGAATCCAGAAGAAGAAGAAGTAAGGAAAACTGTACTGGCTTGTGAAGCAGACAAAAGTGGTGATGCTCTAAAAATAGCCACGAGTTTTCAACACACTGCAGACAGGCATGCCTATGCCACACCCCCATCGTGGACACATGTGGATAAAGAACAAACGTCGAAGAAACAAATCATTCTCTTGCTGTCAGAAGACAATCTACTTGTCTCAATAAGCACTATAATGACAGGTGTTGAACTGAGACTACATGACCCCTGCATGGTCTCAACAGCAACCTAAGTCAGTACCTTACACGCTTACAACAGAAATAATCACTGACACCGACAGTGGTCAGCAGTTAGCTAAAGTAATTAAAGAAATTCAAATGGGAGTAAATCCAAAAGGTGCGATAAATAACTTGGGACTTTCCTAAAGGTTAAATCACATAGCACGAGTTACACACGCAGCTCACATTTATTGCAAACAAAATATCAACAAAACTTATCTATTCATTTAAACAAGGAATCGACACACTGCAAGCAATTAGAAAGTTGAAACTAAAACGATAATCCTCTCTTACAGATATTAAAAAAGGTGCAGTAAAGAACATGCTACAAATCTGAAGTCTAGTGAAGTCTAGTGAACAATTCAGGGGAAAAGTATTCAGATCAGCACAGAATTATCTACTCGGGTGGGAAGGAATATAGTAAGGGAGTTGGTATTATTTTGGATCCAAAGAACTCAAAAACCGTTAAAGGATTTTGGACAATATCAGATAGAGTACTATTAGTAAAACTTCGCGGCAGACTGTTTGACATCAACTTAGTACAGATTTATGCCCCAACAGCAGATAGTTCAGAGGAAGACATTGACGCATTTTATGACGAGTTAGACATGGCTGTTGATCAATGCAAAAATTGTGAAGTAACAGTGGTATTTAAAGATTTCAACGCAAAAGTAGGAAGTGAAAAAGTGTACGGAATAACTGGTGGCTATGGACTAGGAGAAAAGAATGTGAGAGGTGACAGATTAATGGCATGGGCTGAGTCGCGCAGCATGATAATAGGTAACACCTGGTTTAAACACCATCCTCGAAGATTGTGGACTTGGAAAAGTCCTGGTGATAATGTCCGCAATCAGATTGATTATATTTTGATTTCAAGAAGATTTCAGAGCAGCTTAGTTGGAGCAAAAACTAGACCAGGGGCAGACTGCTTTAGTGACCATGTTCCAGTTGTAGGAAAAATTATAA
>CAJHNH020002110.1:80544-124801 GCA_905116865.2 Candidula unifasciata
TGGTGCCATTCTTCTTCCTTCTTCTTCTTCACTTCCTCTTTACCGAGGTGGGTGTCGAGGGAGATAAAAGGTTCTATTTCTAGCTCTTCTGACTGGGCCTCGGACCATAGGCACATCGTGCTGGTTGTAGAGTTTCTCTGATGTTATCCTTCCATCTTGTTCTTGGTCTACCCCGTGCTCTACGTCCTTCTTCTCTTTCCATGTATGCTTTGTATGGTATGGTGTCACAAGGCATTCTCACATTGTCACAAGGTGGTGCCATTATGTGATTAAAATTGATCGCGTGTGCAACTGCTGATCTATTGGTGCTTCTGCTACCATCCATGATACATTGTATTTGAAATGTCGGACTGTTTTTGTTAGCAGTTCGTATGCTCTTAATGCGTGTTTATGCTAGTGCATATGCTGAGACAACAGTCTGTCAATCTGTCCACAAGGGACTGTGATAAACATTCTGTGTGTTTTTTGTTGGCACAGGAGCGGAGCAACTATGGGGTAACCCGTTTCGCTATGAAGCTGAAACTAAGATTACCAGATTACTCTCTGTCTGTGTCAATTTCTCAAAGCGAGTCAGTGGAGATTGTGAAAGAGGCTCTCTCTCTCTCTCTCTCTCTCTCTCTACTATATACTATATCTATATATATATAACCTATATATTATATATATATCTCTCTATTATATATAATATATATATATATATGTATATATACACAAGTATCATTAGGACAATGCTGTTAATGAGTTCTATGTTCGCTACATCCAAAAATAGTTATGTTCAATGCCAACCGTGAACGACAAATGCGGGAAAAATAATATATGACAAACATAAAATCTCAACAAGGGATATAACAATTTAAAATACCAAACTAATGACAACACTAAAAATGGTATGTGTTAGTTCCCTCTTATATTCGTTTCACCTTGCCTCACTCGTGGCTTTATGAGGCTAGTGTTGTGAAAAGCTGGCTCAAGCCTGGCCAACTCAATTATGCCAAACTTTCCCAGAGTGCGGGGTGGCTGGAAAGTCGTGTAGAGGCGGTGACCATTTTAAACCGTGTAGTGTCCTTAGCGATATCTATGTTCCGCTTTGTCGGCAAGTGTTGGGAAAACTACAACATGGAAGTCAAGAGATCGGAAGTCATGACCGCACATAGAACATGTCTAGGAATTAAAAAGGGCGAAACTCTTGACCAAAAGGGACTTCCTATGATGATCGTTAAGCTCCTGTTGTAGATGCTTCCATCATGAAGTACTTTCTGCATGGGATTTATGGGCTCACCGTTTCGTAACGTGTCTCCCTTTCAGATAAACGTATCTGTGTTTTCGTCACGATTGTTTCTTTAGGTCACTATATCATTTATGTATAGCATGAAACTATTTCGCTGCTACTATGAGAAATTGATGTAGTAGTGACAGTACCTGTAACTTGTTTGTATCTGTCTGCCCCTCCCCCTTTTTTCCCCCACACCAGTGTTGCTAAAGGTTTCATCAGCTTTAAGACAAAACGTTATTTCTAACGTTTCTGACGTTATTTCAAATCTAAAAAATACCAACGAAATGTGTAGAACCACCAAAGATATGAAACTAAACTTAAATGCATTTTTTTTTAATTCATGAAATGGGATGAATTAAAAAAGAGTGAGTAGATCGGAGGAATTGCTGGACAAAAACCTGCATCGACTGCAGGAAGACAAGACAAGTGGAGGTATATTGGGCACCCTTTGAGATGAAAGGAGTAAAGAATTACAAAATCAAAATGGAAAACAGACGGTCTGAGAAATAGAGGACGTACAATGGAAACACAAAAGTAGGTAGTTGAACCCCACCAGGACATCACACAAGCGATAAACACCCGGTAACACAAAGTGCCACCATGCGGATGAGGATCACCCGTGGAGAGTTCTCAAAAACCCCTTCCAGCCGTGAGGCCATTTGAAGACGACGATATAATATAAAACAGTAAGAAGATCATTGTAACGAAAGGTTAAAAGTTCTGGGCTCAACTCCGTCTCAGAAATCAAGAGAGTTGCGTGCAATAGAACGGAGTGGAGGAATCGAATAAGAGCCCCATAAGACGCATAAATGTACACAAAGGATGATGATGAAGGTCCCAGCATCCTTCAGACTCAAAGAGACTCACCTTGGGTTACTTAACGGTTTTATCCCACAAAAGAAAATAGGAGAATCACATTATGTTACCTGAAGGATTCATCCCCCGAAAGACCATAGGAGAATGACATTGGGTTACCTGAAGGATTCATCACTAAAGACTATGAAAGACTCACCTGGGGTTATCCTGAAAGTTTCAGTACCTCTTAGACTACAAGGAGCTCACACTTGGTTAACTGAAGGTTTTATCACCCCTTAGACTACAAGGAGCTCACACTTGGTTAAATGAAGGTTTTATCACCCCTTAGACTACAAGGTGCTCACACTTGGTTAAATGAAGGTTTTATCACCCCTTACAATCACACCTGAAGGTTTTTATCACCCCTTAGACTACAAGGTGCTCACTGGGTTAAATGAAGGTTTACTTGCGCTCACACTTTAAATGAAGGTTTTATCACCCCTTAAACTACATGGCGCTCACACTTGGTTAATTGAAGGTTTTATCACCCCTTAGACTACAAGGCGCTCACACTTGGTTAATTGAAGGTTTTATCACCCCTTAGACTACAAGGCGCTCACACTTGGTTAATTGAAGGTTTTATCACCCCTTAGACTACAAGGGACTCACACTGGGTTAATTGAAGGTTTTATCACCCCTTAGACTACAAGGCGCTCACACTTGGTTAACTGAAGGTTTTATCACCCCTTAGACTACAAGGCGCTCACACTGGGTTAACTAAAGGTTTTATCACCCCTTAGACTACAAGGCGCTCACACTTGGTTAACTGAAGGTTTTATCACCCCTTAGACTACAAGGCGCTCACACTTGGCTAACTAAAGGTTTTATTACCCCTTAAACTACAAGAGACTATATTGTGTACCAGCTAATAGGGCAAATATCAGATAATAGTCTAACCTCCAAAAAGTTTATTATTTCATCGTTTATAACGACTACAAAAGGCCGATGTACCTTGCAGGATACACCCTACAACAACAACAACAACAACAACAACAACAACAAAAAATCTTAACAAGGAATGAAACAGTTTAACTTATCCAACAAAAGACATCACTGTGCTAGCTCCATTTACAGCAAGTGATAATTATATAAATTTTCTGTGTCTCGCTAACGTCTTTACTAATACAGTTTTGCTATCAATACAACATGAGGTGTTTTGTCGACTGATGAGGTAGTGAATGGCGGTTTGCCTTTTTTGTACCGTCTCGTAGGCAGTGTAATATCTGGACGTTCACCTGCCGATATAAATGGCACCATAGGTTACAGAAATTCATATTAACGAAGCATGTGTCGAATAACAAACACAGCAACAATTTACGTACAGAGTAGACTTTAATGCTTTGTCTAGAATATACAAACATATAAGAAAGGTATTTGATTTGTAGGTTCTAGTGTGTATAGGTCATTCCTATAAATAGAGGGGGAACCTTTGAGGCCGTTAAATATTATGAAATAATCAAGTAACAGAAAGTGTATTGATCGGCATTCATAGAAAGAAGTAGATAGATAGAAGAATACACTAGACAACATAAAAGTCGAAAGCTATAGTTACCGTGCCGGAAATTGAACCTGTCAGGCACGGTAACTATAGCTGCCGGTATGAAGGTCTTGGGTTCAACTAGCACGGGGAAGATTTAGGAGACACATGACCTTGGCTGCCAGGGACCCAGACTGAAATGGCTACCATGTAAATATAGTGTGAAATAATTTTGGTAGTGGAGATGTTGTTGACCACATTCCCCCTCTCCCCACCTCCTGGTCAGTTGTTCTATAAATATATGAACACATCATTCGATATCAGGACGCGCTGCTGGTGTCAATAGTGGCCAGTGCTTTTACTTGTTATATCAAATCTGTTTGTTTTTTTAAGAACACTATTTAAAGTTCTTATTATGTTGTCGTTGATGTTTTTTGTTTAAATATCAATACATAAAGTACAGTTCATTGCCATCTTTTACAGGACGTTGCAAAACCAACCACAGAATTAGTGTGTGTGTGTGTGTGTGTGTGTGTGTGGTGTGTGTGTGTGTGTGTGTGTGTGTGTGTGTGTGTGGTGTGTGGTGTGGGCGATTTCCCAAACAATGTAAGGTGTCCAGTAGTGTGCACTAGTCACCACACGGTCAGCTCTTGATACCACTGGGCTAGGAGAACACGGAAAAAGAGTAACAATGAGGCAGACAAGAAAAGAAATATGGTTATGACAATAAGTAGTTCCCAGCTGAACTGCAAACACAGAATAAGTAACGGAACAACAAGGGTTCGTCTGATGCACGAACCAGGTAAATATAACTCACGACCCAGGCGGTGATTATGTGTGTATTGACCTAAGCAACAACAAAAGCATTGACAAAAGATAACACTACATATTCAGCACATCGGAAAACACGAACTACAAGTTCTATTTTGAATCAAACAAATGGAATAGAATATTCACATCCAACATTTTTTTTAAAATGAGTATACAACTAGAGTGCTTCACAGATATTAGTACATTAACAATCAACAAGGTATTCGAACAGACCATGTGCTAATCACTCGAGCTAACAGAGTCCGTCTCCACTTCAAACCAACCTTTAGAATCTACGCTCGGGTTTGCGCATGGAAATCTCGATATAACACAATCTATTTATTGAACATACCAAAAACACGAAACCAGTGAGCCAATACCTCTCTCGCGCTCAGTACGCCATACCTAGGTTGCACCTGACCCAGCACGGTCTGGCAACGACAAGCCAGGACAAGTTTCGGTACTTAATTTATAACTTACCCCTGACGTCACGACAACGTCACGGAAGACATTGCCAATAAATTATAGGGTGTTCAGGTTGTAGTTTCTCGCGATTTATCTACAGCCAAGTTTAGGGTTAGGGTTAGGGTTAGGGTTAGCATTAGAAGACACTAGATAAACACTCAAAAACAAAAAAAAACACCACACAACAGCACACTTCCAACCCTTGAAATAATGGACTGTCAGGTCAGCTGAGGATTTCCCACGGGGATTTCGTGTTTGGGGTACGTTATAAATTAAGAACCCAAGTTTCTAGTGTCACTGCCGCATACCAAAGAGAAAGTTTTCTCCTGCGCCTGGCCTTATATCAACTTTTCGACTCGCTGAGCACTTCTTTTTGAGCTCACAACTGTAGCTAAACCAAAATTATTATAACAGGCTAACAACACACTCCACCAAAATGTTACACCACTGCTGAAATTAAAGCAGAGTGGTCTGCAGCCAAATCGCCTGCCGCTGGAATCGACCTACATACTTCAGAAATACGGATCACGTTCGCAACATCTAAGTCGCAGACACCGTCAACAGTAGGTAGCATTCCATTACAAATGGTTTTCTGTAGAACCACCCTCGATCTAGGGTAACCATATATCTCTAGAACCAGTCACGATCTATATACACTAGATAGGGTAACCATATATCTCTAGAACCAGTCACGATCTATCTACACTAGATAGGGTAACCATATATCTCTAGAACCAGTCACGATCTATCTACACTAGATAGGGTAACCATATATCTCTAGAACCAGTCACGATCTATATACACTAGATAGGGTAACCATATATCTCTAGAACCAGTCACGATCTATCTACACTAGATAGGGTAACCATATATCTCTAGAACCAGCCACGATCTATGTACACTAGATAGGGTAACCATATATCTCTAGAACCACCCACGATCTAGGGTAACCATATATCTCTAGAACCAGTCACGATCTATATACACTAGATAGGGTAACCATATATCTCTAGAACCAGTCACGATCTATATACACTAGATAGGGTAACCATATATCTCTAGAACCAGCCACGATCTATGTACACTAGATCGGGTAACCATATTGTACCAGAATGTAACTGCTGAATGAGGCTGAACAAAGTTTCTGAAACTGGTTTGTGTTCAGCCGCAAAACAAAAATTAATGTGACTTTTTGGAGTCAGCAGGTATGCATCTTTTAGACTGTAATCCCAGGAGTCATTTTAAAAAATGTGTCGTATATGTTCTAGGAAATCATTGTGGGGAAAACAAATATAGACCGTCTGCTTCCCCAACAAGCATGTCGTAAAAGTCGACTAATTTTGTGCTTTCTTCGAAGTCGGAGTACATCTGCCTGAGAGGCAAGGAACCAACAATATGCATACACGTAAGTCATATTTGTAAAAGGGATGTGCAATCAACACTCAGATTCTGGAACAAGACTAATGTCCTGAGGTGGAAGAACAACCAGAACTTTTCGCCAGAATTTACAATCGGTCAACGTAAAGAAGAAGAAGAAGAAGAAGAAGAAGAAGAAGAAGAAGAAGAAGAAGAAGAAGAAGAAGAAGAAGAAGAAGAAGAAGAAGAAGAAGAAGAAGACGAAGAAGAAGAAGAAGAAAAAGAAGAAGAAGAAAAAGAAGAAAAAGAAGAAAAAGAAGAAGAAGAAAAGAAGAAGAAGAAAAAGAAGAAAAAGAAGAAGAAGAAATAGAAGAAGAAGAAAAAGAAAAAAAGAAGAAGAAAAAGAAAAAGAAGAAGAAGAAAAAGAAAAAAAAAGAAAAAGAAGAAGAAGAAGAAGAAGAAGAAGAAAAAGTAGAAAAGAAGAAGAAAAATAAGAAGAAGAAAAAGAAGAAAAAGAAGAAGAAGAAAAAGAAGAATAAGAAAAAAAAGAAAAAAAAAGAAGAAGAAGAAAAAGAAGAAAAAGAAAAAGGAGAAAAAGAAGAAGAAAAAGAAGAAAAGCACAAGAAAAATCGATTACTACACGTGGTCAGATTTTCGAGTTTCCAGCGGGCCGAGGGCTGTTGGTCAATATAAGTCAAACGTTATGGTGTTATGTGACAAAACCTGGTCTGCTAAATTTTCAGTTTTTACTCTCTTTATGGCTTTAAAATTAGGGAAATGCAAACACTGTGTAACATCCAAGTAAATGGGGTCCATTATTTAACAGGAAAATAACATAGAGATGCACTACTCATTTTTCAAATGTCCGTATCTTCCCAGACCTAAAGTGTACAGTAACCTAATGAGTTTAATAATTAGCACAACACTTAGAGTAAACACAACACCAACGATGAACATTATTATATAGTCAATAATAAACAGCATCTTGGGTATTTTCTGACCACTGTATCTCATGTATTCTCCGCCATACTGCAACACGTGATCAAGCCAAAACGCTGCTTCTTGTCTGGGGCTCTTGTACAACTGGCGGTATATCTCAGAAGCCCTGCTAATGTTTGCCTTCATTTCCTTGTTAGATATCACATTTTCTATGGCATTAAGCAAATCGTTGTCGGAACCCTTGAGTATGTCGAGAGTGAGACAGTAACCACTGCTCTCTGCCCGTGCAGCATTGAACTGTTGATCATAGAACAGTGGCAGGCAGACTGTGGGAACTGCATGGTAGAGAGCTTCATAAAGACTGTGTGTCCCTGAGTGAGATATGAACACTTTCACATTTCTGTTTGATAGAAGATCATTTTGAGGTATCCAGGTAGAAGTCAGAATTCTTTCTGGATCCGGCGAGGTCAGATTTGCTCTCCAAATTGTGTTTAGCTTCAGACGTTTCAGCACTGACATAATTTTTGCTTCGATTTCTGGATGGAAATTCATAAGTAAACTACCAAACGACAACACAGCGACCCCCACTCCATCTTTTTCTGACCGTTCCACGAATGATTTAAATGGTTCCTGTAACTTTTTAGCCTCACGAACAGAGACACCACCAATAAGTTTAAAGTTGGGAACAGTTGGTCTTGGGTAATCAGTGAGAGGATCTGATTCAATGAGGTAGACTTCTGCTTGACTCATCAGTTCGTTGGCAGCAGGCGCATTAGGATCAGTAGGACACAGTTGTTTTATAAAGCCCCTGTCGTTGAACAATTGAAGAAACAATGTAGACATTGTATTAATTGTAGCGAGCAGTATTTCAAAGATGTTTACTTGATTACGAATGTAAGGAGAGTTATAAACTTCAGCCACTGGATTGATTGGAACTCTTGCCATCACAGGGTACTGCAAGGCGCTGAGAATTGCAAACGGTATTTTTAGTTTGTAGGCGATGGCGATTCTTTCTTCTACTTCTGGAAACCAGTCTAAGACAAGAAGATCAGGGTGTAGACTTTTAATGTAATCAATTAATCTACTATGTGCCATCGCTTCAAAGTAGACATTGTTAATGAACTTATCATATTCTGACAACCACGACCAATCCGGCTCACTGCCAGTTGTCATGGCTTTATTAATGGTGGTTTCTATGCCATCAATAATCATATCTTCGGATGCTACAAAGAAATCATTGTAACTGAAAGTTGTCACCCCTGGGTAATTTTCTGGTTTTCTTTTGTCTAGAGCAGAAGGTAAAGCTAACCACACTTGATGTCCCATCTTTGCTAGCTCTACTGCGACAAAAGGCGTGCAGTCTTGCATGGCTTGTAACGGGAAATGGTAAAAATACGATGTTTTTACCGTCACACATTTTCGTCAAGATAAGCAACAGAGCAGCAATCCAGGAAGTGAGCAGTGTTGACATGGTAAATCTGAAACAGAACATTTATAGTTAGATTCAGAAAATATGTAAACGTTTTATGTTTCTACGTGCAAAATATGACCAAGCAATATAGTGTAAATAATGAAAGAGAGCAACCCATAAGTACTCCATTCTACTTCTATCTCAAGTCCGAAGAAGCCAGGCACAGTGCACAGGCTCTGTAGCACCAGCGAGGATCATGAAATATTTTGGGTAGATTTTTAACTCACAATTTTGCCCGGGCAGCGCCGTTAGGCTATTCTTTTCGATTTCAATCTGCCAACGGATTTTTTTTTAAAGTGCGCAACAATGCACATGGGCGTCTGATCTTACTACCCAGAGACCAAGAGGAATTACTAGAAGTCCTACTCAATGTGAAAAATGTCATATCCCTTACAGAGGATTGAACCCGGAACCCCTAGCACTCGAGTCGGACACCATGCCTCGAGACTACGCAGCCCCTGAGAGGAGACCAGAAAAAAAAGCTGATATAAATGGAGAAAAAAAAAGTAATTCTGCAGATTCATAAGATGTTTACGGCGACGATCTACTAACTTTCTAGCAGTTTCCTTAAAAATATGCCCTGTTGCAATTTCCCTCATAACGGCATCAAAAAAAAAGATTTCAGAAATAATTGCTTCTCTGATTAGAGGGGTTTTTCTTTGTTCTAATTTCACAGGCAGTGCTACCCGTTCCTGTGATTGTACCGTAGTTAGTTACGAAAACAAAACTAGCATTGTCACACCTTGTAGAGTCCACGCTGGTGAAAGATGCAAGCGAGATTTAGGTTTGAAGGTAAAAGTATCAGCTAGCTGTCCAAACAATCGCCAGGGAGACATCAGATTCAGGGCCTATTTACTTCCTTGGAATAATTCAAATCCCTGGACTAACCAAGTTATGTACCACTCAGTCAGAAGCGTGTCTTTTGCAGAACCGGGCTCCCATGACAACCTCCCAGAAAACTTCTCGATCACAAGCAAGATGTCCCGCGTCCGATACACCCATCTGGAGATCATCCGATACACCCATCTGGAGATCATCCGATACACCCATCTGGAGATCATCCGATACACCCACTCAGTCCGATACACCCATCTGTCTTTTCATCCGATAACCCATCTGGAGATCATCCGATACACCCATCTGGAGATCATCCGATACACCCATCTGGAGATCTCGATACACCCATCTGGAGATCATCCGATACACCCATCTGGAGCGTCCGATACACCCATCTGGAGATCATCCGATACACCCATCTGGAGATCATCCGATACACCCATCTGGAGATCATCCGATACACCCATCTGGAGATCATCCGATACACCCATCTGGAGATCATCCGATACACCCATCATCCGATACACCCATCTGGAGATCATCCGATACACCCATCTGGAGATCATCCGATACACCCATCTGGAGATCATCCGCCACATCCTGCGCCCATCATCTCTTTGGCCTTCCTCTTCGTCTCTTCCCAAGAATATAACACTCCATTATTGTTCTCTCTAAACTCTCGTAACGTTTGAAGTGACCAAACTATTTCAATTTTCTGTGTTTTACCGTCTTTAATGGCCAACCTCTTCAATATTCAGTATTTAGTTCTTGAAGTATAGATGCATTTGTTCTTTTCTTTACCAATGATATTCTTAGAACCCGTCGATAACATTTGTATTTAAACGCATTTATGCCGTGCTTAGCTGGTTTAGTAATTGTCCAAGTCTTAAAGGCGTATGTTGCCATGGGGAAGATGTATGCTCTTCAAAATCTAATGAACCACTGGGTGCTCTATCTAACACACTTGGCACTAGAGCAGTTTCAGTATTGATGGTGTCATTTCTGGGTGTATTTAAAATATTATTTTTTATTTGAGTAATTCTGCAAGTGATAGCGTATTCTTTTACTATTATTGAGCGCTGTCATACCTACAAATAAACTTAAGTGGTGGGGGGGGGGGGGGTTTGGTGTTGGAGGTGGCGCTCAAAGTGCTTAGGTCTTGTTTAACTTTGTAGTAATATAAAAATACTAATAAACATTGTTATAAATGTGCTGAATAGCAAGCTTTGGGGACAAAAATGTAATTACAGCAAATGTTTAAACAAATGTTTGAAAAGAAAACGTCTATATCGTAAAGGGGAGGGTGTTTAGCCTCTAAAAAAATTATTAGGGGGCGGAGCATTTTAAAGGAGAAAAAAAAAGGAGGGGAAGGGCAGGAGGCTGAATATTACAGGCGCCTCTGGATGATGGGGTTCTCTATGATAATAAAATCTCAAGGACTTCAGTTTTGTTAAGCTGTTTTAATGATTTATTTTATTGTATAACAACAAATGTCTCAATCCCGTCGTTTCTCAGGGAAAACTAATACCAACACAATACTCCAAACTCCGTAGCACCGGTGTGAATCTACAAGTGTCCATAACAGAATCAAAAATGCTATAAAAGGCCCTTTTCCAAGCCTTTAGGCGTATTGGGAACATAGGGCTAGACCTTTATTTTTATAGACCGTATCAGCACGTGGTGGCTAATGTGGGCAACATCATGCCGGCCGCCTTTACTTCCCAGGACTGCACCTGGTACCCACTCAAAGCTTGGTCGACCTGCATGTATGCTATACATATGATTAAATGGCTGCTAGTGAATGTGCTGTGGGAAGTTAGGGCCGCTGAGAGATACTGATTACATGACCCACTATGTGAATTTAGCAACACACTCTAGATACACATCGATATATGGGAAAGGGTCTATCTGGTACATTAATTTACTTTTACCTAAGACTTACTTTGATAAACCCCACATTTACTCACAGAAATAAGACGTCAAATAAGGTTGGGCTCGAGCTTGTAACATGACAATTGAATGATCCCCAACAAACAGATATAATGTAAATTTGAACACATAATGCATACGTGTAAAATAGGTTATCAGCGCTTACTTAACATCCACGCCTGTCGACTGGAAACGAACTAATGCTTTGTTTACAAGTGGTTTCACATTCCAAGGTCTCACTTATTCATGGAACAGGATGCGTGGTCTCAAGGCATGGAGTCGGCCTTGAGTGCTGGAGGTTCCGGGTTTAATCCCCGGTTAGGCCTAGGATTTTTTCAAGTGGACTTGGACTTCTAGTAATTCCCTCTGGTCTCTGGGTAGAGAGATAGGACACCCGAATGCCTTGTTGCGCACGTAAAAAAAAATCCCTTGGCAGTCGGAAATCGAAAAGAGTAGCCTAACGGCGCTGCCCGGGCAACATTGAGAGTGAAAAAGGCAACGAACGTATTTCTGGAAACTCGTCGGTGCTATATAGCCTGTGAACTGTGCCTAGCTTCTTTCAACTCAGACTTGAGTTAGAAGTAGAACGGAGCACTTATGGGTCACTACTCTATTTATTTTCTGGAACTTCTGGATCCCGATAGAGTTCATCGGGATTATAGGCATGTGTAGCGACACTGTCTTATATGTGAAACATACAGCCTATGACGTGAAGGGGCTGGATATAGTGGCGGGCCTGGAGCATTCCTCCCAACATTGAGTACATTAACTAGACTATACTTTATAGAATTAATATCCAGGCAGTCATGATTAATGTTGCCCATTACGTGCTTCTTTTAATAACAAATAAAGCCAGTAAATTAAATTAGGTAGGCTCAGTTTTATGGACAATGATATATAGGAAGAATATGGCCTACTGTTCATCAACATGGAAGTTGAACGTTCCTGGAATCAGGTATCAAGCAGTTGTTTTGTGTGGATCTGAAACAGCCAGCTGACTGTTCTGTGGTGTGGATCTGAAATAGCCAGCTGACTGTTCTGTGGTGTGGATCTGAAATAGCCAGCTGACTATTCTGTGGTGTGGAAGGAAAGAGATCATGCCCAGAATTCCAACTGGAGGCAGGATGGCGATAGTCTTAGTAGACATTTAACGACAGAGATAATTATGATTACGCACACAGAGAAATTATTATGATATTTCACGCGTGCTTTAGCAGCGTTCCACATATCGTACATTGCACACTACTTGGCATATTATTCAAGAATTGGAATTATGCAGCGAGCAGATGTACATTAATACGATTAAACTGTCATGCTGTCAAAAACATAAACAGTGGTAAAGTTGTTGCTTCTGTCCACTGTTTGTGATATGGAAACTTCTAGTACCATTCTGTCCATTGACTTCCATACACAGCTAGTTAGGCTGCTTTCTTCCCCTTGCTGCATTATAATGAGAGAACCAGCTGCAGACGCTTGTCCTGACTGTGTAGACACATGAAGACAGACATGCCCCCCCCCCCCCCTCGAGCTTTGGAAGTCTCGAGTAGTTAGCTCTCTGTGGATTTCCAGACGAGAAACTGTTGAGAAAGGAACAGAAAGATGACTGGGTTTGCGCCATTACGTGGGAAATTGACGAGGGACAACTATGATGTGGCTACTGTCCTATTGAGGGTAAAGCCGCTCGGAGGTAGAGTCAACTTGCTATTGATGCCAATGGAATTCGATATCTAGGCTAGCTGTTGAAGATGGAGATGGATTGCTTAAGGGAATGTCCCAACTGCCGTCATTTAGGAAAAAAGTAGATGGGTCACGCCCGAACCATGTCGATAGGTGGTTTAAGTAACCTTCACAGCAGCGAAAAAAGATACATGACTGAAGGTACATTATGTTCGCCTGTAGGTTACTGGACCCTATTATTATTAAACCAAGAATAGACCCACAGAATCTATAACATGCATGTCTAAGATACAACAAATTTGGGGCTTTCTTCGAAGTCAGAGTGCATCTGCCTGAGAGGCAAGGATCCAACAATCTGCATACCAATAACACTGATCTGTAAAACGGATGTACACGCAGCACTCAGGTTCTAGAACAAGACTAAAGTCTAGATGTGGACGAACAACCAGAACTTTCCTCTAGAGTTTACAGCAGGTGAATGCGAAGAAGAAGAAAAAATATTAAACAGCTTTAGCTACAGAAGCAATTCAAAGGAAGAAGATCATTCTACGCATTCTAATTGTTCTATATGCGGTGTTAAACAAAGCTATTGGGAGCTGCAAAGAACTTATACTGTTGTGTTGAAGTCAATCATAGACGGTGGGTGGATCAAAGTATTTATTTGAAAGCAGCAGATATGTGGCGTTATTGGCGAATAAGTAACCATGTAAACGGAGGGATCTTGTCCAGGGCTGATGAATTAACCTTGGTTCTCCATGTCGATTGTATATTTAGTAGTCTCAGCGCTGTCGAAATTTCTCGTTCCTTTTCTTTTAGAAGACGCAGTAATTTGCTGCTACTCAGCGATGACATTACGACAGCAAATCCAGCTTTTTCTGATCGCTTAACGAAAACTTGAATATATATTTATTTAGTAGATTTCACCTAAAGATTCCCCTTTAGGCACCGCTGGTCTTGGGTTATCATCTTGGTTTATCACTGAGAATCAGATTCCATCAGGCAGACTTTGGCCTGGCCGAAATGATTTCCATCCATCAGGCAGACTTTTACCTGACTGAAATGATTTCCATCATGGTGGCGCGGTGATTTCGGTCACAGGCATGAGGGGAAGTTAAGTCTGATGTGATGTGTATAAGGAGATATTCCGTACCCCACTCGGGCGCCAGTCTTTCACTGTTCTGGTTTTACGGAACCTCATGCAAGACTCCTGTTGCACGTCCCCGTCGTGCGCCACGGATAATGTCTCAAATGAGCATTAACAGAGTTGGCAGGGGATCTCGGAGCTGGCGGCCTCTAGAGGTGTAGAGTCCTTTCTGGCTCTCACCAGCCCGCCCCCAAACGCATGGGTGAAAAGTCTAACAAAACTCAAGGACTGCTTGCTAAATGTACCATCAAATGACAACTCTTGGTTAAAATTCGGGAGCGAATGGAAAACTGTGCTGCTGAGACTCAACCCTGACCGAGAGATTTACCCGCAGCCAAGACAAGTAACATTTCTTGTGGGCGACTTCTCGCAGCAAGATCCCACCTACGTACATCCATGTCAGTGTCGTCGTCACCGCGCTGAGGTACACCATGGCAGCAACTATTCATATGCTGGCTTGAAAACAATGTCCGACAAAGTTACACCCCACGGCACACATGCAAGCTCAAAGTCCGACGATCATAACTCGTACCGATTAGGAAAAGTCTGAATGTCCGTATCCACTGGTCCAACTCGCCCGAGTGTTGGGACCAAACAGGTGAAGCCACGCCTGACGCATTTTGCTTCCCCATTCTGTCGTGCTAAGGGCACAGCTGAAACAACGTTAAAGGTGTCTAACGTAAGATGAAAAAGAATGTACCTATTTGTGTGGCCACAAACGTCCTAGACCTGCGGGCTGCTCCCCGCTGATCTCCGGAGAGCGCAGCCTTGTAGCGCGGGAAGCTCAATACACGGTTGTGAGGTTAAGCAGTCATGGGCAGGACGTGACGATTCCTTGGGTGAGCCCAGAACCAGAGCATCATGTGTCGGCTCTGCATTTATGGAAGCCTCCTTTTTCGGCGGGGAATGCCCATGATCTGCCCCTGCCTTCCCCTGAGGGCTGAAAACTCTACATAGAGCTGCCTTAAGGACGACATGCCTGGGGCCACACCTGTTAAAAGTCAAAGAGGACACCACACAAATAAGGCAACATCTCGACCCACACAAAACAATGGCCACAGTCAACCTAGGAATAGGCTTGACGTCTTCCTCCGAAGTCGGAGTACATCTGCCGGAGAGGCGGGGAACGAGTACTGCAAACAAATAAGCCAGTAAAACGGATGTACACGCAAAACTCAGGTCAAGGTAAAAGCCAAAAGTCCATTTTGGACGAACAACCGTGACTTACCGCCGGAATTCACAGCCGGTGAACAAGAAGAAGAAGAATTTCCATCATGCAAACTTTGGCCTGACTAAAATGGTTTCCATGTGGCAGACTTTGGCCTGACTGAAATGGTTTCTATGTGGCAGACTTTGGCCTGACTGAAATGGTTTCCATGTGGCAGACTTTGGCCTGACTGAAATGGTTTCCATGTGGCAGACTTTGGCCTGACTGTAATGTTTTTTTTCGGCTGACGGTACAACGGAAACTATGGAAAATAGTTGTTACATGTACCCCCAGTCACAAAATGACAATCTTTTCATGAGACGAGTCTTCTCAGTGAGATTTGCTGGAGAGCGAATATAAACATGTTATCAGCTGTCGTCATAGGACGGACTGGCGTTCAAAACGGTCTAGGGTCTAACATTGGAACTAGAGGAGCAGATGAAACTTTCAGTTTGTAAGGAATAGCTACTATTTCATGAAGGTATAAATAACCAAACTCATAAATTAGATCAGTATTCTTGCCTTTTGTGCATTTATTTATTGTATCTTTATATGTACTTTGAAATATGATTCTGGGAGACGGGATTCAAACAACCACGCCCACCAAAATCAGTCAGGGTAGGTTTTATAGGTAACTGTGTAACTGACAGCTGTCACCTTACATTATCATCTTGTCCTGGCATACTGCATGGCAATATTGTAACTCCGAGTTACCTCTCTGATGTTTTTTTTTTTTTTTTTTTTTGCTAGATAATATTAGTCCGCATGGCTAGTGCAGCTGCCACAAAATATGCAGCTGAGGTGTTTATTGTTGCCCAGATAGAAAACAAAGCACCTCTATCACCTTACCGAAAATTCCTTCCTGGGCTACCACATAAGCAAGCAATGCTCCAGCCTCTAGACAGGCAGAGTGAGATGAAAAATTAAAATAATAATATTAACAACCAACAAACTCTCTTACCTTGCATACAGATAGCGGTTTGAGAGTACTACAACAACTAAAAGCATTCAGCATTAATGAACGTATCTAGACGACACAAAAGGTAACAGTTTATCAACTCCAGGCAACAACAAACTATGTGACGACAAAAGTAAGAAGAGGGAAGAAACGACCTACAAGCGCAGAGAATCTATAGGGCACACCTTTGAACCCTATGTTTACTCAAGAAAATTCTCCCGCATGGAGGACTGTCTCATTCCAAATCTTTTCCTGTATGGTGAACTGGATGCAAGCAAGGAATAGATCTGCAAAGCAACGCTATAAAGACGTAAGTAAAGGCTTCCTGAAAAATATTACCCTTGGCATTGACCCGCTGCTGATCAACTCTGTCGCAGTTAACTTGAGGTAGAGCTATTTTGACAAGAGGCGTTTGAGAGAAGACAAGCCTCGGTATAATTGAGTATCCAGATTTCTAAATGTGGCAGAGACTGTCACTCCCGCCAGATACTGTTCCCAAACCCAGCAGCGCATCACCTTGGTCTCTAGCCACTGATCATTGCCTACACATGCGTTTTGGGCATATATTTCTAAACCTATATTTTAAAGGCCAATCGACATTCGGTGGCTAATGTGATCAATATCCCACCGGCCGCCTTTACTTCTCGAGACTTTACCTGGTACCTTGGACCACTTGGACTCAGGTTTTCACCGACGGCTCTGCGGTTGTGGAATATACATTAAACCCTCTAGCAGTAGAGCAGAAACTCTCTATCTACCAGCAGGTGACATCTGCACTAACTTCAGAGCTGAGGCAACTGCCCTCCTTTCTGCAGTCCAACATCTCATCACTCAAGAACACAGAGGGCACAAAATTGTTATACTTAGTGACTCATTGTCTGTTCTCCAAGCACTATCAAGCAAAATACAAGACAAACTAATTGCAGATCTAAGGACCAACATTGGCTTACTCTCCAAGGAAGCAGAACTGGTCTTGCAGTGGATACCAGCCCACTGTGGTATTCAAGGAAATGAGAAAGCAGATGAGTTGGCAAAAGCTGGGAGTAATATTCCACAACCTCATTCACCACACAGCTACAAGGAAACCAAAACAGCGCTAAAGCAGTCTTTCAAGCGGGACTGTAGAAGGCAGAATGGAGATTACAGACCAGAGAGTGACAGCATAAACAAACTTAACAGGAGAAGAACAAACATCAATTTTTAGACTTCGGACTGGACACTGTGGTCTTCGAGCACACCTGTACAGGATAGGCGTAACATAATCTGCTGCCTGTGATTGTGGAGCAGTTAGACAGACCCCTGAGCACATACTGCAGTACTGCCCTTACCTCTCCCAGCAACGACTGTGGATCTGGCCCAGGGGATCCACATTGCGAGAGAAGCTATGGGGGACCAGTGGCGACCTTAAAACGCACAATCCTATTTGTGACCCAGACTGGACTCAATGTTTATCATGACTGATGTCGAACGCAGAAGAAGAAGAACCTGGTACCTATAGATGGCTGGGTCGATCGCGGATTCAGTCATTTTTAAAAGAAAACAAGTTAAACTCTTTTAGATTTAAACTCCCGACTTTCGGATTCGCTTTCGAGCCTCTAACCGCTACACCACAAAGACTCCCATTAGACAGCCAGCCATCATTGGAATGGCTAGACCTGATGGCCGATACCTCCATGTCTAAACACCTGAGTGACCCTGTGAATTAAAATGGCTAGGCCTGATGGCCGTTACCTCCATGTCTAAACACCTGAGTGACCCTGTGAATTGAAATGGCTAGGCCTGATGGCCGTTACCTCCATGTCTAAACACCTGAGTGACCCTGTGAATTAAAATGGCTAGGCCTGATGGCCGATACCTCCATGTCTAAACACCTGAGTGACCCTGTGAATTAAAATGGCTAGACCTGATGGCCGTTACCTCCATGTCTAAACACCTGAGTGACCCTGTGAATTGAAATGGCTAGGCCTGATGGCCGTTACCTCCATGTCTAAACACCTGAGTGACCCTGTGAATTGAAATGGCTAGGCCTGATGGCCGTTACCTCCATGTCTAAACACCTGAGTGACCCTGTGAATTAAAATGGCTAGGCCTGATGGCAGTTACCAAGAAGGTCTAAACACCTGAGTGACCCTGTGAATTAAAATGGCTAGGCCTGATGGCTGTTACCTCCATGTCTAAACACCTGAGTGACCCTGTGAATTAAAATGGCTAGGCCTGATGGCAGTTACCTCCATGTCTAAACACCTGAGTGACCCTGTGAATTAAAATGGCTAGGCCTGATGGCCGTTACCTACATGTCTAAACACCTGAGTGACCCTGTGAATTGAAATGGCTAGGCCTGATGGCCGTTACCTCCATGACTAAACACCTGAGTGACCCTGTGAATTAAAATGGCTAGGCCTGATGGCCGTTACCTCCATGTCTAAACACCTGAGTGACCCTGTGAATTAAAATGGCTAGGCCTGATGGCCGTTACCTCCATGTCTAAACACCTGAGTGACCCTGTGAATTAAAATGGCTAGGCCTGATGGCCGTTACCTCCATGTCTAAACACCTGAGTGACCCTGTGAATTAAAATGGCTAGGCCTGATGGCCGTTACCTCCATGTCCAAACACCTGAGTGACCCTGTGAATTAAAATGGCTAGGCCTGATAGCCGTTACCTCCATGTCTAAACACCTGAGTGACCCTGTGAATTAAAATGGCTAGACCTGATGGCCGTTACCTCCATGTCTAAACACCTGAGTGACCCTGTGAATTAAAATGGCTAGGCCTGATGGCCGTTACCTCCATGTCCAAACACCTGAGTGACCCTGTGAATTAAAATGGCTAGGCCTGATGGCCGTTACCTCCATGTCTAAAAACCTGAGTGACCCTGTGAATTAAAATGGCTAGACCTGATGGCTGTTACCTCCATGTCTAAACACCTGAGTGACCCTGTGAATTAAAATGGCTAGGCCTGATGGCCGTTACCTCCATGTCTAAACACCTGAGTGACCCCTGTGAATTAAAATGGCTAGGCCTGATAGCCGTTACCTCCATGTCTAAACACCTGAGTGACACTGTGAATTAAAATGGCTAGGCCTGATGGCCGTAATCTCCATTCAAAAGACCTGAGTGACCCTGTGAATTAAAATGGCTAGGCTTGATGGCCGTAACATCCATGTCTAAACACCTGAGTGATCCTGTGAATTAAAATGGCTAGGCCTGATGGCCGTTACCTCCATGTCTAAACACCTGAGTGACCCTGTGAATTAAAATGGCTAGGCCTGATGGCCGTAATCTCCATGTCTAAACACCTGAGTGACCCTGTGAATTAAAATGGCTAGGCCTGATGGCCGTAATCTCCATTCTAAACACCTGAGTGACCCTGTGAATTAAAATGGCTAGGCCTGATGGCCGTAATCTCCATTCTAAACACCTGAGTGACCATGTGAATTAAAATGGCTAGGCCTGATGGCCGTTACCTCTATGTCTGAACACCTGAGTGACCCTGTGAATTAAAATGGCTAGGCCTGATGGCCGTTACCTCCATGTCTAAACACCTGAGTGACCCTGTGAATTAAAATGGCTAGGCCTGAAGGCCGTTACCTCCATGTCTAAACACCTGAGTGACCCTGTAAATTAAAATGGCTAGGCCTGAAGGCCGTTACCTCAATGTCCAAACACCTGAGTGACCCTGTGAATTGAAATGGCTAGGCCTGATGGCCGTTACCTCTATGTATAAACACCTGAGTGACCCTGTGAATTAAAATGGCTAGGCCTGAAGGCTGTTACCTCCATGTCTAAACACCTGAGTGACCCTGTGAATTAAAATGGCTAGGCCTGAAGGCCGTTACCTTCTTGTCTAAACACCTGAGTGACCCTGTGAATTGAAATGGCTAGACCTGATGGCCGTTACCTCCATGTCTAAACACCTGAGTGACCCTGTGAATTGAAATGGCTAGACCTGATGGCCGTTACCTCCATGTCTAAACACCTGAGTGACCCTGTGAATTAAAATGGCTAGGCCTGATGGCAGTTACCTCCATGTCTAAACACCTGAGTGACCATGTGAATTAAAATGGCTAGGCCTGATGGCTGTTACCTCCATGTCTAAACACCTGAGTGACCCTGTGAATTAAAATGGCTAGGCCTGATGGCAGTTACCTCCATGTCTAAACACCTGAGTGACCCTGTGAATTAAAATGGCTAGGCCTGATGGCCGTTACCTCCATGTCTAAACACCTGAGTGACCCTGTGAATTGAAATGGCTAGGCCTGATGGCCGTTACCTCCATGTCTAAACACCTGAGTGACCCTGTGAATTAAAATGGCTAGGCCTGATGGCCGTTACCTCCATGTCTAAACACCTGAGTGACCCTGTGAATTAAAATGGCTAGGCCTGATGGCCGTTACCTCCATGTCTAAACACCTGAGTGACCCTGTGAATTAAAATGGCTAGGCCTGATGGCCGTTACCTCCATGTCTAAACACCTGAGTGACCCTGTGAATTAAAATGGCTAGGCCTGATGGCCGTTACCTCCATGTCCAAACACCTGAGTGACCCTGTGAATTAAAATGGCTAGGCCTGATGGCCGTTACCTCCATGTCTAAACACCTGAGTGACCCTGTGAATTAAAATGGCTAGACCTGATGGCCGTTACCTCCATGTCTAAACACCTGAGTGACCCTGTGAATTAAAATGGCTAGGCCTGATGGCCGTTACCTCCATGTCCAAACACCTGAGTGACCCTGTGAATTAAAATGGCTAGGCCTGATGGCCGTTACCTCCATGTCTAAAAACCTGAGTGACCCTGTGAATTAAAATGGCTAGACCTGATGGCTGTTACCTCCATGTCTAAACACCTGAGTGACCCTGTGAATTAAAATGGCTAGGCCTGATGGCCGTTACCTCCATGTCTAAACACCTGAGTGACCCTGTGAATTAAAATGGCTAGGCCTGATAGCCGTTACCTCCATGTCTAAACACCTGAGTGACACTGTGAATTAAAATGGCTAGGCCTGATGGCCGTAATCTCCATTCAAAAGACCTGAGTGACCCTGTGAATTAAAATGGCTAGGCTTGATGGCCGTAACATCCATGTCTAAACACCTGAGTGATCCTGTGAATTAAAATGGCTAGGCCTGATGGCCGTTACCTCCATGTCTAAACACCTGAGTGACCCTGTGAATTAAAATGGCTAGGCCTGATGGCCGTAATCTCCATGTCTAAACACATGAGTGACCCTGTGAATTAAAATGGCTAGGCCTGATGGCCGTAATCTCCATTCTAAACACCTGAGTGACCATGTGAATTAAAATGGCTAGGCCTGATGGCCGTTACCTCTATGTCTGAACACCTGAGTGACCCTGTGAATTATAATGGCTAGGCCTGATGGCCGTTACCTCCATGTCTAAACACCTGAGTGACCCTGTGAATTAAAATGGCTAGGCCTGAAGGCCGTTACCTCCATGTCTAAACACCTGAGTGACCCTGTGAATTAAAATGGCTAGGCCTGAAGGCCGTTACCTCAATGTCCAAACACCTGAGTGACCCTGTGAATTGAAATGGCTAGGCCTGATGGCCGTTACCTCTATGTATAAACACCTGAGTGAAACTGTGAATTAAAATGGCTAGGCCTGAAGGCTGTTACCTCCATGTCTAAACACCCGAGTGACCCTGTGAATTAAAATGGCTAGGCCTGAAGGCCGTTACCTTCTTGTCTAAACACCTGAGTGACCCTGTGAATTGAAATGGCTAGACCTGATGGCCGTTACCTCCATGTCTAAACACCTGAGTGACCCTGTGAATTGAAATGGCTAGGCCTGATGGCCGTTACCTTCATGTCTAAACACCTGAGTGACCCTGTGAATTAAAATGGCTAGGCCTGATGGCCGTTACCTCCATGTCTAAACACCTGAGTGACCCTGTGAATTGAAATGGCTAGGCCTGATGGCCGTTACCTCCATGTCTAAACACCTGAGTGAACCTGTGAATTGAAATGGCTAGGCCTGATGGCCGTTACCTCCATGTCTAAACACCTGAGTGACCCTGTGAATTGAAATGGCTAGGCCTGATGGCCGTTACCTCCATGTCTTAACACCTGAGTGACCCTGTGAATTGAAATGGCTACAGGGTGGAGGAGTGCCTACATGGTGGAGGAGTGCCTACATGGCGGAGGAGTGCCTACATGGTGGAGGAGTGCCTACATGGTGGAGGAGTGCCTACATGGTGGAGGATTGCCTACAGGGTGGAGGAGTGCCTACAGGGTGGAGGAGTGCCTACAGGGTGGAGGAGTGCCTACATGGTGGAGGAGTGCCTACAGGGTGGAGGAGTGCCTACAGGGTGGAGGAGTGCCTACAGGGTGGTGGAGTGCCTACAGGGTGGAGGAGTGCCTACAGGGTGGAGGAGTGCCTACAGGGCGGAGGAGTGCCTACTGGGTGGAGGAGTGCCTACAGGGTGGAGGAGTGCCTACAGGGTGGAGGAGTGCCTACAGGGTGGAGGAGTGCCT
This sequence comes from Candidula unifasciata, assembly GCA_905116865.2. Taxonomy (NCBI): domain Eukaryota; kingdom Metazoa; phylum Mollusca; class Gastropoda; order Stylommatophora; family Geomitridae; genus Candidula; species Candidula unifasciata. Next base: position 103,435 of record CAJHNH020002110.1, read on the forward strand.
ACAGGGTGGAGGAGTGCCTACATGGTGGAGGAGTGCCTACAGGGTGGAGGAGTGCCTACAGGGTGGAGGAGTGCCTACATGGTGGAGGAGTGCCTACAGGGTGGATGAGTGCCTACAGGGTGGAGGAGTGCCTACAGGGTGGAGGAGTGCCTACATGGTGGAGGAGTGCCTACATGAGGGAGGAGTGCCTACAGGGTGGAGGAGTGCCTACAGGGTGGAGGAGTGCCTACAGGGTGGAGGAGTGCCTAAAGGGTGGAGGAGTGCCTAAAGGGTGGAGGAGTGCCTACATGGTGGAGGAGTGCCTACATGGTGGAGGATTGCCTACATGGTGGAGGAGTGCCTACAGGGTGGAGGAGTGCCTACAGGGTGGAGGAGTGCCTACATGGTGGAGGAGTGCCTACAGGGTGGAGGAGTGCCTACAGGGTGGAGGAGTGCCTACATGGTGGAGGAGTGCCTACAGGGTGGAGGAGTGCCTACATGGTGGAGGAGTGCCTACAGGGTGGAGGAGTGCCTACAGGGTGGAGGAGAGCCTACAGGGTGGAGGAGTGCCTACAGGGTGGAGGAGTGCCTACAGGGTGGAGGAGTGCCTACAGGGTGGAGGGGTGCCTACAGGGTGGAGGAGTGCCTACAGGGTGGAGGAGTGCCTACAGGGTGGAGAAGTGCCTACAGGGTGGAGGAGTGCCTACAGGGTGGAGGAGTGCCTACAGGGTGGAGGAGTGCCTACATGGTGGAGGAGTGCCTACAGGGTGGAGGAGTGCCTACAGGGTGGAGGAGTGCCTACATGGTGGAGGAGTGCCTACAGGGTGGAGGAGTGCCTACAGGGTGGAGGAGTGCCTACAGGGTGGAGGAGTGCCTACAGGGTGGAGGAGTGCCTACAGGGTGGAGGAGTGCCTACATGGTGGAGGAGTGCCTACATGAGGGAGGAGTGCCTACAGGGTGGAGGAGTACCTACAGGGTGGAGGAGTGCCTACAGGGTGGAGGAGTGCCTACAGGGTGGAGGAGTGCCTACATGGTGGAGGAGTGCCTAAAGGGTGGAGGAGTGCCTACATGGTGGAGGAGTGCCTACATGGTGGAGGAGTGCCTACATGGTGGAGGAGTGCCTACATGGGGGAGGAGTGCCTACATGGTGGAGGAGTGCCTACATGGTGGAGGAGTGCCTACAGGGTGGAGGAGTGCCTACATAAAATGTGTCTGGGTACAATAGTAGAACGGGTGATTGTTAAGAGGTTAAGGTATTTTTTTTTATTGCCGGGTTGAACAATGCAGACAGACAGACAGACAGACAGACAGACAGCCAGACAGCCAGCCAGACAGACAGACAGACAGACAGACAGACAGACAGCCAGCCAGACAGACAGACAGACAGACAGACAGACAGACAGACAGACAGACAGACAGACAGACAGACAGACAGACAGACAGACAGACAGACAGACAGACAGACAGACAGACAGACAGACAGACAGACAAAGTGATTGTTTGATTGACTGAATGCCTAATACGTTGTAAGAAAGCACAATAAATGAATATTTTATATGCGTACTAGGTATATTCCAGTATATCCATATTTTCAATGAGCAGCGAACCCGAACTCTGTGCCATCAAGCCGACAGTGAAGCTTCTGATCACTGCACTGCTACAATTCCCACGGTGTATATACCAATAACCTGCGCTGATAAATTGCTTGGTAATATTTTCGTCTGTCATGTTTAACATTTCAGCCGCAATGTCAACTTTACCTCTGTCACTAGGAGATGACATTTAACGTCAACCAACTGTTCTGCCTTAGTTATCTTACTATAACTGGGCCCTTTGAGGAGCAGTGGTCACTGACAGAGGCAGAACTGGGAGACAGTGATATTGGTTTATTGTGACGGTAAGCTTTATGGTATGCACAGAAATAGAGGGAAATATGCCATGTTTCGTTTTATGCTTTTTCTCTAGGGATAAAGTCCGTTGACACCGAAAAGCCAACATCAGCTGGAGAAGCATTACCCCCAAAACCTGATCTTAGACACGGAGTGTTTAAGAAAGGCTTCCTTTTCAAGCCGGTGTGTGTCATGTACGACAAGAATTGTTGTCAACAAATTAACTGGCACCTGGTCAATGATGTGGTCACCTGACGCAGGTTGTCTACACAAGGGGTGACGGAACCTGGAGGATTCAGCAACAAGAAGCGCAGCCTTTCATCCCCCAACCCCGTCCCTACTTTTTCTGCCCTAACGAAGGGGATGAGCCATCCCCCCCCTTTCCACCCAGAAAATATATAAAGATTCTTTTATTGCGTGCCTGTGTGTACATTTCATATTATTTCAACTACATTATATGCGTGTACATTTCATAGTAATTCAACTATATTATGTGTGTGTACATTTCATATTATTTCAACTATTTTAAATATGAGTAAATTTCATATTATTTCAACAATATTATATGCATCAGCGTCTGTGGGTTAGGCGATGTAATACCGGGGTGCCGGGTTCGATCCCATCGGCGGACGATTTGTCTTGTGCTGGTTTTGACATTGACAGCGAGCGCTAACCCTTCAGGAAGCAAAGGCAAACTTCTGAACGTCAAATTCGCCTAGAAAAACCACAACAGCCGAAAAATGCTGGGGTTAGTTCTGCAACGTCCTGTAAATGATACGCAACATACTTTTTTTTTTTTTTTTTTATATATTTCATGCGGTTGACATTTGGCAGACTATTATTCTCTTTTTTCTGCTATTATTATTATTATTATTATTACTTATTTAAACAAAGATTTTTTTTCTATCCAGAAGTCATGAGTTGTTAACCCTTAAGCTATGTATTATGGAAATCGCAACCTTTCGGCCTTGATTACATGATAAATCCCGTAAATCTGGGAGAAATGTGGCTTTACGCCTTCCCCGGGCTTGAACCCGGACCACAAGGAGTTCGTCACCCGGTCACCTCGCAATCCGGTTTAGTCAACTACGCTAGCGAGCCGTTAAACAAAGATTATCCCCCTTGACCTTCTCTCTTTTCCCCTTAGAAAATTGTGAACTATTTAGGTGTGTGTATATGCGCACGCGCCCGTGTGTGTGAGTTCGTAAGCGCGCGTGTGCACAAATTTCAATCCTCCTCTTGTTCTCGTTATGTACCTCACATCTATTGTTAGAAAGACATTCTAATGTATACGGACATTTTGTATATTCCAGATTAGCGATGTCAACACGAGGTATGTTCTTGGTTGCCATTCTGTTCTTGTTCTTGGCAAGCCATTCTAGTCAAGGTAAGAATGTGATTTTCTTGCCAGTCTGTGTTACCAGTCACACGAGACTTCATGCCTTTGTCGCGGTGGAGCTGGCCAAGAAGGGACATAACGTCTGGTTAGCTTTGCCTTCCGCCCTGGATAAGCGGAATGCAGAGACCTACCCAGGGGTGACAACTTTCAGATATGACGATTTCTACGAAGAATCTGAAGACAATATTATTTCCAACCTAGAGACCACCATTTACAACGCTATCAATACTAGTACTGAACCAGACTGGTCATGGCTGTGGAAATACGCCGACTTTCTCTCTGAAGTTTACTTCAAAGAAATGATGCAAGGAAACCTTACACAGTACATTGCGAAAATTTAAATCCCGATCTATTGGTCTTGGACTGGTTCCCAGAGGTCGATGAACGAATTGCAATCTCGTACAAACTGAAAGTTCCCTTTGCTATTCTCAGTGCGCTGCAAGATCCTATCACAGCCAGAATCCCTTTCAAACCAGTGGCCCATGGTTTACAACTCCGCTTTTATTCGTGATAAGGCAAGCTTCGTTCAAAAGATGCAAGCAGTGCTTCAGATAACATCGTCGTTAGTGATGTCTGTATTTAACGACAGAGGATATATGAAGCAACTCTTTCCTTCAGACCCTAATGTGCTATCCTCCCATGAACTCATGAGTCGAGCAGAAGTCTACATTGTGGAGTCTGATCCCATCACGGACTACCCAAGACCAATAGTGCCCAATCTAAAACTGGTAGGCGGGGTGTCCAATCAGCCCAGCAAAAGCGCTACAAGAACCATTCAAGTCATTCGTAGAGCGCTCAGAAAAGGCTGGCATTGGTGTCGCTGTGTTGTCCTTTGGTAGTCTGTTCATGAATATCCATCCAGACATGGAATCAAAAATTGTGTCATCCCTGAAGAGCATTAAATTAAACACAATTTGGAGAGCCAATGTGACCTCACCTGACCCAGACAAGATCCTGACGTCTACCTGGTTGCCGGTGAATGATCTTCTGGGACACAAAAATGTGAAAGTGTTTATATCTCACTCAGGCACCCATAGTCTCTATGAATCTCTCTTTCATGCTGTTCCCACAGTCTGCTTGCCTCTGATTTTATGATCAACAAGAAAATGCTGAGCGAGCAGAGGATAGAGGCTACTGTGTTAACCTCAACATTTTAAAGATTTCCGCCAATGAACTGGCTACAGCTATAGAACAGACAGCGGCTAACAAGGAGATGAAGTCCAAACTGAACAAAGCCTCAGAAATATACCGCCTGTTGTACAAGAACCCCCGGAAGGAAGCCGCCTTTTGGCTCGATCATGTGTTGCGGTACGGAGGTTCGTACATGAGATACAGCGGTCAGAAAATACCCATGATTCTCTTTATTATGGACTATGTTTTGATGTTCCTTATTGGGGTAGCCTGCACCCTTTGTGTTTCGCTAATTGTTTGTGTTAGCAAAACCATTGTCAGTTTCTCTTTGGAAAGGAACAGTCACTTTAAGAAAGATTAGTTTAAATGCGAATTATATGGGTTCATAAAAGGAATTTTTATTATTAATATTATTATTATTATTAATATTATTTTTTTTAGGTTAACTCTCTACGGTTTAAAAGCAATTCTGCCTAAAAGTCGATTTTTTGGCAATCAACTAAACGAAAACAAAAGTACTTGGGTAAACACGTCACCTGCTTTAAGATACTAATAGAAGAGATATAATTTAGAATACACCTGTAAATAAAACACACTATGCCCAACAACATCTGCTAAGATCAAAGTCCACGAGTCGGAACATCATGATGAAAGTCTCCGTGTCGGAACATCATGATGAAAGTCCCCGTGTCAGAACATCATGATGAAAGTCTCCGTGTCGGAACATCATGATAAAAGTTCTCGTGTCGGAACATCATGATGAAAGTCCCCGTGTCGGTACATCATGATGAAAGTCTCCGTGTCGGAACATCATGATGAAAGTCCCCGTGTCGGAACATCATGATGAAAGTCCCCGTGTCGGAACATCATGATAAAAGTCCCGTGTCGGAACATCATGATGAAAGTCCCCGTGTCGGAACATCATGATGAAAGTCCCCGTGTCGGAACATCATGATGAAAGTCCCCGTGTCGGAACATCATGATGAAAGTCCTCGTGTCGGAACATCATGATGAAAGTCTCCGTGTCGGAACATCATGATGAAAGTCTCCGTGTCTGAACATCATAATGAAAGTCTCCGTGTCGGAACATCATAATGAAAGTCTCCGTGTCGAAACATCATAATGAAAGTCCCTGTGTCGGAACATCATGATGAAAGTCTCCGTGTCGGAACATCATAATGAAAGTCTCCGTGTCGGAACATCATAATGAAAGTCTCCGTGTCGAAACATCATAATGAAAGTCCCTGTGTCGGAACATCATGATGAAAGTCTCCATGTCGGAACATCATAATGAAAGTCTTCGTGTCGGAACATCATAATGAAAGTCTCCGTGTCGGAACATCATAATGAAAGTCCCCGTGTCGGAACATCATGATGAAAGTCTCCGTGTCGGAACATCATGATCCAAATATATAAAAAGATGATTAGACCGTTTGTTCTTTGTGGCTCTGAAACTTGGAGCACGACTAAAAGAGATGAAGCCTTATTAGAGATTTTTGAAAACGGAGTCATACGACAAATCTCTATACCATCCAAAGATGCAAATAGAGGGAAATGTGGAGAGAGAAGCAAGAGAGAAGTTCATGATCTGTTTAAATCACCACAGATCACAGTCATCAAAAGTTATTAGATTTAAATGGCCGAGAGTTTTATTGGGGGGGGGGGGGGGAGAAGGGGGGGGGGGTTATAAGAAGATAAACAGGTTAAATCTAAATACATAAGAGCACTGAATGTTCGTACACCACGAGGCAGACCAGAAGACAGCGAAGAGTTAATGTAAAAACAGACCTGCAAACAATTAGTGTCAACAACTGGAAGGATGAGAGAAATCACAGAGATGAAAGGATGATAGTGATATCTGTAGCACACAACCTCTGTGGCCCTGACTGCTTGAAGAAGACGTAGTTAAAAATAAACTTATATATTAACAAGCAGTGCCCGGCCAAGGTGGCCGATGCTGTAGCTCAGTATGACTAAACTGATAAGAAAGAAAATAAACAGCGCATCTGTCTAATAGTCTGGTTTTACACGCAACGTATAATTGTCCTTGTATTAGAATTGGTTTAAAGTGTATTATTATGACTTTACAAATGTGTTTTTTGTTTATCACCTGCTAAAGGTTTTTGTATTTATAAATAACTCAAAGGGATCAGAAGCTCCATTCCTCCAGGGACTCAGACCAGTCTACCGAGGACCATCCCCTACGACGTTGTTGCGTCCAGAGCTAGCTCGAAGCTCTTTCAGCAGCTTCGCCCAGTTGTTTTAGTGACCGTTTACGTTTTGTTTCCTTGCAAGCCCAGCTGCTTTAGCACATTGTAAAATGAAAGTGGAGATGAGACCTCTTGCGCCTACCTCGACGGCGAAGACTTTTTTTTACTGAGTACGCGTTATCTCTCATTAGACCGGCCACGAGATCAGCATACTTCTCTAGGTTGTACATGTGATTTTTGTCCACTGGCGACTTATTCGGCACGGTCAGCTTAATCAGGATGAGCTGGGGTTTCTCTGCAGAGTGTAGGACTAGGTCAAGTCTCAAGCCGGTCTTTCTGATTAACACTTTGGGTACCTCTCGAAACTAGCCAGGTCGACAGCCAGCAATCAGTCCCTCGCACAGTCAAGTATCGATGAAGCGTATGCGACCTTGTTGAATTTGTTTATAAATATGCCCAGCCTTGGGGAAGCCTATAGGGGTGACGGTAGGACTGGCCCTCACGTTGGCCCTCATCCTGGCTTTGTCCACAATGTTTGCTAACTCTTTTAGGACTGGTGCCAAGTGTATCTTTCCTGGCCTAGGGCTTTTCTGTACGCTCACAGTACGTATTAGAACGTCTGCTAAGCTCTGAAAAGTGGGCATGTCGGGTCGGTAGTCGCATGCCATTTCACCATGCTGACGCGAGATGGTTATTCGTCGTAGGAAGATCTTACGACAAAGCTCAGCCACAGCGGGGCCATTCGTCAGATATCACCCTAGGTGAGTATTCGTGGCAAAGCACTCTCGGGGCCGATCCACTGGCCTTGCTGCGACTGTTGTGCGGCTTTTTGAACCCAAGTCTCGTCTTTGGCGCCCATTATCTGCTGTATTACCATATGTCTGCGCTCTTTGGCCGTAGCCCTAGACCACCAGCTGACTTTCCCGTGCCCAAGGCCTCGACGGTCGGTTTGTGTGTAATCCATGTATTCCTTGAATTTCAGTGCATCTTGGGCAGATTCTATCTCATCTAGGACCTTCCATTTCTTTCTTACTTGTCTTTAGAGCGGACATGGCAGCTGCCACTGTGTGGTCTAAAGACTCACGCAGCATCATCGCGAGGATCCCCTTGTCAGCTTTACATTCTTTAGTTATTGACTTGAACTGATGTACCAGCTTAGCCTGCTTACAATACAGAGCCACATCTGTCAGACAAGGTGGTGCTCCAAGCCATTTCCTCAAGGCTGTGTTGGTTTTCCGCTCCATTGTTTCCAGTGCCTTCACGCGAACTTCGTATACGAGCAGCGGCTAGAGGAGCTGTGGGATCAATAGAAACTGGAGACACTAGAGCCTAAACTTTCCGATCAACATGTACCGTTCGATCGCGAGCAGGCCTGTAGCCAGTGACTCATGTATATGCCGGGCTTCCGCTCTATCAGATAATATCGGATCGTAGAAGCAGCCGAGGCTCTCACCGGTTCCTTTAGAACCGTGGGGATCCGATTATTTGCCACCATAAAACTGACTGCCACCACCTTACTTTTTAGGATTTACAAATTCCTCGATGTGTGCTATTTGAACTGCATTACACGCCATTCGACAACACTGTCCAACCTTTACAGAATCGTGCGGGCATCTTCCTTACTGGCCGTTATGATTGTCGTGTCATCCATAAATGCACGTAGTGGCGGCATTCGGTGGTCCCCAATCTGAAGGCCCTGTCCGTAGCCGGCCGTCCCGTCTAACATGACCTGCATGGCCATCACGAACAGTATTGAAATCGTACATCCCAAAGCTATCCCAACCTGGAGCTCAGCCCATCTTGTAGTGAACGTCGGGGTAGAGAAGCGTAGAGCGAGCTTTGAGAAGTATTGCTCGATCATTTCGTTGATCTGAGTCGGTACGTGGAACATGCGAAGGGCCTGTCATAATAGCTGATGGGATACCACCACATAGGTGTTGGCAAGGTCCAACTACATCAGGTGCAACTGGTTTCTCTCTGCCTTGGCTCTCTGAATAGACTCCCAAATCATGGTCACGTGTTGAAGGCACCGGGGAACGCCTGGGGTACTACTTATCTGTACAGTCGTATCGATGTATTTATTCGCCATCAGATACTGTGTGAGTCTGAGAGCCATAACAGAGAAGAATATTTTTCTCTCAACATTCAACAGCGAGATAGGTCTGAATTGGGACAGACTCGAGGAGTCTCGCTCTTTGGAAATGTAGACCCTGTTGGCTCTCAGCCACTGAGAACATATGTGCTTTCGGCTCCACGCTGATCTTAGAAGCGATGATGCCTTCGGAGGACTTACGGACAACATTTCTGCACGACGTACACTGACCACTACTTAGTAAACAAAACTGTTGTGTAACATTTAACTCCATACGTATAATTACATAGGCCACATCTAGACAAGTCTGAACCAACCTAAAATGTGAATTAATGTGATAATCTGAACCAACTAAACTTGGCAAACAAAACAACTCACCTGGCCACCTATCCTGCCCACAGGGCCACTTTTACTAAAAGCAAAGCCTAATGGAGATTTTGACTAAAGGAGATTTAGAGAAACTATAATGGATAATATAAAAATTTACTCCTTGAACCTATCTCTACTCAGTCTGACGCCCCTAAGCAGTGCTGAGACCACGTGCGGTCAAGCAACGGCAGACACCGCGTCTGACCGGGTGGAGCTGATATCACCTTGCCGTCTCCCAGCTTGCCAGGTTTTTTCCCAAGTCCAGTCAAACTAAAATGGCTTTTGGCACCGTTCTACATGTCTTTTAATGTATCGGAAATATCTTCATTTTTTTTTTTATTTTATTACATTCAGTTTTACTCTTTCCATCCCCAGTCGCCTCAGAACCTCTGAATTGTTCCCGTTACATATGACATATTCTTCTTTCTATCCACGTTTGCCTATGCATCGTAACCTTGTGCGTTAAAATCCAACTAGAGCCGAATGTTTTTATAAGGTCGACCCAACCTTAAATTAGTACTAGGTAAAGCCACGGGAAGTAAAGACGACCTGCCTGATGTTAACCACATCACCTAGTGAGGTGTTTGAAATGATGAGTCTACTCTCACATACTCGAAGATCCATTGGCGGGTAAAGGAGCTTAACTTGACGTTGCTTCTATCTATCTACATCTATACTGGGTTGGATTTTCTACTTGCGTGTTCAATGTCCAGATTGCTGTACCATAACTAGAGTGAGTATACAAGCCATCTAACAGTTATCATGTATAATGTATTGTTTATTTCTTTAGACGTCAACAGTTTTTGTACCTCGTTGAAGATAATTCAGCAAAACAACAAACATCCAACGAAAGTTATGGTTGGCATGTGGTGTCGTGTCGGGACACGCAACTAACATTAACATTATGCCTAATGCTCGTCAAGGTGGGGAAAAAACCCAGTATTTTAGAATGCCTGAATCCCATCTTAGAACTATACTTTCCAGGAATAAATGCATTTTTGAAAAAGTAAACTAAGAGGTAACTTTATGTTAGCTACAGTTTATGTAACCGTGGCTTACAGGTAAGAATAACCCCGCAAGTTTGTGTTCAGGTATAGTGGTAGGTAGATTTCTAAACATACAGATATACACACAACTAGTTTGGTGAATTCTAGGACACATTTTAATGCATTAATTACTTCTTTTTTTTTTATTGAACAACGTAACCTTTACGCTGTAGTAGTAAATAACATCGAACAAAGTAACTGACAGTTTTATGCAACTGAGAAGTTTTTTTACTACCAATCTCTCTCCCGTGCTTTTAACCTTGTTAAACTGAAGACCAAACAAAGGATGGCCCATAAACAACGACAAGTGAACGATGCACAATCCCGGGCGGTGACATTTGTTGGATAATTGTTGATTCTAGTATACATCCCATGGCGTTAAAAAATACTGGGCTGGGGGGGGGGGGAGAGCTGTTGGCTGTTGGGTGAAGGGACTGAATGGGCTGTTGGGTGGGGGGAGAGCTGTTTGGGTGGGGGAGAGCTGTTGGGTGGGGGATGAATGGGACTAAGCCCTAAATAAGCGGGACTTTTCACCACACACCTGCTGTAACAAGTTTTTATGGAAGTGTGTTAGAATGTTACAGCCAGTTTAATACTGTCTGTTTCAGCTTGTTAGTATAAAACTGTCTGTGTCAGTGTGTTTGTACACTACGGTCGGTGTAGTGTGTTTGTATACTACTGTCTCTGTCAGTCAGCCGCACTCCCTCCCTATCTCTTTCTCTCTATATATCACTCCACCCCCCCCCCCCCCTCTTAAACCCCCTAACAGTTTACCTCCTGTTTTACACGTTTTCGAAGGAAAGTGTGTTAGACAGTTACAGTCGGTGTCAATGCTCGTTTCCTACTGTCTGTGTTAGTTTTAGCATACTACTGTCTGTGTTAGTTTTAGCATACTACTGTCTGTGTTAGTTTTAGCATACTACTGTCTGTGTAAGTGTTAGCATACTACTGTCTGTGTAAGTTTTAGCATACTACTGTCTGTGTTAGTTTTAGCATACTACTGTCTGTGTAAGTTTTAGCATACTACTGTCTGTGTAACTGTCTGTGTAAGTTTTAGCATACTGCTGTCTGTGTAAGTGTTAGCATACTACTGTCTGTGTAAGTTTTAGCATACTACTGTCTGTGTAAGTGTTAGTATACTAGTTTCTTTGTAAGTGAGTATCCTGCAGTCTGTGTTAGTATACTATTGTCTCTTTTAGAGTGTTTGTATACTACTGTCTTTGTTAGTATACTACTGTCTGTGTCAGTGTTAGTATACTACTGTCTTTGTTAGTATACTACTGTCTCTGTCAGTGTATTAGTATACTACTGACTGTGTTAGAGTGTTTGTATACTACTGTCCGTGTAAGTGATAGTATACTACTGTCTGTGTTAGTATACTGCTGTCTGTGTTAGTATACTGCTGTCTGTGTTAGTATACTACTGTCTGTGTTAGTATACTACTGTCTGTGTAAGTATACTACTGTCTGTGTTAGTATACTACTGTCTGTGTTAGTATACTACTGTCTGTGTTAGTATACTACTGTCTGTGTAAGTGTTAGTATACTACTGTCTGTGTTAGTGTTAGTATACTACTGTCTGTGTAAGTGTTAGTATACTACTGTCTGTGTAAGTGTTAGTATACTACTGTCTGTGAAAGTGTTAGTATACTACTGTCTGTGTAAGTGTTAGTATACTACTGTCTGTGTAAGTGTTAGTATACTACTGTCTGTGTTAGTGTTAGTATACTACTGACTGTGTCAGTGTGTAATTATACTACTGACTGTGTCAGTGTGTAATTATACTACTGACTGTGTTAGTGTGTAATTCACATGACCAATGACGATAATAAATAATACTACTGACTGTGTTAGTGTGTAATTATACTACTGACTGTGTCAGTGTGTAATTATACTACTGTCTGTGATAGTGTGTAATTATACTACTGTCTGTGTTAGTGTGTAATTATACTACTGACTGTGTCAGTGTGTAATTATACTACTGTCTGTGATAGTGTGTAATTATACTACTGTCTGTGTGTAATTATACAACTGACTGTGTTAGTGTGTAATTATACTACTGTCTGTGTCAGTGTGTAATTATACTACTGTCTGTGTTAGTGTGTAATTATACTACTGTCTGTGTCAGTGTGTAATTATACTACTGTCTGTGTTAGTGTGTAATTATACTACTGACTGTGTCAGTGTGTAATTATACTACTGTCTGTGTTAGTGTGTAATTATACTACTGACTGTGTCAGTGTGTAATTATACTACTGTCTGTGTCAGTGTGTAATTATACTACTGTCTGTGTTAGTGTGTAATTATACTACTGACTGTGTCAGTGTGTAATTATACTACTGTCTGTGTTAGTGTGTAATTATACTATTGACTGTGTCAGTGTGTAATTATACTACTGTCTGTGTTAGTGTGTAATTATACTACTGACTGTGTCAGTGTGTAATTATACTACTGTCTCTGTTAAGAGTGTCTGTATGCTATTTTGCGGGTATTTGTCAAATGCCCTGTGGTTCTAGAATACATTAGTCTTCTGTAGTCATTATTTGATGTGTTCAGAATGATGCGTGTATGGCCCACTTTTGGTGACGTTATGGCAATGCAATAAGGAAAACAGCTCATGGATTTTGGACGTGCAGTAAGACTCCTAAGGTAAGACTTATGTTCGCAGCCAGACCGTTGTCTATGATCCGAAAGTCCTGTTTTCGAATCCTTACCGAGTCAGGTTTGAAAAAATAAAATTAAAAGACTATTTTAGTAGCAGTAGATTTTGTTTTAAATTCTTACGGAGACAACAGACACAATAACAGTTCCTGAGTGTGTGGCTTCTAAAGAGACGGTATATACTAAGTTGTAAGTTAACATATCTAGCCAGATAGTTGTAGCATGCAAATGTAAAATATACACAATATTTATTGTTTGATGCACACTAATTAAAACTAATGATACACTACATGTTTGTTGGGACAGAACGAGCTTAATGAGCTTGGCTCATAGATCAACCCAGGCTAACATGAGTACCACCGGAAATCAGGGGAAGTAAAGGAGGCCGGTGTGCTGTTAACTACACAACCCTCTAAATGTTGACTGCTCTTCGAAAAAATGAGTCTAGTGTCATATGCCTGTTGGGCCACTGGTTTAAAAAGGGTCCTTGACTTATGACCCCTTGACAATTCTTTTTAAATCCGATAAAGGTGGTTTTCTTCTCCCCTGAAAAAAAGCCTGTCTGAAATGGAAAGATATGCACATAACACATTAACGTCGAATAATGCTCAGTTGAAACCGAAATAGTATCCGGTTTTACACATACGAAATATCAGTCAGTGCTGACACGACTAAACTGCTCGTGACATTGAACGCGATAAAAACAACTATCAGCTATGAATGCAAATTTATATACTTCCGGCACAACTCGTGGGGGTTTAAACAATACACCGAGTTTAGAGGATATATCATCATCATCATTATCAGTTCTCGTTATGCCTAGTGGCACATGAGGCTTCAGAGAGGACTTTCCGTGCATTTCTGTGTTGTGCAATTATCAGTGCAGTTTTTTATATCAAAGATGCCGCAAAGATCCAATACCATCACAAGCACTACATTTCAGAAGATCAGCTACAACAGCAAGAGGACGGCCGTGAAAATATGGACCGACAACATTAAAGACACTCTACGCCTTTACGGAATGACAATAGCCAGTGGCAGCCAACGTGCACTGGTTCGCAAATTATACCTCCCCACAACACTTTACAAGCGTTTTATGATGATGATCCATGTGAGAGCTGTTTTGGCAGGTATATCAGGATTCACTCTCATGACGTGGCCAAGCCATTTCCATCTTCTCTTGGTTATCATACTGTCTAGAGTTTCTTTTTTTGTGTGACTTGAAGTAGTTTAGTGTTTGAGATTGTATCTGGCCAAACCATTTTCATAATTCTACGTAGACATGTGTGGTGGAAGGTGGACAGCTTGTGTGCATCCTTTTTTGGTCATTCTCCAGGATTCCGCTCCATAAAGAAGAACTGACAAAATATGCTCTTGAAGACTCGGGGTTTTCCTCCGCAGTAACTGTTGGATTTTCAGATTTGCTTCATCCTTTCAAAAGCAGCTCTAGCTTTTTTCAGTCATGACTGTATGTCTTCCTCTGTCCCTCGCAGTAGGGACATCACTCTACCAAGATATGTGAAAAGTTCTACATTTTCGAGAATTTGCTTATTTATGGTCACTGGTTGTTGGTTTGAACTGTTTGTCATGATTTTAGTTTTCTTTGTATTTATTCTCAGTATTAGAGGATATATAATGGTCTTTAAAAAATGTCTTTAGTGTAGTGAACGCAGAAAAGGAAACAAATAGAGAAATGACTGACAGCTGTCAAACAGAATGATATGTCAAATCATTTTACCAAAATCATTGAAAAAGACACACAACTCGTGGTCGAGAAACTGTGGAATTATTACTGGATTACCTTTCTTATTCGTCGAATATTAACGACATTCAAGATGTTCCAATTGATTTTAAAATACAGGGTGTTCAGAAATTGTTAAGCAGAATTTGATATCTTTGGTACAACACCAGCGATTTAAATAAATTATAAAAAGTTGACAGCATGCAATCTGTCTTGTAGCAACAAAGGGATAAGCCCCAGTTTCAAAGTAGCAAGAGACCTATCAGAGCCTGTGAGCTTAAATGTTACAGTAGCTTAAAGAGATAGATCAGAGCCTAGGAGCTTACATGTTACAGTAGCTTAAAGAGATTGATCTGAGCCTGGGAGCTTAAATGTTACAGTAGCTTAAAGAGATAGATCAGAGCCTGAGCGCTTAAATGTTACAGTAGCCTAAAGAGATAGATCAGAGCCTGAGAGCTTAAATGATACAGGAACGTTTACAGTTTGAAGGACGGAGTTGTAAAGCCCTAAATTTGTACAAGAAATGAGCATAGAGACATCATGCTCACGCAGAACAGTATGTTTCTGAAACAAATAACTGGAAATAACTGGGCCGCATTTTGCGCCGCACTGACATAGAAAGAACAATAATGAAAGGCTTAGCTCATTGACAAGAGGGTCGACCAGCATGGATGTAGACACGGGCCACTGCAAACAGTGTAGGTATGAACATTTCTAATGTGGCATGAACATTTCTGATGCAAGTGAAATGGTAGTACACCGGGAGACGTTCAGGTAGATCGTGACGGTTACAGTGTGTTTTCATAAACATTTGCTATGTAATAATGGAATGACCAAGCAACTAAAGGAGAAGCTGTTGTAGGGGCCTCATTCTCTCATACAATTGTTAGGAAAGGAGTGGTCGCATAGGGTCTAAGTCTTGTTTAAGTGCAGAATAATAATAATATTAACATGATCATTATATGAATGACTTGACCTTTTCTCCCTCCCCCCCCCCCCCCCTTTCCTTTTTCTTAAGAAAACCTTTATATTTAATAATATGAAGTGTACAAGCAACAACTTCAACAGTTTTGACAAACTCAATTAGACATTGTTATTTGCGCAATTCTTTTTTGGAGCCGTCGTAGGGTGGCGACCAAATGCTCAAAGCCACAACTGTGATTTTCTTCTAAAGAAATGATCTAGCTAGTGGTTGGAAGGCTAGGGCGGGGGAAGTTCACTAATCCACTTGGTTTCGACTATTCTGGGGTAGGGTAAATTATAACCATAGTCTGTGTTAGGGAACCTCCAGTGACAGTGTCGAGTGGCCGCTTAGCTCCCCTATATCATTTATAAAAGTGGTATCAAAAGTTTTAGGGGACACTGAAAAACCTTAGCTGAAACTACAAAACAAATCTGATATAAAGTTTGGTAATGTCGGTGAAAACGGCACTTATTGAATACCAAACTGACAGATCACGTAAAGGAATGGAAAGACACATTGAAATGCGAGGGAGCCTATTAAGTGTGCCATCCAACAATATGTCTAATAGAGTTACTGCCCTCATAGAAACAAGCTGCAACTCATGAAGAGCTGCACACAACAGAGGGGAGCGGAGATGAAGGGCTGCACAGAGGGGAGTGGAGATGAAGGGCTGCACACAACAGAAGGGGGTGGAGATGAGAGGCTGCAAAAAACAGAGGAGAGCGGAGATGAGAGGCTGCAAAAAACAGAGGGGAGCGGAGATGAGAGGCTGCAAAAAACAGAGGGGAGCGGAGATGAGAGGCTGCAAAAAACAGAGGGGAGCGGAGTTGAGAGACTGCAAAATACAGAGGGGAGTGGAGATGAGAGGCCTCACACAACAGAGGGGAGTGGAGATGAGAGGCTGTACACAACAGAGGGGAGTGAAGAGGAGAGGCTGCACACAACAGAGGGGAGTTGAGATGAGAGGCTGCACACAGCAGAACGGAGTGAAGATGAAAGGCTGCACACAATAGAAGGGGGTGGAGATAAAAGGCTGCACACAACAGAAGGGAGCAGATGAAGGGCTGCACACAGCAGAAGGGAGTGGAGAATAAAGGCTGCAAACAACAGAAGGGAGTGGAGATGAAAGGTTTTACACAACAGTAGGAAGTGAAGATGAAAGGCTGCACACAACAGAAGGGAATGGAGATGAAAGGTTGCACACAACAGAAGGGAATGGAGATGAAAGGTTGCACACAACAGAAGGGAATGGAGATGAAGGGCTGCACACAACAGAAAGGGGTGGAGATGAAGAGCTTCACACAACACAAGGGAGTGTAGATGAAGAGCTGCACACAACAGAAGGGAGTGGAGATGAAGGGCTGCTCACAACAGAAGGGAGTGGAGATGAAGAGCTGCACACAACAGAAGGGAGTGGAGATGAAAGGCTGCACACAACAGAAGGGAGTGGAGATGAAAGGTTTCACACAACAGAAGGGAGTGGAGATGAAGGGCTGCACACAACAAAAGGGAGTGGAGATAAAGAGCTGCACACAACAGAAAGGAGTGGAGATGAAGGGCTGCACACAACAGAAGGGAGTGGAGATGAAAGGCTGCACACAACAGAAGGGAGTGGAGATGAAGGGCTGCACACAGCAAAAGGGAGTGGAGATGAAGGGCTGCACACAGCAAAAGGGAGTGGAGATGAAGGGCTGCACACAGCAAAAGGGAGTGGAGATGAAGGGCTGCACACAGCAAAAGGGAGTGGAGATGAAAGGTTTCACACAACAGAAGGGAGTGGAGATGAAGGGCTGCACACAACAAAAGGGAGTGGAGATGAAGGGCTGCACACAAAAGAAGGGAAACTAACAGAAATTGGAAGTTGCCCTATGTAAGGCACATAAACGAATCAATTTTGTACAGATAATTATGTCATTTAATACAGGAAAAGAATCGAAATTGTAACATTAACAATTGCGTAGCTTTATCTACATAAAGGAAAGCTCCATACATAATTCTGCACTGTTGAATTGTATGGTTCAGAAAGATCAACAATAGACAAACGTAATTTAATATTATAGAAGATCAGAACAACACATCAGCGGATAAACACTTGAATACATCACAATGTGGCAGCGGGGAAAGAAGGCAATCACAGACGTCAAAGGATCAATAACATGAATATCTAAATTGACAAGCGAAAAAGAACTAACAAAAAAAAAAGAAGACATTTGAAAGCAATCATCGCGTGAATGATGTTATGGCTTTTCGGCATCTTAAAACACGAAGACACACAATAGAGGGCAATGAGCTTAACAATACAGAAACATACAGACCAACAAATAAGTTTATAACATAGGCGTGTACAGATTGTGCAGATATTACATCTCTGTGTTGTGTCATGAGATGATCAGAGAACATTACCACCAGCCTACAGGCTAATGTTATTGAAGATTGAGAACTGTAATGTTTATGAATTCTTGGTCAGCTTATAGTGAGGACCTTGGTGATTCTGCTAGTATACTGCTGTTTCGTGAATCTGGACTCTAGTGTTGTATTTCTTCTTTGTCCTTTCGTCTCTTTGTATTTCTTCTTTTCTTCTTCTTACAACCGACAGCCGAACCAGGGCGCGCTCAGTTGCTTGCTATGCCCTGATGTTATACAGTCTCAATGTGTTAGTAATCCTTTAATCCATCTTCTACTCATTCTTCCCCTGCCTCTTTGTGTTTCGATTTTCAGGCTGTACGCTCATGCTTCAGAGAGTGTTAACTTTCAGAAGCACAGACGGGCTTTCGACGCACAAATGCCATCTATACATTGATACAACTTTTAGAGAGAGCAATCGAAGATGATATGACCTGTTTGTTGATATTCACAGACCAGAAAAAGCCTTCGACGGAGTCGACAGGAATATGTTGTGGGAATGTGTAGGGGGAAATGGAAACAGCAATCATCTCATGAATATATGCAAAAGCCTGTACACACGTAATAAATGCTGCATAAAGATCGAAGGTAGGATTGTCAAGAACTTTTATTGTGAACTCTTCCCCGTCAGTGCAGATAGGAAAATATCAATCTGACTCTATTGTAGGCATCCTCAAGATTAGGTGCTGCCACAACTGTCTCCTGTCTGTTCTGGAAACCCTCATATACATCAAAAGCAAAAGTAGCTGCATTTGACAAGGTATTTATTTATTTATGGCCAGTAACTCCTCCTTTTCCAAAAACA
The DNA here is from genome assembly GCA_905116865.2 of Candidula unifasciata. Classification (NCBI taxonomy): domain Eukaryota; kingdom Metazoa; phylum Mollusca; class Gastropoda; order Stylommatophora; family Geomitridae; genus Candidula; species Candidula unifasciata. The sequence continues at coordinate 122,123 of CAJHNH020002110.1, forward strand.
TTTGTAGTTTAACAGTAATTATCTTCTCTAGCACCTTGCCAAAAGTATTTTGTAGGGTGATAATTCTGAAACCGCTGAGTCTGGAATGATCTTTGCCTGGTTTTGGAAGTGGGATTAGGTAGCTCTATACCCAGACCTGGGGTACTGAAGCTGTTCTGACGCTCTGTTTGAAATGAAAAGCCACCTCGTTTGAGTCTTCATCACTCATGCTCTTCATATGGGTATAGCTGACTGTCTGGCCGCGGCGCAGTGACTTTTGTTTTTTTGCAATATTTTTTAAATATCCTCCACCCTAATGATATCCTGAAATTAGTTATCATCTACAGTATTGGACAGATTAATTCTAACTGAATTTATAAGCTCCCTATCGTTATGATCAGCTTGGATTGTTACTATCATTATATTACCAACAATATCATTATGATCAGTTTGCAACTGACTTTCTCTAATGAACGTAAAATTTTAACAACAGAGATGAAATGCCTTAGAAGAGCTGCATGAGTTTCAAGGAAAGACAGAATATGAAATGACGAAATCAGACAAATGAAGTGGTTTGAACATCTGACAAGAATGCCCTCGTACTATCTACCATAGCGAGCCACACTGAAATGTCACAACGGGTATAGAGCGAGGGGAAGACCTAGTAAAATAAGGAGTGATGGCATTAAGAACAGCCTTACAGAAATGAACATCAATCATAATACTGCTCTTGACAGAGCTAATCAATGAACGTAACATCCCCCCCCCCCCCCCCCGTTTTTTTCCCGACACTTCGCTGAGGTACAATCTAGAAGAAAAGAAGAAGAAGAGAACGTTTTTTGCTGCTAGCATCGTTGGTTTCATTCTTATTATATGGCCAAATCATTTCATTTTTTTTTTTTTTTTTTTTTTTTTTTTTGTGATTCTCAATTTGACGATGGGTTTTGTTTAACAGTTATTGTGATCACGTTATTTCTCACTTGATCTCTTCTGGTTTTATTCACAGCCATTCTCAGACATCTCATCTCACAGGTGGTTAGTTTTCTTTCGTGTTGGTCTGTGATGTTTGCCATCAGCTTGTATCTTCACCCAAAAGTCATTTATATGAGGGGTTGCCAACAACTGCCAGGACCAGAGGGTGGCATAAAGTATAACGTCTAATTCAATTGTTAACACGGACCCATCTTTTGTGAGATACCATTGAATATTATGACAACTTTATTTTGGCATTGTATAGACATTCATAGTTCTGTTAATTCTCGTGACTGTTGAGTCATGATCTTAATGATAGAATTCACAAGACTACAAAGCTGCACTGCCAGATGTTGGAGGAGGCCACACTTCATGGGAACATAACATCCATCCTGGACAGATAAATGGTGATTGCTAGCAAATGCCGTCAACACTAACACTTAGTGCCAGTTACCTAGGTCCAAAACTTCACAGTCTGGCAGTGATGACACTTTCTGCTGCTAGGGACAAACCTATGTTCACCTGGAGTAGAATATTATTTGCTTCCTTAGTTGGTTTAATTTGTCTTGCTGAATTCATTTTGTTATATTCTTACATGTTTTGCACCGATTACATGATGTTTTGTTATTTGACATTCTGTGGTAAGTGTCCATCAATTACAGTTCCTAAACTGTCTGGACTATCTGTTGTATTGTTGTACTTCATATTATACTGTGTTAATTTGACTAGCATAGTAATACTATCTCGTCTAGGGGCTTAAAAGTAGTTGGGAAGTCAGGCCAAGTTGCGCCTAGGAATGTTTTTAAATTCTGTAGTGCCATAATTTGAGTCGCCCCACCCCTGAAATAAGTTGGATGTTCTTTGGAGCTGCGGAATACTGCCTAGATCATTGTGAGCCAACATCTCAACACTAAAGCTACTTTAGAGTGTCTTTTGGTTCATTAGGGAAACCCTAACAAAGTCACGTGACAACAGCATAATGTGACACCATTGAAAAACACACATTGTTCATAGTAGGTAGTAGATAGCTGAACGGAGGAAAAGAAAAGACTCGAAGAAATAAATCCAACGTTTTCATCAGAGCCTTTATCAGAACATAAACCAGCAGAACAAATTTATGCGGTAACAATAATTTTTAGACGATTCCAAACAAGGAAATCCCCGAAACATTGGTCCAGTCGAATATTTATATGGGTTTTGCATGTTTCCCTGTAGTCGTTTAGCATTATCATTCTGGGTGTGTCTTTTATCTTATTTTGTGTCTGACGTCATGATCTCGTTGCTTTCTTGACCCATGCTGGTGGATTGGACGGGGTTTTCCTGGATTTTACCTTCTTTGGGTTCGGTACAAAGTTATGTGCACTCAAACTTATTACATACAGTGGTAAATAAACACATAGCTAAGTAATCGATATCATCATCACGTAGTCGATACGAAAATCAAAAATGGAGGACTAAAATACGAGTGACTAACTGACATCCAAAACACCTGTACTTATAAAAACAACCGGCAAAAACAGAGACTTATTTTATTTAATAAAATTGAAACTAGGGGACAAAAATACACAAATAAAACATGACAAACAATGTTAACTTAAGTTGTAGCTACTTAAACAGACAGACATAGATAATTAACCTAAATACAAAACGGGGGTAACAATTAGAACTTTATAGCCTATACATAAACTTTAACAAATCTGACCTTTTCCCCCGCGGTCTATGCCCCCG
>CAJHNH020002111.1:0-10000 GCA_905116865.2 Candidula unifasciata
TCGAGAAAAGGTGGTCCACAGTGGCAGAACAAAGAAAACAAAGATGATATTATCGATAATAACGAATAAACAGCACATGAAAAAGGCGATCTAGACTTCACACGATGCTAAAGCCGATTCGCCACCAGGCCAATGTCACGTGACTTAGCAGGTTCAAGGTTTAATGCCGTTTCTCAAATGAATACTATCATAATGTTTAGCTCTTTTTAGCAACTAATGTTGCTACCGTTTTAAACAAGGTACATTTTCTATAAATTAAAAAAGAGAATAGGAATGACTAAAGCTATCTTCAAAAGATGGGAAAACTGTTGACAGGTAGACAGATAAACAACACATCAGAAATGTGAATCGTCAAATGTTTTTGTTTTTTTTAATCCTCATTAGCTGTGTGGTGCAGAAACTTGGACAATGAAGAGGTGACTGAAAAATCAAAGAGAGTTTTTGGAAATGTGGATATACAGAAGAATAGATTGTATCGCATGCAGACAGAAGCACTCAAATACAGAGTTTCGTGGGAGACTGTGAGTGAAAAGAGAGAGTGGGGACTAGAGAGCAAAGGGTAGGCAACGATACAAGTGGGAGGACAACATAATAAAGTGAAGAATGGCAGTATGAGAGAGTGTGATGCCGAGACAAAAGACAGAGCATGCTGGAGAGAATTAATCAAGTAACAGAAAGTGTATTGATCGGCACTCATAGAAAGAAGTAGAAAGATAGAAGAACACACTAGACAACATAAAAATCATAGGCTGTAGTTACCGTACCGGGAATTGAACCTGTAAATTAAATGAGTTAAATAAATACTCTGTATAGGTTCCAAGGCCCAATTAGCAGAGCTTCTACAAAGTTAGAGTGTATGTTTCTGAGACGAGAGGAACTAATGGCCCGCCTATAAACAAGTTAGATTTTTAATACGGATGTGCACAAAAACACTTAATGTGCATTTAAAAACTAAAGATTTGGAAACAAGACCAAAGTCCAGATACTAACAATCCACCAGAAATTTCCTCCGGAATTTACAACCTGTTAACTATAACAAGAAGAAGAAAAAGATAAATACATCAAGAGAGCAAGAGCGAAATTCGAAGCAAGTACAATATACTTTTGATTGTAATAGATATTTATTGAAGCTTTGTAGTATGCACGAGAAAAAGGCCAACGCAAGAGATCATTTTATTTCAGTACCGTATACTGCATATGTCGTCTTGAGAAATCCCTTTACGAATGGAAAAAAATCCATCACCAACACGCACCAACTGCTTTGTAGTCGGGCTTATGAGTTATTCAACTTTCAATGCCAGTAACCCTTGGTCGCCTCTTACGATATGCATGGTAAGTTACAGCGATATTATTCTGATGGATTCAAAATTATGATCGTCATCGTGTGCCTTGTTTACTGTCATGGAATATGCTTCTAGTTCACAACTTACTATCTCAAACAACGTTTGTTCGATCGCCTAAAAAAAGACTTACCACTTTCTTATCGGACCTCCTCAAGCCATCTCCACACTCAGCTTCCTACCTCCACCTTCTTCCTCCCCCTCATTCATCCATCTCACCCTTCCATCTCTTCAATCCACGTCTTTCCTCCACCTTCTCCCTCAAACCCCGCCATACACCTCCTCCACCAATCTCCTCATTTCACCTCATGCTCCACCACCTCCATTCATTCCATCCTTCAATATTGCCATCAACCGCCCCATTTACCTCCCCTCCACCTACTCCATCCATCTCTTTACTTCCTCTATTCATCTCCTTCATATCCCTCCACCACCCGTCTCCCTCACCAAAAACACTCTCCATGGCAAAAAGGCTTTCCTGTTCCAAGACTTTAATGATAGAATCGTTGTTGTGGAAGGTTTCTCCACACTGGGACTGATCGCACTTTCAACGTCAAGTAGAGCAAATCGTTAAGCTGTTGTAGTCACAGGTAAGCTACAGACAGTCACAGGTAAGCTAAAGACAGTCACAGGTAAGCACCAGACAGTCACAGGTAAGCTACAGACAGTATCAGGTAAGCTACAGACAGTCACAGGTAAGCTACAGACAGTCACAGGTAAGCTACAGACAGTTAAAGGTAAGCTACAGACAGTCACAGGTAAGCTGCAGACAGTTAAAGTAAGCTACAGACAGTCACAGGTAAGCTACAGACAGTTAAAGAAAAGCTACAGACAGTCAAAGGTAAGCTATAGACAGTCACAGGTAAGCTACAGACACTTAAAGGTAAGCTACAGACAGTTAAAGGTAAGCTACAGACAATTAAAGGTAAGCTACAGACAGTTAAAATGTAAGCTACAGACAGTTAATGGTAAGCTACAGACAGTCACAGGTAAGCTACAGACAGTTAAAGGTAAGCTACAGACAGTTAAAGGTAAGCTACAGACAGTCACAGGTAAGCTGCAGACAGTTAATGGTAAGCTACAGACAGTCACAGGTAAGCTGCAGACAGTTAAAGGTAAGCTACAGACAGTCACAGGTAAGCTGCAGACAGTTAATGGTAAGCTACAGACAGTCACAGGTAAGCTGCAGACAGTTAAAGGTAAGCTACAGACAGTCACAGGTAAGCTGCAGACAGTTAAAGTAAACTGCAGACAGTTAAAGTAAGCTGCAGACAGTCACAGGTAAGCTACAGGCAGTCACAGGTAAGCTACAGACAGTCATATGTAAGCTGCAGACAGTCACAGGTAAGCTGCAGACAGTCACAAGTAAGCTACAGACAGTTACAGGTAAGCTACAGACAGTCACAGATAAGCTACAGACAGTTAAGGTAAGCTACAGACAGTCACAGGTAAGCTACAGACAGTCACAGTTAAGCTGCAGACAGTCACAGGTAAGCTGCAGACAGTCACACGTAAGCTACATACAGTTACAGGTAAGCTACAGACTGTCACAAGTGAGCTACAGAGAGTCACAGGTAATCTACAGACAGTCACAGGTAAGCTGCAGACAGTCACAGGAAAGCTACAGATACTCACAGGTAAGCTACAGACTGTCACAGGTAAGCTGCAGACAGTTGAAGGTAAGCTGCAGACAGTCACAGGTAAGCTGCAGACAGTTAAAAGCAAGCTGCAGACAGTCACAGCTAAGCTACAGACCGTTAAAGGTAAGCTACAGACAGTCACAGGTAAGCTGCAGACAGTTAAAGGTAAGCTGCAGACAGTCACAGGTAAGCTACAGACAGTCACAGGTAAGCTACAGACAGTTAAAAGTAAGCTACAGACAGTCACAGCTAAGCTGCAGACAGTTAAAGGTAAGCTACAGACAGTTAAAGGTAAGCTACAGACAGTCACAAGTAAGCTACAGACAGTGAAAGGTAAGCTGCAGACAGTTAAATGTAAGCTACAGACAGTTAAAGGTAAGCCGCAGACAGTCACAGGTAAGCTGCAGACAGTCACTGGTAAGCTACAGACAGTTAAAAGTAAACTACAGACAGTCACAGGTAAGCTATAGACAGTCACAGGTAAGCTACAGACAGTCACAGGTAAGCTACAGACAGTTAAAGGTAAGCTACAGACAGTTAAAGGTAAGCTACAGACAGTTAAATGTAAGCTACATACAGTTAAAGGTAAGCTACAGACAGTTAAAGGTAAGCTACAGACAGTTAAAGGTAAGCTACAGACAGTTAAAGGTAAGCTACAGACAGTCACAGGTAAGCTACAGACAGTTAAAGGTAAGCTGCAGACAGTCACATGTAAGCTGCAGACAGTCACAGGTAAGCTACAGACAGTCACAGGTAAGCTACAGATAGTCATTGGTAAGCTGCAGACAGTCACAGGTAAGCTGCAGACAGTCACAAGTAAGCTACAGACAGTCACAAGTAATCTACAGACAGTTACAGTTAAGCTGCAGACAGTCACAGGTAAGCTACAGACAGTTAAGGTAACCTACAGACAGTCACAGGTAAGCTACAGACAGTCACAGGTAAGATACAGACAGTCACAGGTGAGCTGCAGACAGTTACAGGTAAGCTACAGACAGTCACAGGTAAGCTACAGACAGTCACATGTAAGCTGCAGACAGTTGAAGGTAAGCTGCAGACAGTCACAGGTAAGCTGCAGACAGTTAAAGGCAAGCTGCAGACAGTCACAGCTAAGCTACAGACAGTTAAAAGTAAGCTACAGACAGTCACAGGTAAGCTGCAGACAGTTAAAGGTAAGCTGCAGACAGTCACAGGTAAGCTACAGACAGTCACAGGTAAGCTACAGACAGTTAAAAGTAAGCTACAGACAGTCACAGGTAAGCTGCAGACAGTTAAAGGTAAGCTACAGACAGTTAAAGGTAAGCTACAGACAGTTACAAGTAAGCTACAGACAGTGAAAGGTAAGCTACAGACAATAGATGGTGTGTAAGCATCAACACAGACAAATGTAGCACCACACTATTCACCCTCTCCCCAAAGCAAAAAGCTGGCACCATCAAAATAAACGAAATACCCCTGAGAGATGATAAAGAGCCCACATACCTAGGATTCACATTTGATGACAGGTTGACATGGAGAAACATATCAACAAGTAAGCAACCAAAGCCAGGAAGCTACAGACATTCTAAGAAAGCTAAGTGGAACCACATGGTAAGCAGACATGGGAAATACTCAATAAAGTATACACAGCAGAGCATACTTCCACACTTGGAATATGGGTCAACTGCTAAGTGTTCAGCATCTAGTACCACATTAAAGGAGTTACACACAGTGCAAAATCAAGCGCAGACAGTCATCACAGGAGGGATGAAATCAACCCCCATATTAGAACATTGAGAAAGCTACAGACAAACACAGGCACTGAGACAACCCAGAGATACAAAGTTGCAAATACAAGCTGCAACAGTTCCACTGTATGCACAGACGGTCCGAGGGAAAATACATTTAGTCACTAGCTTGGGACAGTTAAAAGAAGCACAGACATACACCAAGCAAGCTGCAGAATATGTAGACAAGCTACAGACCTTCCAGAAATTGGTTGCCCACTTAAAAGTATTCCGGAACAAACCCCATGGAGACAAAAATGTAAATGTAAGCTACAAATCACAGACTAAATGTGAAAGGGGTATTTGACAAGAAAGAGCACAGATAGTGTACAACGTCAAAATGGCCACCCTCAGTTATATTGATGAAGAATACCCACAAGAACAATGGGTCAGAGTCTATACAGATGGGGTCCGCAGAAAGTGCAGTTAGAAATGGTGGTGCTGGAGTGTACATCGAATTTCCCAGATGGTACTAGGGATAAGTCCAGCGTACCAACCGGGAAGTACTGCCATAACTACGCTGCAGACAAACCCAGGCTGTAAGATAGCTACAGAGAAACTGCTAAATACAACCTTGGCTCACAGTATGCTGGTAATGCTTACAGATGCTCTAAATCAGTACTTGTAAGCACAGACAGTCTAGGAAAAGCTACAGAATTGCAATGTAAGCTGACACAAGTCAGCAGTCAGCTACAGAGTCGTAATGCAGTACATACCGTCACATTGTGGATTTACTGGAAATGAAAAAAGTGAGTCCAACAGGCAGGGGAAGGTGCGACAGACAGAGCAGTAAGCTACACCAGTCACATACCACAGGACAGTCACAAAAGAATCATTTAATCGACAGGACAGTCACCAGCCCCAGCTACAGACAGTTTTATAATGGACAGACAGACAGTCATTATCCTCCGCTACAGACAGGCACAACCGAGCTACGTAACCACATGTACACAAAATTCACGATAGGTGTATCAGCCATGTGCACCTGTGTAAAGCTACAGACCGCAGACATGTACTGCAGACAGCACCGTAAGCTTTTGACAGTTACATTAAGGCTACAGACCTTTTACAGTAAAGAACAGACAGTGGAAACGTAAACTCTACAGACCACTGAATGAACTAACAACGACAGTCAAATTCTACACAGACACAAAACTGCTGTATAGATAACAGACAGGCGAACGTAAGCTACAGAAGAACATGTAAGCTACAGACAGTTAAAGGTAAGCTACAGACAGTTACATGTAAGCTACAGGCAGTTAAAGGTAAGCTACAGACAGTTAAAGGTAAGCTACAGACAGTTAAAGGTAAGCTACAGACAGTTAAAGGTAAGTTACAGACAGTTAAAGTTAAGCTACAGACAGTTAAAGGTAAGCTACAGACAGTTAAAGGTAAGCTACAGACAGTTAAAGGTAAGCTACAGACAGTCACAGGTAAGCTACAGACAGTCACATGTAAGCTACAGACAGTTAAAGGTAAGCTACAGACAGTTAAAGGTAAGCTACAGACAGTCACAGGTAAGCTGCAGACAGTCACAGGTAAGCTGCAGACAGTCACAGGTAAGCTTCAGGCAGTTAAAGGTAAGCTACAGACAGTTAAAGGTAAGCTACAGACAGTCACAGGTAAGCTACAGACAGTTAAAGGTAAGCTACAGACAGTTAAAGGTAAGCTACAGACAGTTAAAGGTAAGCTACAGACAGTTAAAGGTAAGCTACAGACAGTTAAAGGTAAGCTACAGACAGTCACAGGTAAGCTACAGACAGTCACAGGCAAGCTACAGACAGTTAAAGGTAAGCTACAGACAGTTAAAGGTAAGCTACAGACAGTCACAGGTAAGCTGCAGACAGTCACAGGTAAGCTGCAGACAGTCACAGGTAAGCTTCAGGCAGTTAAAGGTAAGCTACAGACAGTTAAAGGTAAGCTGCAGACAGTCACAGGTAAGCTACAGACAGTTAAAGGTAAGTTACAGACAGTTAAAGTTAAGCTACAGACAGTTAACGGTAAGCTACAGACAGTTAAAGGTAAGCTACAGACAGTTAAAGGTAAGCTACAGACAGTCACATGTAAGCTACAGACAGTCGCATGTAAGCTACAGACAGTCACATGTAAGCTACAGACAGTCACAGGTAAGCTACAGACAGTTAAAGGTAAGCTACAGATAGTCACATGTAAGCTACAGACAGTCACAGGTAAGCTACAGACAGTCACATGTAAGCTACAGACAGTCACAGGCAAGCTACAGACAGTTAAAAGTAAGCTACAGACAGTCACATGTAAGCTACAGACAGTCGCATGTAAGCTACAGACAGTCACATGTAAGCTACAGGCAGTCACAGGTAAGCTACAGACAGCTAAAGGTAAGCTACAGACAGCAGCCATAGACTAGAGAGGGCAGCCCAACAAAGAGGAGATGTAGTATCTGAGACCATCGCCTACCATGAACAGAGTAACCAATAACGATTTTCTTAAAATAGGCCAATGTGACGAATAAAACTGGACACACGTTTGAAACATTGATGGTGTTCTTTAGTCACGTGATGAGATGGCAGGAGAAGAATACTCTTAGCAATGAGTTGATTTGAAAAATAAATCGATAGGTTTTGACCTCTCCGACCTGATACTTAAACTGTTACCACATCGTCCTGTGTTTCAAGAAACTTTAATCAAGACGACAGACAACTAGGCCGATCCCAGATAGGTCGCTAAACTTATAATCTGGGACCTGTTAACAGCTACACTTGACAAGGGTAACATGCAGCCCTTAGCTGTTGCAGGTAAAACATACAGAGTTTCAGACCTAAATAGATTCAGTGCTGATATACGGAAGTAAATCATGGACATTTAGTGAGTAATTGTGTGGATACTGCTTTTTGCAGACGAAAGATGATAACATCAAGGAAAGGTTGGTATTTTTAAATAAAGATGTCTTGATGAAATTAACTTACAAAGAGAGCTGATTAGCCACCTGTGGAGGAGAACATCTCTTTTCCTTGGCCTGAACAAAAGAAAAGAACCGTGGTTTAATGCTATCCTGCGGATCGGAAGGTTGTGGGTTCAAGTCCTGACAAAGCCGGACTTTGTTTGTTTGTTGGAAAACGACCTTGGCTGCCAGGTCAAGCAGTCCTATTTGCCCAATAGGTCTAAAGTCGTGGAAGAGGGTGCTTGACCTTTACTTTACTTACATCATAAAAACGAGCAAACTGGAGGTTATGGTCAGGGCGAGAAGTTCTGATGAGAAGAGTGGCATAGGGAGACCAAGAGAGAAGATGCAGGACAGTTTGATATCATAGCCTGGAAGAGCATCTGTTTCAGAAATGATTGAAAGTGCACGGCACAGAAGCTGTGAGCGGACATGGCTACCAACCCCGAAAGTGTGGACTGTGAGAAGAAGAGAAGGCAGGTACAGGAGAACATCCTGACAACTAAACAATCATTACTAAACGAGGCATGGGCGGAGAGAGAGAGAGAGAGAGAGAGAGAGAGAGAGAGAGAGAGAGAGAGAGAGAGAGAATGGGGGAGGGGGTAGGTACATTAGGAATATCCGCAACATCGAATGTATTTATGTTGTGTTAGCAGTAGATCCAGCAAGAACGGAGATACGAGAGGAAGAGAAAGACGTGTGTATAATCCGTGTTCTAAGGAGATATTTAGCATCTACACCTTGAGACATCTGCATCTCGAGAGATGGAGCACCTGTGGTATGCCTAGTGTGCTGTGATGTTCATTCTTAAAATCAATAATCCTCAACAAAATTAATCTAAATCACTAAGCACCGACAACTGTGGGCATCAAGCCATCTGACAAGGCACATGATAATCATGATTTCGGTCACAACGTATTCTGCCTCGGTGGCACGCCCAAACATGCAAGCTATTCGTGTTAAACATGCACTGTTCTGCTACTACCAGACTCAGTGGCTATAAGGAAGCAATCAATTCCAATGTCTTTCTTGTCGTGTTATTTTTTGTTTAAACAAGCAGAATTCTGATAAGACAGATAAGGATAAGTTAGACAAATTAATCAGTGTCATGTAAACCCGCGAGAAAGATTAAAGGTGTTAACTCAAACCCCGGCACTAGATACAATTGACAGGCCAAGCTGTCCAGAGACCGCTTCAAAACGAGGCAATACTTAATTCTATGTTAATATAGAAACGACCGATAATTTATTTTGACATAAATCTAGAATCAACTTGAATTCCAGATGTCAAGCCAGGCAATAATCAGGATTGAATCAGCTGGCAAACGTGCTTAATCAAAGCTGCTTCCAGGTGACAGGGTGGGGGTTTGGGCTCGCAGCAGAGCAATATTACAGTTCGGGGGAGATTAAATTGAAATTGGGACAAGCACTGTCTGTAGTTCGTCAAGAATGCCGTACTCGACACGTCACAGCTCACACCTGCCTAGTCGACATCCACTTTGGGGTTACCTAACTACCCGATCACGGCCCACAAACACACAGGGCTGCAGCTATATATATATATGTTTGTGTGCGTGTGTAAGTACAGTAAGTAAAAGACCCTTTTCCATCGCTTCATGGGCTAGGGCATATAGGGCTAGACCTATGTTTTCTAGATTAACTGGCAATCGATGTGTGATATGGTAAACATCGCGCCAACAGCCTTTACTTTTCCACACTAGCAGCAGTACGTTTTGCAGTTATTTACTTCAGTTTTCAATTACTGAAGTATTCTACTAAATGTTACTTCTTCCTGTGTCCTTAGGCTGCTAAAGCGTCGCAGACGGAATAGAGTTTTCTGTCCTTTACATAACATAACCCTTGAACCATTAGAGTCATGGAGGTGTATTGATGGAAGCACTAGTACATAAAAGCTGCCATCTTTCTCTGTCTTCTGCTTGTTGAATAAGTGGATGATAACTTAGTCCTGTTTATTTCTTGATGTTGTCATTCTAGTATATCTTTGCCCTCCTCTTCTTCGACTACCCCCCAATGTTCCTCGAAGTACAGTCTTTGCAATCGAATCATGTCTCACCACGTGCCCAAACCAAGCTAACACCACTGCCAAGAGAGGCTCCTGATGTCCCGCAAATTTGTATATTTTGTCTTTGAAATATTTATTAGTTTTATGTTCCATTTCCACAGTGAGAGTCCAACTCTCACATTCGTTTAAGAAAAAAGACAATACCAATCATTTGTAAAAATTGACCTCGACTGCGATGTTGATTTTGTTCTTCCACATGGTGTTCAGTTTCAACATCGAGGCTGTTGCCATATCAAGTCTTGTCTTGGTCTT
>CAJHNH020002111.1:12500-50000 GCA_905116865.2 Candidula unifasciata
AGTACAATCAGCGGGGACACAGGCAATCATCAAGGCAAATTGACAACTAGTTAATCATCTAAGCTTTCAGACAACCAGACAATGAACCAAACAACCAGACAATGAACCAAGGAGCCAGACAATGAACCAAACAACCAGACAATGAACCAAACAACCAGACAATGAACCAAACAACCAGACAATGAACCAAACAACCAGAAAATGAACCAAACAACCAGATAGTGAACTAAACAACCAGACAATGAACCAAACAACCAGAAAATGAACCAAACAACCAGACAATGAACCAAACAACCAGATAGTGAACTAAACAACCAGACAATGAACTAAACGACCAGACAATGAACCAAGCAACCAGAAAATGAACCAAACCAACAGACAATGAACCAAGCAGCCAGACAATGAAATAAGTCACCAGACAATGAACCAAACAATCAGACAATTAATCAAACAACCAGACAATGAACCACAAACCAGACGAAGCACCAAACAACCAGTCAATGAACCAGACAACTAGACAATAAACCAAATAACGAGACAATGAGGTAAGTACCAGGGAATTACCCAGATAACCAGACAATGAACCAGACAACTGGACAATTAACCAAATAACCAGACACTGAAGTAAGTGCCGGGGAATTAACCAGATAACCAGACAATGAACCAAACAACTAGACAATTAACCAAATCACCAGACACTGAAGTAAGTGCCAGGGAATTAACCAGATAACCAGACAATGAACCAAACAACTAGACAATTAACCAAATAACCAGACACTGAAGTAAGTGCCAGGGAATTAACCAGATAACCAGACAATGAACCAAACAACCAGACAATTAATTAAACAACCAGACAATGAACCAGACAACTAGACAATTAACCAAATAACCAGACAATGAAGAAAGTACCAGGGAATTAACCAGATAACTAGACAATGAACCAAAGAAGCAGACAATTAATTAAACAACAAGACAATGAACCAGACAAGTAGACAATTAACCAAAAAACCAGACAATGAAGTAAGTACCAGGGAATTAACCAGATAACCAGACAATGAACCAAACAACAAGACAATTAATTAAATCCCCCGTGTGGGTTCCGGGGCCCCATTGTGGGAAAAACAAGAATAGACCCACTGCCTCCCCAAAAGCATGTCGTAAGAGTCGACTAGTTGGGGAGCTTCCTTTGAAGTCGGAGTGCATCTGCCGGAGACGCAAGGAACCAACAGTCTGTATTCAAGAGAATGAGATCTGTAAAACTGATGCACACGCAACACTCAGGTCCTGGAGCAGGACTGAAGTTCAGTAGTGGACGAGCAACCAGAACCTTCCGCCAGAGTTTACAGCTGGTGAATGCGAAGAAGAGGAAGATTAATTAAAAAACCAGTCAATGAACCAGACAACTAGACAATTAACCACATAACCAGACAATGAAGTAAGTACCAGGGAATTAACCAGACAATGAACCAAACAACCAGACAATTAATTAAACAACCAGACAATGAACCAGACAACTAGACAATTAACCAAAAAACCAGACACTGAAGTAAGTACCAGGGAATTAACCAGATAACCAGACAATGAACCAAACAACCAGACAATTAATTAAACAAGCAGCCAGTTAAACAAAGAAGCAAACAAAGACAAAGCGATCAGACAGTCAGCCAACCAACGAAGCAACAAAGCAAATCTTCTTCTGCTTCTTCGTCTACACCGGCAGAAAATTCTGGTCGTTCAACTACTTCTGAACTTTTTGTCTTTTTTCTGGATTTGAGATTTGTGTGTTTTTTCGTTTCACAGATCTGGCTTATCTGTATGCAAACTGTTGGTTCCTCACCTCCAAGACAGGTGCACTCCGACCTTCAGTGAGACAACACATCATTACATACCACGTAGGGAGTGAGACATAAAAAAATAATTACTTGAAAGACGTGAATAAACAAACAGACAATCTATTTGTTTATTTTAATTATAGACATTATACACTTCAATTAAAACCTAGAAAAGGCTGCAGTATGCCAATAATTTAATTGGAAAACGTGGGTCGGGTCGAAGGAGAATAGGCTCAGTCTAGTGAAGAACATGAGTCTAGGAATGGAAGACAGCCGACAGAGACATAGAACGAGGAACAATAAAAATAAATGAAAGGAGATATACGATCACAAAAAACGTATAAATAATGCTAACAGACATTGTTTATAGAAAAGAAAGAAAGAAAGAAAGCTAAAAGGAAATAAAGAAAGAAAGAAAGAAAGAAAGAAAGAAAGAAAGAAAGAAAGAAAGAAAGAAAGAAAGAAAGAAAGAAAGAAAGAAAGAAAGAAAAGAAAGAAAGAAATAAAGAAAGAAAGAAAGAAAGAAAGAAAGAAAGAAAGAAAGAGAAAGAAAGAAAGAAAGAAAGAAAGAAAGAAAGAAAGAAAGAACAGAAAGAAAGAAGAAAGAAAGAAAAGAAAGAAAGAAAAAACGAAAGAAAGAAAGAAAGAAAGAAAGAAAGAAAGAAAGAAAGAAAGCTTGAAGAAAAGAAAGAAAGAAAGAAAGAAAGAAAGAAAGAAAGAAAGAAAGAAAGAAAGAAAAGAAAGAAAGAAAGAAAGAAAGAAAGAAATAAAGAAAGAAGAAAGAAAAGAAAAGAAAGAAAGAAAGAAAAAAGAAAGAAAGAAAAAGAAAGAAAGAAAGGAAAGAAAGGAAAGAAAGAAAGAAAAGAAAGAAAGAGAAAGAAATAAAGAAATAAAGAAAGAAAGAAAGAAAGAAAGAAAAAGAAAGAAAAGAAGAAAGAAAGAAAGTAAAGAAAGAAAGAAAGAAAGAAGAAAGAAAGAAATAAAGAAAAAAGAAAGAAAGAAAGTAAAAAGAAAGAAAGAAAGAAAGACACAAAAAAATAAAGAATAAAAAGAAATAAACACAAAGAAAGACGAAAAAAAAAAAGATAGAAAGAAAGAAAGGAAAGATAAAGAAAGCAAAAAGACAAACGAAAGAAAGAAAGACAAGAAAAGGAAAGAAAATAAAGAAAGAAAGAAAAGAAATAAATAAAGAAATAAGAAAGAAATAAAGAAAGAAAGAAAGAAGATAAAGAACAAAGAAAGAAAAGAAAGAAATAAAGAAAGAAAGAAAGAAAGAAAGAAAGAAAGAAAGAAAGAAAGAAAGAAAGAAAGAAAGAAAGAAAGAAAGAAAGAAAGAAAGAAAGAAAGTTAAAATTAACCCGCATACCACCTGTCATTACACAGATCATCAAATACCCACAAGACTTTGATGTTAGCACCTGGAAGCTGTAGTCGATCATGTTGTTCACGAGTCAGGTACGAGTGAGTGTTTGAGCAGCACTGTTCTGATTGAGGGATTTTATTACGTCAAAAAAGGAGACCTATTCTTCTTGCATTATGGCCACGACAGTCATTAAAACAATACAAAGAAGGCATGAGTAAAAACTGTGAGACACAAATCCTGCTCCTCTTTCCAAAAATGTTTCCTTTCATCTCAATGGAGCGACACCAGTGATAGCTAATAGGGAAAGTGAAAATGCTGTCGGTAAATAAAAAATGTGTGATAAAAAGGACACAAGAAATTTACATTGAACAAATAAACACTTGGACACTCTTCAAACTTTATATCTATTGTTAGCTAAAGTAAATAATTAAATTTCGAAATAAAATCAGAAAGAAGAATCACTTTAGCCTCAAGAATTTGAATTTAAGGAAAAAGATATAAAGGTCATGTATTGATAAACTGACTGTGGTTATCATAAAAACTGTAATGCACCAAAAGGACAAAGAATGACAAGATAAAAAGAGAAACTTAGAGAAGTGGATTTTGCTAACTGACGTCCTTTTTTTTTTTTAAATTGATAAACTATTTGTTATCAAACTCCATTACCATTTTTGTTTTAAAGCTGTCTAAATGAGATTATAATATGGTATGATGGAGAAAAGATGATGATATGGTTACATGTCTCTGGTCTTGTTGTAGGAGTGTTTGATGCATTAATGTTAGTGTTGTTGTAGTTGTGTTGAATGTTAATGTGTTATCACAAATTACAGCTCCACAATGATATGTTGTAAATGGGTACTGTTGGGATACAAGAGATATGTTGTAAGCTAGTATATAGTTACAAACTATCACATGTAAGTTATTCTTTTTCCACAAAAGATATGTTGTAAACTGGTCTGTTATTACAAGTGATATGTTGTAAGCTAGTATATAGTTACAAACTATCACGTGTAAGTTATTCTGTTTCCACAAAAGATATATTGTAAACCAGTCTGTTATTACAAGTGATATGTTGTAAAATAGTATATAGTTACAAACTATCACGTGTAAGTTATTCTATTTCCACAAATGATATGTTGTAAATCAGTGTGTTATCGAGAATCGCATGTTGTAAGCTAGTGAATTGCTACAAATTATCATTTTCAAGTTAAAATATTGTCACTAATAATATTTTTTAATCAAAAGTTTAGCTGGAAGTCGAGATAATCTACTGCATCTCATCAGACATCCTCCCAAATCGTCAGTCTCCATCCGCAGAACCCTTGAACTGCTACCGACAACCACACACAAAGCACCGACTCTGTTGCTCCTGGTATCATAGAAAAATATTGCATTCCTAAAACGAACTGATCTGGTTGTCGATGACTGCATTCTGTACTTCTCTTCTTTGTGTGTGTGTGTGCGTGTGTGTGTGTGTGTGTGTGTAAACATCCTTATACTGCCAGTCATACATAGCTGCTCAAGTGGGAGGTGGGCGTCGCATATCTAAGCCGTTCCGCCCACATGTTATGTAACAATGATGTACACATCTTATACACACAATGAAGCGATGGTGTTAAACAAACGCCAGAGTAATGGGCCCTTTTCACTTAGAGGCGCATTCGGCACCATTGTTAGACTCATAATAGACCGATCAAAGTTTCATGGGTTATGTAGTCAACACCACCCCTGCCGCTTTTACTTCCCATGAGTTTACCTGTTATACATTTTAGCGATGACGTTTATTTAACGAATAATCAATCAAGCAAGTACTGTCTCAATATTGAATATTGCAGCAATGGACCTCTAAACACTATCTCTTGGCATCTGGTTGTACAAGGACTGCTACGGTCTATCCCTCTGTTATCGTCACGCTTGTCTCGCTGTCGACCTCTTGCACTATCACCTCAACTTTTTTACTCAGTCATCATCATCATGTATAAATAAGGTCCTTTACAGAAAGTCGCTCTCATCACAGTCTGCCTGAAAGAAACTCGGTCTTTCGCCAGTTCTCATGTACCATCATACTCACGGAGTCACTTATATCCTGTGCCCCATCTTCGTGTCGGTCGGCTCCTGGTACCAAGCCTTCTGCTATATTTTTTTCCAATCCGTCGTGGCACTTTAAATGACCAAAATATGTCAGCTTCCGAAACAGGATGCTGTTTATTAGCCAATCTTCCTTGATGTTCAGATCTTTCAAGATGTCAGCATTTCTCCTCCTCTTTGTCCAAGATATTATGAGAATCTTTTTATAGCATCTCAGCTCAAAAGTCGCTATTCTCTTTCTTAAGGACTGTGAGATAGTCCACGACTCACAACGAAGATGCATGCTCTCAAAATTCTAATTTTGATCTCCTTGCTGGCGCTTAACCATAGACTTTTAAGGCTGTCCAATTTTTGCATCTTTGCATTGCTATGGTCATTCTCCTTTCACTCTGTACGTTTGTTAAATATAAATGTCTTCTAATGATCCAGAAATATTTCAATTTCCCCTCCTCTCCAATCCCCATCTTTCTACACTTCACCTTACACCACAATTTTCATTTAGGCAGCTTGTCTAGAATGTTAGGACAAAGTGTCATAAAGCAAAACATCTGAGACCAAAAATAATCGAGCAAATAAAGTTAAGACATTTTGAAATCTAGCAATGAATTTAAGACACAATATAATCGATCAATATTTTAAAAACAAAAAAAAATCGAGTAATGAAGGTAAGACAAAGTGTAATCGAGCAATAAAGTTAAGACAAAATGTAATTCAGCAACATAAATAACAAATAATAAAATCTAATAATAAAAATAAAAGAAAATGTAATCCAGCAATAGAGTTAAAACTAAATGTAAACGAGCAATACATTTAAGACAAAATGTAATCAAGCAATACAGCTAAGACAAAATGTAATCGAGCAATACAGTTAAGACAAAATGTAATCAAGCGATACAGTTAAGACACAATGTAATCAAGAAATGCAGTTAAAACAAAATGTAACCAAGCAATACAGTTAAGACAAATGTAAGCGAGCAATAAAGTAAGACAAAATGTAATCAAGCAATAAAGTGATGACAAAATGTATTCGAGCAATAAAGTTAAGACAAAATGTAATCAAGCAAAACAGCTAAGACAAAATGTAATCAAGCAATGCAGTTACGACAAAATGTAATAAAGCAATAGAGTTAAGACAAATGTATTGGAGCAATAAAGTAAGACAAAATGTAATCGAGCAATAAAGTTAAGAAAAAATGTAATCGAGCAATAAAGTTAAGACAAAATGTAATCGAGCAATACAGTTAAGACAAAATGTTATCAAGCAATACAGTTAGGACAAAATGTAATCAAGCCATAAAGTTAGGACGAAATGTAATCAAGCAATGCAGTTAAGACACAATGTAATCAAGCAGTAAAGTTCAGAAAAAATGTAATCGAGCAATAAAGTTAAGACAAAATATAATCGAGCAATATAGTTAAGATGAAAAATAATCGAGCGATACAGTTAGGACAAAATGTAATCGAGCAATACAGTTAGGACACAATGTAATCGGGCAATACATTTCGGACAAAATGTAATCAAGCAATAAAGTTAGGACAAAATGTAATCAGGCAATAAAGTTAAGACAAAATGCAATAAAACAATACAGTTAGGACAAAATGTAATCAAGCGATAAAGTTAAGACAAAATGTAATCAAGCAATACAGTAAAGACACAATGTAATCAAGCAATACAGTTAAGACAAATTGTAATCAAGTAATAAAGTTAGGACAAAATGTAATCAAGCGATAAAGTTAGGACAAAATGTAATAAAGCAATACAGTTAAGACAAAATGTAATGAAGCATTACAGTTAAGACAAAATGTAATCAAGCAATAAAGTTAGGACAAAATGTAATAAAGCAATACAGTTAAGACAAAATGTAATGAAGCATTCAGTTTAGACAAAATGTAATCGAGCAATACAGTTAAGACAAAATGTAATCAAGCAATAAAGTTAGGACAAAATGTAATAAAGCAATACAGTTAAGACAAAATGTAATGAAGCAATAAAGTTAAGACAGAATATAATTCGAGCAATGTCTCAAGAACATGTCGCGATCCTCACAAAGGGTCGACAAGGACACTGGTTGCTAGGTTACAACAATGCCATGACAAAACCACGTAAGTGGTTCAAGCTTGTTATCTGCCATGTGATACGATTGTACCAGTCTACTGTGATAGCCACGGTCAGATCATTCAGTGCAAGCAGACGGTTCTTTCGTTATCAGTTGCCACTGCTCAACACTGACAACCTCCTCTTTGTCAACCACTTGGAGGATGCAGTGGCTAGCGGGGTCGTAATTGGCCAGAATACCCGACTCCAGCGGGTCTTATTTGGCTCGCTCCGGTAGCAAATTACAGATAACAAGGATGAAGTGAATGCTACCGAGTGTGGTGTGCAACAAACGCCGCTGGCGGCCAAAAGAAAACAGCAAGGCATTTTAGAATGTGGCCAAAGAAAGAGAGAGGTGGTGGGGGAGTTATCTGAAAGCTAATTGATTATTTTTCTCCCCAGAAATCATCGTCATGATTGTCACTGACATCATAATCTTAAACACATGGCGAGCCAATTGTGAGCTATCGTTTGTTTCTATTTGTTGCTATCATGTTTCCAGAAGTGTTCTTGAAGTCTTGTGAAAAAGTGCCTAGTGAGATTGACCACACAGAGATACTGACATCAAAGGGCACTGTAACACGGTGGCCTAGGCCTTTTGAACCTTTATCCCAGAAAAAATTATAGAAAGGGGCCGCTGAGCCCCTACCTTCCATTGGCCCTCACTCTTTTTATGTGTTATATTGTTTCAGGAATGTATTTTATTTATTTGAAGTTTGGCAAATTTTAATGATTATTATTACGCGCTGACGCAGGGCCTATACACGACCAGCTCCAGCTGGAGCCGGTCGTGGCCTATACCACTTAGGTACCCTCTCTCTCCTTTCCCCTCTTTCTCAGTGGACCAGGTCGACGTTTCAAATACACTCAAGGAGGCCAGACGAGAAGAGGATTCAGGAGACAACGGTGAGTCGGCAAAACTCAAGGAGGCCAGACGAGAAGAGGATTCAGGAGACAACAGTGAGTCGGCAACACTCAAGGAGGCCAGACGAGAAGAGGATTCAGGAGACAACGGTGAGTCGGCAACACTCAAGGAGGCCGGACGAGAAGAGGATTCAGGAGACAACGGTGAGTCGGCAACACTCAAGGAGGCCGGACGAGAAGATGATTCAGGAGACAACGGTGAGTCGGCAACATTCAAGACTACAGAACTTCAGATCAAATGAGATGTCTCAGGAAGTGGAACTCTATACAGGAAGCTAAGGGAGACTAGTACACCAGCACAGAATTGGTGTTATCTGTCCACACACGCTGAGGGAGATACTGAAGGTGGGATCCGAGCGCTTAAGGACATGTCCTATGTGCAGTGAGGATAATTAGTCGATTAACTCACGAAGTATCCACCCCTCCCACACCCCCCTCCTTTTTTTCCCCACCCTCTCCACCCAAAAAAGCGGTATAATTGAACTGAGTAAAACTGTTATTGTTCTTTTTGTAACTCTATTCTACTACGTACACCTTGTAACACATCATTAAAAGATCTTGTGTTACTTCTAAGAGAGACGGTGCATGAATGTCTTTGCCCGGTGTGTGGAGATTAATCAGTTAGGTCCTATCTAATTAAAGACGTTATAATTTTACTGGTATTGCTATCAATCTTTTCTTTAATTTGTTTGTTTTTTAATTTATTTCGACATCTTCCCATTTTTGAATATCTATTTAGAATGTCTATGTAGTGCCCTGTTCAAAATCTGTTCTTGTTCTCTTCCCTCGCTCTTTTTCCTTACATGTTTCCTGTTGCCACACAATGTTCTTATTACTTCTTCTCAAAATGGGACAAAAACGACCCCTTTTTAAAATTCCTAACAGTCTAATTTTGAGCCTACTTTAATGCAGGCCTTTATAAGTAAAGGACCCTTTTCCGCGCCTTTGGGCGTATAGGGCATATAGGACTAGACCTATATTTTATAGATCAATCGGCACAAGATGGGTGATGTGTTCAGCATCACGCCGGCCGCCTTCACTTTCCGGGGACTGCACCCGGTACCCACTCAAGGCTGGGTCGACCTGGGAGCCAAGGTCATTTTTGAAAAAAGTCCGGTTCCGCCAGGGAGCGAACCCACTACCTACCGATCCGCGGCGAGCGTCTAGCTGCTCCGCCACGGCGACTCCCCGCAGACCTTCATTCTTGCTGTAAATTCCATTTTTGTATTTCTTCTTTACATGATTTTTGTCTGCTGTTTCCCAGAGTTTACAGAAACTTAAACTAATTTTTAATTGTGTCCCGACGTCTGTTTAGAAATTGTTCTTCTTCTTATGCACTGCTTTGTCCTGTGGTGTGTTTCGTAGGGCTGAATGTCCTTAACATAATATCTTTGGCTTCGACTGTATTGTGTTGGTGCAGATATTCTCTTTGTTCGTGTTTTTATACGACGACAAATAATGTATACTATTGTTCTTCGGCGTTCAGGGGTTTCTCTTGTCTTCTCCACTGTCTCCTTCCCTGTCGAAGAAGTCTATGAAAGACATGAACAAAAGGTGACTTGATCGCATTCAGGCAGGTAAAGAGTGTAGACGTGAACAGTTAGTACAGAACAGCTAAAACACCGCTACCCGTACCTGATCCCAGGTGAAACTTATGCATAGAGATCTAGGTGTGACATGCCAATCACAGTGTCACACCTGCTTTAATCAAGCATGACTCATGGCTGTCACATGAACGTATGTGCGCTCGAACACGTTATTTATGTGTGTGCTTTGTCTCATGAATCCACAAGACCCTTCAGATTGTTTGCTTTTTCTCTGAATATCACATACCCCAATACACATTAGGGCTTAAGGTCAAAGTTGAAGCCAACGTACAATAGATAAGCAGATTAACTCTAGCAGGAAGTGTGGCCAGTCTTTTAGTATGGGTTAACTTGAATTAGTCGGCATCTATTGCTCGGGAGTTGAAAACGCAGTTTTAATTGTTTGATTCCAGCTAATAGCGATTTGGCAACAGATCGCCTTGCGTTGATTTCTACAATGATATCGAGAGTCGGTTTTTTAGATCGCAATAGCAAACTACTAAACATAAAAATCCTCTAGTAAAACAAACTGATATCAAATTTTTTTTGGGTTGGTTTACAACGTCTTTTAAAAGACAGGCATCTGAACTGCATTTCTAGTGACGACTGTTTGTGTTGGCACATCCGACGGCTGTCTTATGCAATAAATGCGGGTGTATGCTATTAGCGTTGATTAGACTGCAGTCTATGTCTATTCTGAGTTGCTTTTCGCAGGCACAGGAAAGGAGAAACTATGAAAGTGATATCAAACCAAACGAAAAGTATACCGTGGAGGTTTCAAAGGACAGAGAACATCACGGCTACAGAGACTTCATCAGCACATTACACATGTCTACAAAATCACACCTACAGACATGTATACACAAAATAACAACTGATATATTAACAGACATTAGAAGTTACTGATATGATTACCTGACACTACCCATCTGGCTTCTATTTTTCTATTATTATTATTTGTTTGAAAATTTAAAGTCATTGAAAATACTACGAAAATTAACCCACACTGGGCACTCATTACCTGGAAAGGAAAGAGAAACGCGAATTATTTGGAGAGGTGGAGAATGTTGTGGAAATAGCATTTAGCAACAACATTAGGCACCTTTCCCAAATTGATCCACATTGAAGTTTAGATACATTTCATCCCCCCTCCCCGCTCGCTAGCTCAGTTGGTTAAACATGACTGCGCCGCGACCGGGTGACAAACTCCTTGTGGTCCGGGTTTAAGCACAAATGTAGGCAGAAAAGCCACTATTCTCCCGGATTTAAGTTATCTATCACGGAATCAAAGCCGAAGGATTGCGATATTCATAGTACCGAGCCAAAGGGTTAGAGCATATGGTTTCTGGATAATGAATACTGGGCATAATACTTGGTATTGCACACTCTCTTTCGTGGTGCGACTCTTATACTACTGTCCAAATACCATTAGATCAGTTGTTTTCCTTGTAACAATCGATGGCAGCGGAAATTGGACACTAGTACTCATGGATCATTAAATGTTAAGTAAATTGTCCTGCGTCCCAATTTCATTGCATGTTTTTTTTTTTCAAAGCCCCACCCTGGCCGTTGCCAGGGTCCCTAACATAAGCAAACCTATAGACTGAACAGGTTTCAGAAAGAAGAGAAAGATGAAGCCCCTACTTCATTAATCAAGTAAATGTTCTCAAAATAATTATTTTCCGTTGTAAATTTTAATGATGTGGACACAAACAATACTTTGCCCAAGTTATTGCCTGGCATAATTCTCTCTATCTTGCCAGTTGCATTACTAAAGGGTTAAATCAGCATTTAATGAAGAACAAAATTAATCTTTCTTCTTGCTGAAATGCACACACCACATTATCGATTTGCCGTACACCTATTCGCTGGAAATTCCTTATTTAGCCACGTGATTACCATGGTAACTGCAACTTGATCACGTGATCTTTCTGTTTGCATAACATAGCAGAGTAGAGTTTTATTAATACAACCTCGTGATTGCTCATCTTTATGATCCCCAAAAGTCGGTATCAGTTGTGTGCTGACATTTTCTCGTGCCGTGATAAAAGGCGGCAAAGAAATTTCTCTTGTCTTCTTTTATCTCTTTTTCCATGACCATTTACATGTAAATAAATGAGTCTTTTTAACTAAACTACAACATCAGAAAACAGTTTAAATATTACTGGTTGTTTTCTAGGGCACCGTGGATTCAGGGCAATGTTTTGTATCAGTTGTAGTGTATCTTAGGTAGGTTAGTTGCGTATCCTTCACAGGACGTTGCAAAAGCAACCCAGCAGCCCCTGGCTGTTGTGTGGTTTCTCTAGGCAAATTTACGTCCATTAGTTTGCCATTTCTCTCTAGACGGTCGGCTCTTTGATACCACTGTCAAAACCAACGCAAGACGCATGGCCCGCAGCTCGGATCGAACCTGCACCTCAGCTTTACGAAGAGTTCGCATCGACTTAGCCACAGAACCAACTTGTAATGTATACTATTCTTTTATGCATATTTGTTAATTTTGTGCCCTGCATGTCTGAGAATTCTTTCAAAAGTATAGTTACTCTAATTTATCTTTTCATTAGCAAACTGTTTAGTTTCTAGAAACCACACCAACTATGTGCCTGAGAATGTGCTTTCTGGACAGAAGCGCAAAGCATTCAAACCCCTTCTCTCAAACAACGCAGGATATCTAACCGTCTGGTCATTCCACATGCATTAGACCGCTTTGTCCATGCGGTCACTCTCCAGACATGGAATATATCTGCCTGATCCACTTGTTGTTCTGTGCCAGTCGTAGTTAACCTCGCCAACTTGTCAACTCGTTCATTACACTTGACACACTGGTGACCTACCTGACACGAAGATACCAATGACTTGCTGGAGGCCTACTGGATGGCTGACTCTGTTTTTCGTCTCATATTCCAGTTCACCGAAATTCTTTGAGAATGAAAAAGAAACAGACAAAGATATTTTGGGAAATTCAGGTTTGGGTTGATAAATTGTAGAATGCTAGACGCATGCTGTGATAACGAGACACTTCTTGTAGAACTACATAGACTGAAATAGACAGAATCAACAAGTAAACACATAAATATATACGGATTTATAAATGTGTGTGTGTATATACAAAAATAAAAGGGGCGGGGTGGAAATAAGTCTAGTGAATGTCTTTCTGCGGACCAGAGGCACATAGGGCACATGGAGGCAACACCCGTGTTGTTATAAACCTTGATGACTGATGTGATCAACATCACTCTGACCACCTTTACTTCAATGCAGTCTGCCTGGATCCGCCGACAAGTGTCTAGCCGCTAGACCTCTGTGGCTATGAGGTTGGGGGAGGGGGGAGAAAGATAAATGTAGAGACATACAAACAGATTGGTGCAGAGACACATAAATATGGAAATGTTGAGGAACGCGCTCACATATACATGCAGGAACACAGAGGCAAAGATACACAGGGGTACATAGGTATACAAAGAATATTACGGGGAAAAAACAGAAGCGGAGAAAATATGAGTTTCAATAAAAACCAGTGAATCAGAGAAACACAAACATAGATACTGAATCGATTGATAAACAGGTACATAGAGAATCAGAGAAACACATACAGACACATATAAAAGCAGGTGGCTCAAAACCCACTGGGGTACAGGAAGATAGAAAGACCTATATATATATATATATATCATCTTGTTGTAAGTCCTTTGCAGAACGTCGCTCTCAGAACGGTCTGCCTTAAGAAACTCAATTCCCCACCAGTGCTATTGTCTTGTGCACTTTTCCACCCAAAGCCTCACTTAAATCCTTTGCCCGTCTTTATGCTGGTCTGCCCCTGCCCTTCTATCTTGGTGCCACGCCTTCTACTATTATTTTTCTCCCCTGACGCTTGATATGGCCAAAATATTTCAGTTTCCGAGACAAGTTACTGTTTACTAGGCTATCTTCAAATCTTTTAAGATGTCAGTAATTCTTGTCTTCTTGTTCCATGGAAATCGAAGAATCTTTCTGTAGCATCAGCATTATGCCGGCAGCATTTACTTCGCCTGACTGTTTGTATATATATATATATATATATATATATATATATATATATATATATATATATATATATGCACACAGTAGGTCGGCTCTGTGGCTAAGTCGATGCGAACGCTTTGTAATGCAGGGATGCCCAGCTTCGGGCTATGCCCCTTGCGTTGGTTTCGACACAGGTATCAAGAAAGCCGACCGTCCAGTATGAAATGGCAAACTACTGGAAGTAAATTTGCCTAGAAATACCACACAACAGCCAGGAGCTGTTGGGGTTGGTTCTGCGACGTCCTGTAAAGAATACGCAACTAACCTGTAGACAGTCAGGCGAAGTAAAGGCTGCCGGCGTGATGCTGATGATACATGACCCGGCGTGTGCCAATAGGTCTATAAAATATAGATCTAGCCATATATGGCCAACACGTCTAAAGGCGTGGAGAAAGAGAGAGAGAGAGAGAGAGAGAGAGAGAGAGAGAGAGAGAGAGAGAGGGAGAGAGAGAGAGAGAGAGAGAGAGAGAGAGAGAGGGAGAGAGAAAGAGAACAACGTTAAGCCATCAGGAGACATGGATCATGTATCCTTCCATCCATCCATCCATCCATCCGTCTGCCAGTACAAGCATTCCCCAAGCACACACTAGTCCCAGTCCAAACACAGCGACCCACAAGACACGCATATTGTCCTCGGACCGTGGAGCTCTCCGCTGCTTTATTTCCCCGGCCACCTGATTGCAATTCGACCGTCGCTGTTTGGACCCCAGTGAAAGGTCACAGATTACATCTTTCAAGGTCGCTGGTTGGGCCAGCTTTCGAATCAACTATAGCTACGGGCCCTGTACTCAAGCTGTTTTAACTCGTTCGTTTCTGACTGAAATTCTCTCAGGCTGTAACCTCTTATGTTTGAGACTGCAGTTATATCAGGTTTTAACACAATATGTTTGAGACTGCAACTCTGTCATGTTTTAACCCATTATGTTTGAGACTGCAGTTAAATCAGGTTGTAACACATTTTGTTCTGTCAGCTTTTAACACATTCTGGCTGAAACTGCAACCCTGTCATGTTTTAACCCATCTTGCCTAAATAATAAATTCACGTAGGTTGTGGCTAATTACTGTTAAGCTGTTTGGGGGAGGGGGACATTGAAATCTATAGACTATTTGACACTCAATTCATTATGTAAACCATAGGTCGGTCGCCTTTACATCCCAGTACATTACCTGGTGATTTTTTTTAGGGGACAGCAGGTGGTAACAATGCATAAAAAAAATGAAATGGTTGAAAAAATAGGGGCGGGGTGAAAGTGCGGAAAGGGGAGTTTGAAAATCAGTTTGACAACAGGGACACGCATGCAACTGAAATAACTTCATTAGGAACAAAACAATATCTGAAAACTTATCCTGTGTACTGCTGCGGTTGCCCTTACCAAAGTGGTTGGAACGTTGTGTACTGTTGCACGGCTAGGCTGGGCTGTGATATCTGCGCTTTTCGGCCGACACATCCGATTTTAGCCAGCTCCTAATTAGTCTCATTTTATTATATGCCCCCTACCCCATCTCCTTCTACTACCTACCACCCCCCCCCCCCCCCGACCTCCAACACAGGCCTCCCATTGTGTCCCCGAATTAGCTCGAAGAACTGAAGTATTTGATATTACATTATACATTACTGTCGTGTATATTTGTAGATTGCAATTCGCGGAAATGGTTCGTGCCATGTTCCCGGTTACTGTCGTATTTCGTATCAGATTACTGCAGTATTTTCTGTGAGATTACAGCTGCATTTTATGCCAGAAATATAGCAGTGAGTATTTGATGTCATATCTATCTATTGCTGTAGAACTTTTATGTTACGTTATCCATTACTAAAGTACTTCCGGCCATATTAAAAATTACTTCATATTGCCTGTTACTGCAATATTTGATATCATATTACGACAACACTTACTGTTAAATTATCTATTACTAAAGAAGTTAACATTGGTTTCCCCAGTATTTGATATCAAGTGAGGCACTATTGTAATATTTAATATCAAGTGAGGCACTATTGTAGTATTTGATATCAAGTGAGGCACTATTGTAGTATTTGATATCAAGTGAGGCACTATTGTAGTATTTGATATCAAGTGAGGCACTATTGTAATATTTGATTTCAAGTGAGGCACTATTGTAATATTTGATTTCAAGTGAGGCACTATTGTAATATTTGATATCAAGTGAGGCACTATTGTAGTATTTGATATCAAGTGAGGCACTATTGTAGTATTTGATATCAGACTGTGGGATCTAATTACTCATCACGGCAGTACCAAGGTGAGGGTAGCGCTCTACCCTTCCCTAACTGAAGTCCCTGCAATATGACAGCTTTCAAACGTTGACCTTCTATGACCAGTTTGGCGTAACTGCATGTCTAGTATTCCCAGGCTATCCCAGTAATCACCAAAACCTCAACGCAATCATCCAGAGCTTTTTCTTTAATGGTTGAGTTTATATTTCGATTTTTGTTTCTTCTTTCATCTACACGCCATCTTTACTTGGGGACCAATCTCGGCGATGAATGGCCTGAAGCGAACAAAGCCCGTATTTGAGTTTGAAGTAATTGTTAGAGCTAAATCCCTGAGGATTACCAACGGCTTTTGGCCTTGGCACACCATCCAAGTTTTCAAACCTTGAGGGCTCAGCCGTTTCTGAAGGCAGCCAATGGCGGCTGGGGAACGAAGCAAGTGTGCAGGCAGGAGTTTCAGGTGAGTTGTTGAATTGGGTCTCCGGGCAGGTTGTTCACAGCTACTGGACTGCCAAATCAGGGTTTGAGTTATGCATCACCCAAATTGGCAAGTGTATGTGGGATAGGGGTGAGAACCTTATTGCCGAAATTTGATGGAGGAAATATGTCGTAGAGTAAAATATACGCCGTCTAGCGGGCCCCACAGAGGTAAGCTTGTTTGATACCATTGTTGGATAATATAGTGACTGCACAACCGACCTTGACGTGTCTTTTTACCTGCATAGGGAGCTGTCAGCCTGTCTGACCTTGTGTTTCTGTTTGTCTAATAATGTGTATTTTCTGTCTGTATATTTTTTTTTACAATCACTACATCGGTCAACCAATCATAAACTTTTCCGCAGGTCTGTGTGCATATGTGTTTGTATGCCCGTGTGTTTCCACCCACTTATTTGACTGCTCGCATATATGTTTACATATATAAATGCCTATCCGTGTGTCTGCTTGTTTGCCTGTCATGTGCCTGTCTGCTTATCTGTTTCTTTGTCTGCCTGATTTCCATCTATTTTATGTTCCCTACACTGACATCCATTTCTCCAGATTATATCCGGTTCCACACAAGTGAGACATGGTTGAGGTCGTCAGAAAAACAAAAGAGCCATTGTAGTGCGGAAGATAGCACTCTTGCATTACACCGCGGTTGTCCGCGGTTCACTCCACATCAAAGCGGCTCTTTGTAAATGATCTTGCCACTAAGGTCGGCCTAATCACAAAATTGGGTAGGGCCGGGGAAGCGGGGGCAAAGTGGGAGGGGGGGGGAGGGGTGAGAAATCAAGAAAAACAGTATTAAAAGGGCAGTGTATGTATATATACTTGTAATGACATTACAAAGTGACAGAAATTCTTTAAAAAAAACTCGCAATGTCAATTTTTTTTTAAAATAAAATTAGATTAAATTAAAACATACTCAAATATTTTACAAAAATTAAATAATAATAATAAAAATAATAATAATAAATAATAATAATAATAATAATGTCATTAGTGCAGTTATAATAATCTCTACTGTACTGTGTTTGTATTGACTCCGTGGGGTTATCAGAATTCTTCATGGAAAGGTCCTTATTCTTAGATCCCATTTCCCGTTATTTTGTATAATTCCATCACCACAGGTTCATCTTCTTCTTCTTTGTGTTTACCAACTGTAAGCTTCAGCGGAACGTTCTGGTTGTTCGTCCACTTCTGGACTCAGAAACTGAGTGTTATGTGTACATCCGTTTTACATGTCTGACTCATTTGCATGCAGACTGTTGGTTTCCTGCCTTTCAAGTACTCCGATTTCGAAGAAAGCTCCCAATTAGTCGACTTTGACAACATGCTTTTGTACAGGCAGGGGGTCTATTCTTGTTTTCTCCACAATTGGGGAAACCCCGGAACACACACGGAGAGGAAGGTTAATGACCCATAACATCCTTGTTGTTACTGGCAACCATATCAGCTGGAAAACATGTTGAGATATCAGGGAATTAAAGAAAGAATTAGAGGACAGGGGGTATGAACACGTATCTGATGTTAACACATTATTTCAGATGTACTCAACTATAAGGTAACTGTAAGTACCAGGTTGTGGATAGTTATGCAGGGTGCCGGTACCGTTACAGGACACTTATTTGCCTAGCAATGCCAAGTGGTGCCCGGTGCGAAAAAAATCACTGGCCTGCCGCGTCTGTTTGAAACGCCACACTAACGCAGGCCGAACCAATTTGGAAACAATATGTTCAATGTGTTGTGATTGTCAAATGACTTGCCGAATGCGTGTTTGGCAATAGCAAATATATTTATCACTATATACCCAATACGAATCGGAACATTTATAGTTTTGTCTCTAGGTAATAATGATGATCATGATGATGATGATGAAGAGGATGATAAAAACAAAATCAATAATTTCTAGAATGTTATTTGTGGAGGCTGTGGGATGGGGTAGGGTTAAACCAACTTGCATGAGATCTCTCGTTTTGAGCTTATGATATTATGTTTACCCTAGGAAAGAGGGTTTAAAAAAAAAAAAAAAAAAAACTAGATGTTGAAGAATAAATTGTGATCTCCTACGCCAGACAATAACGGGCTGGAAGGAAAAAAACATCAATAATCTTCAAGCTCATCTCTAAATAATGACGGTTTAACATGAAGCCCTTACAACTATATATACTAACTACTGTAACTAATTTTAGTCTGTAAACGAGGACATTTGATTTCCCCTTTGTGTGATTATCCTTTCCGGTAAAAGTTAATAAAATAAACAATAATCATCATCCTTATTGTCACCCATGCCCCCCCCCCACCCCCAACCCCCCTCCCCGGGCACCTCGATCGTCGCCTACAACCAGGGCCCAACATACGACGCCATTTTGTGCAAGATGGCGACCACCGGGCATGCCGTAGTAGAAGACCTGAAGATGCATTTTGTGTGGATAGAGAGACGGCCAGAAATTATGCACGGGTTTATGATTGTAACAGTGTCAGTAATTCTCCTTTTTTTTCAACGATAATTGTCCTGCTACACGCCCGAGCAAATGTTTGGTCATAGATGCAGGTAAATAAGTGTTTCTCTGTCCTGTTCTTTGATATGACGAGTGTCCAAATAGATACAAGTGAATGATTGCCAGTTTTATCAGCTGATATAAATTATTCATAAATAATAATTTATAAAAACACTTTCACAACTATATGGAAGGCCATCCACGCAATTTAGCAATTAGAATCTATTTAATTTCTGAAATTATGCGAATGGTCAAAGGAGATTTATAACACCTTTTTGTTATGTTTCACACTTTAGACAACACTGTTGGCCGTAAAACACCTCTGACGTCTGCTGGTAGTCCTAATTCTTGTGATTTAGGCCTGGTACTTTGTCATTGTGTTGCCTTTTTTTTATGTTTTCCTATTCTTCTTTTTTTTAATGTATATTTGAACAGTTACATCAATAATTATTTCCATAATACCATAAAACTAGTGTTTATGTGTTTTTTTCTTTTAATCATTAGTATTATTAATGTTGTTTGAGTTATAAAGTTTAATGCAGATCTTTTCCAACTATAAATGAGGTGACCATTAAAAAAAAAAAAAACAGACATAAGACATAAATTAATACCCGCCCCAAAACCCATCCACATTATTGATAATAATAATAATATTTTAATAATAATATTAAAAATAATAAATTCATGAAGTATTCAGATCCGTCCTTGCTATAATTACAAAATAACCAAAGCCACAGAAAGCTCTAGTAGAATAATAGAAATACTCCTATTGCTTATACATCTACTGCTTGTGCTATAACTACTGTCACCATTACTGCTACTACAACTTCTTCTCCACCACCACCAGTGCTACTACTAGTACTGCTATTACTAGTGATATTACTTGTATTTTTGCAACTGATACTTTTACTACTACCGCTGCTGTGCTTACTACTACTATTACTACTACTAACACCACCACCAACGCCCCCACCACTATTGTTACTATTTCTACTACTATTACTGCTACTGTTACTGCTATTTCTGATACTGCTACTACTACTAGTGCTGCCGCAGCTACAACTACAACAATAACTACTGCTACTACTACTGATATTGCTGCTACGACTACTACTACTACTACTACTACTACTACTACTACTACTTCTACAACCACTACTACTTCTACAATAACAACAAAAACAACAACAACAACAATAAATACTAATACTACTATAGTTATTACTACTACTACTACTACTACTAATGTTACTACTACTTATAAGGTGACAATTACTAATGTACAATAACACTATCATTTTAGCGTTGATTTACCATCGCTGGTAGTTGGCAGTTAAGTGATCAGTAATTTAGGTAATATCAAATATCAGCTGTTCTATCTGTCATCCATGTACACAAAACACAATCTATTTGTGCACATTGCCTCGACAACTTAAGCACAATGTCTCGACAACTTGTGCACATTGCCTCGACAACTTGAGCACAATGTCTCGACAACTTGTGCACATTGCCTCGACAACTTTTGCACAACGCCTTGACAACCCTCTCCACCCCCCCCCCCAACATTTTTTATTTTGTCTCCTCTGTAAAAACTCCTACATCGCCGTTTATAACTTTTTGTATTGTACACCCCCCCCCCCCCCCACCCCTTCCCCACAAACCCCTCCTTTTCCCACCATCCTCACACCATTTTGTTGTTTTGGGGAACATGCTTAAAATGTGTACAAGAAAACATTTGCCATCAAACGTTAAATATTTCATCTAATAGCAGTAACATCAATATGAGAACTATGTATGACTGTAATGGTGGTTTCCTTGTTTGTAAACTCAACATCGTGTGACGACATTACAAAAACAGCAACTTGTCCCAGGTCTCGGGCCCTGGGTCTGGTCGCGCGATACCCTAACCGGGCCACTCCTGGGCGCCATCTTGATTTCCTCCTGTGCCATACCGTGATCATTAGACACCAACGGCTTTATTTGTTCCTTTCTATGATGTAAAAGATGCAAGTAACTACAAATAACGAGTAAGTTATCTTCTGTGTGCAGTGTCTGTATTAGTATCTATTCGATGTCCTTCTTTCTTGTTTTTCCTGTAAACGTTTATAGGAATTGTCTTGTGTTTTTCTGCTTCCCAGATTTATAATACATAGATTTTTGCGGATATAATTTGATTAACAAGTTAAACTATAATTTTGCAATTTGTGTGGTTTTATTTGTTTATATTTAATTGGCACAAAGATTGTGAGGAAAAAACTGTTAAATACACACATTCCAATCTGAATACAATTAATGTATTTAAAATGTTGCACAAATGCGACTGTTCGGTCCCATCCCAAATGGCTAGCCTAAGTAGAGATAAGCTGGTCACTTTATACAGTACCTAACCAGGACCACATTCACACTTGACCAGGCCCTAGGCTAGGCTATAAAAAGCCCTGAGGCCCCTGCCGTTTAAAAAAACAACAGCTAATCTCAGAAAACCGTGAAATACACACGCCTTCAAGAAGTACCGATCATGGTATTATTTTCTTATACTTTTAGTAGCAGAAATAAAGAAGATATTTGCAAAACCACGGAAATCATATATTAGTCCGAACAGCTTTATTTAGAAAAACGTCCAGTGTAACTTTACTAAAAGAAAATTGATTTTTTAAGGAGAGGAATAAAAAAAATGATTCTTTTACCCCACCTCTCCTTTCACAAACACATATTCTGATACCCTACAATCAGCTTATCTAGCCTATGCCTAAATATGCCTAAATTATGCCTAAATATGCCTAAATTATGCCTAAATATGATTAAATTATGCCTAAACAAAAGGCACTGAACCTACTTATTTGATTTTGAAATCCTTTCTACGACTGTCTGTTTCTTGATTGCTTTCCAAAAACTCGGAAAGTTTATCTTGCTATTTAATGCCGTTTGGTTATTGTAGGAATTAGATCGGCAACTTCAAACAACTGGAAATTGTTTACACTATATTGTGTCTCATTATAAAAAAGTCTGTTTTTCCCAGCCGTATTTCTGCAGATACGTATATCTATATCTTTTTTCATGTATGCTTTTCGTCTCGCATTTGTATCCTGATCTCTGAATGGCTCAGTTTTGTTGTGATCAGATTATTTTATTTAATTTTGCATATACTTATCACTGCTGCTGTTGCTACTACTCCCTCTCCTCCTGCTCCTGATTATAATACTTACAGTATTATTGCTGCTGCTGCTGCTGCTGTTGTTGTTACTACTACTATTACTACTAATGATTTGCTGCTACTACTACTACCACTGTTACGTCTATAAATATCTAAATTATAATTAGGACTAATGTTATTCCTACAATTATCAGTATGACTGTTTTGGTCATTGTGTAGTTTGTCATTCAGATATTAATTCTGATAATATTATTATTACCTATACAAATATGAATATTATTATTAACCTGTTATCATCGATAGGAGATAGTCTGTTAAAATTATAAGTATTAACAACAATGCTGCATTGTCTGCCAAAAGCGGGTAGACTGGAGAAGAAGAAAAATAACGCTATGCCATAACTTCTACACTCTGGTCCTCTCTCCCAAACCGAACATTAGCTCCAGAAAAATACTTACAAATATCTTGATGCTCTCTGATGCTAGATATTTCATGCACTATACATAGTGCCATTCTCATTAGGGGATCTACAGAAGTATAGTTTAAGGCAGTGTCAGAGCTGTGAGTCTACCACAATATATTCCTTATTTCACATGCTACCAAACGTTACACATTGATAGCCCTTGGTTAAGCAAGCCCGCTAGCATGGCTCATTGAGATCCCCTGGTTTGTTAAGGGGAAAGCTGGTTGCCAAACAGATATCTCTGGCTGTTTTGGAGAAAACTAGTTCATCATCATCATCATGTGCCCTGCCGACTGGCGTAGGCGCTCATGCGTCTACACAGATCACAATCCCTGGTTACCTGGAACAGGTCTCTTGATGATATCTCTCCATGCCATCGTTTTAGCCCATCCAGCATCATCTCTCAATTTCTGCCTCTACCCCTTTTTCCACTGATCTTTCTAGTTGTCACGAAGTTATCCAATGTGTCTCTTCTCATTATGTGGCCAAAGAACAGTGTTTGTCTCTTTCTTATTAGTGTATATAGAGATCTACTTTCATTAGCCTCTTTCAAGCAATCGTTTGTTAGTTACTCTGGCCATCCAATGTATTCACAACATTGGTCGCTGAAACCACATCTCTGTTGCTTCCAAATTCCTAATTTGTTCAGTGACATTCCAAGATTCACTCCTACCTGCAGAATAGTTCTATGTAACATTTTAGCATCCTCTTTGAAAACTAGTTGCAAAGCAGATATCACTGTTTTTTTTTTTTTTTTTTTTTTTGGGGAGGGGGGGGAGGGTGGTTACAGAAAACATATCTGGTTGTTTTAGGGGAAAAAATTGTTCTAAAACATACATTTATGGCTGATTTGGGGGAAAAAATGGTTGTAAAAAAATCGGACATCAGTATTTGTTGTTGAAACCAGACATCACTGGTTTTGAGGAAAACTGGTTATCAGACAACAAGGGTTGTTTTGGAGAAAATTGGTTGTAAAACAGTAACCACTTGGTTTGGGGGAAAATTGGTTGTAAAACAGTAACCTCTTGGTTTGGGGGAAAATTGGTTGTAAAACAGTAACCCCTTGGTTTGGTGGAAAATTGGTTGTAAAACAGTAACCCCTTGGTTTGAGGGAAAATTGGTTGTAAAACAGTAACTCCTTGGTTTGGGGGAAAATTGGTTGTAAAACAGTAAACCCTTGGTTTGGGGGAAAATTTGTTGTAAAACTGTAACCCCTTGGTTTGGGGGAAAATTGGTTGTAAAACAGTAACCCCTTGGTTTGGGGGAAAATTGGTTGTAAAACAGTAAACCCTTTGTTTGGGGGAAAATTTGTTGTAAAACAGTAACCCCTTGGTTTGGTGGAAAATTGGTTGTAAAACAGTAACCCCTTGGTTTGAGGGAAAATTGGTTGTAAAACAGTAACTCCTTGGTTTGGGGGAAAATTGGTTGTAAAACAGTAAACCCTTGGTTTGGGGGAAAATTTGTTGTAAAACTGTAACCCCTTGGTTTGGGGGAAAATTGGTTGTAAAACAGTAACTCCTTGGTTTTTGTGGGAAAATTGGTTGTAAAACAGTAACCCCTTGGTTTGGGGGAAAATTGGTTGTAAAACAGAAACCACTGTGTGTGTGTTTTGTGTGTGTGTGTGTGTGTGGAAAATGGGAGGGGGGTGGAATTGGTTGTAAAACAGACTTCAAGGATTGTTCGGGAGAAAACTAGATAAACTACTGACACGAATGGTGGTTTGGAAGAAAACTAGAAGTAATACTGACATCAATGTGGTTTAGAAGAAAACTATATGTTTTACTGACATCAATAGTGGTAAAAAAGAACTCTAGATGAAATACTGACATCACTGGTAAGGAAGAAAACTAGATGTTTTACTGACATCAATAATGGTTTGGAAGAAAACTAGATGTAATACTGACATCAATAGTGGTAAGGAAGAAAACTAGATGTAATACTGACATCAATAGTGGTAAAGAAGAAAACTAGATGTAATACTGACATCACTGGTAAGGAAGAAAAATAGATGTAATACTGACATCACTGGTAAGGAAGAAAACTAGATGTAATATTGATATCACTGGCAAGGAAGAAAACTAGATGAAATACTGACATCACTGGTAAGGAAGAAAACTAGATGTTATACTGACATCATTAGCACGTTGGGGGAAAAATAGATGTAATACTGACAACACAGGCACGGTGGGGGGGAAGAGGGACTAGACGTAATATTGACATCACTGACAAGGTGAGCAGAAAACTAGATGTAATACTGACATCACTAGCACGTTTGGGGGGGGGGCTGATGTAATACTGACAACACTGGCACGTGGGGGGGCTGATGTAATACTGACAACACTGGCACGTGGGGGGGGGGGCTGATGTAATACTGACAACACTGGCACGTGGGGGGGGGGAGCTGATGTAATACTGACAACACTGGCACGTGGGGGGGGGGGGGGCTGATGTAATACTGACAACACTGGCACGTGTGGGAGGGGGTGAGGGGGGCCAACTAGACGTAATACTGACATCACTGTTACGTTGGGGAGAAACACGGATGTTATCACGATGAAAGTGGTACCTTCTGCATAGTAAAGTAGTAGCTGTAGTTTTACTGGTGTTAATTTTGGTAGAAACAGTGGCACTAGTAGAATAAAAACTAGTGGTAGTGGTAGCAGCAGCATCTAAACTATCAAACGCAGCAGCAGAAGTAATTGTTTTTATAAAACTCATCCACATTACCAGTATAATAATTTACATCACGGGGTGTCCACACGATCTGGGATGCACAGGGTATGGTGATCTTTTTGCAAAATGCATTTGATGTCTTTTTTTGCAAACCACACGTTAACAACAACACTTGTTACTAATCCCTTACAAAGTGCTTTCAATTGTTGATATTTAAATCACAGTAAATTTCCCAAATGTAGCTGTAACAAGGCCTGACCAACGTTAATGCCTCATTCTTTATAAGCAACATAGAAAAAAAAATGTGAACGTTGAACAGGCAAATTATAACTGATATATAGTTTTGTCAGGTATAAATCTGATCAGTACTTTAGATATATTTATGTTTAGCTGCAAGTTGGAAATTTCAAAGTATAATATTTAGAATAGAAAGGCTAGTTTTAAAGAAAGTTTTCTCATATAAAGAAAATCTTTATTACAGATAAAAGTATATCTTCTTCTTCTTTTTCTTCTTCATCTTCTTTTTTTTTTCTTCTTCTTTTTCTTCTTCTTTTTCTTCTTCTTCTTCTTCTTCTTCTTCTTCTTCTTCTTCTTCTTCTTCTTCTTCTTCTTCTTCTTCTTCTTCTTCTTCTTCTTCTTCTTCTTTTTTTTTCTTCATTTATATTTTTGCCCATAAAAAGCCGGTCAGTACTTTGTATTGTGGTTAACAGCCAGGCTACAATATCAGCACCTTTCATCCAACACATTCGACTCAGACATCACAACTGGTTATCAGACATCAAGGGTTGTTTTGGAGAAAATTGGTTGTAAAACTGTAACCACTTGGTTTGGGGGAAAAGTGGTTGTAAAACTGTAACCACTCTTTTTTGGGAGTCGGGAGGGAGGGGGGGGGGGGGGGTTGGTTGCAAAACAGACTTCAAGGATTGTTTGAGAGAAAACTAGATGAACTACTGACATCTATGGTGGTTTGGAATAAAACTAGATGTAATACTGACATCTATAGTGGTTTGGGAGAAAACTAGATGTAATACTGACATCTATGGTGGTTTTGAAGAAAACTAGATGTTATACTGACATCTATGGTGGTTTGGAAGAAAACTAGATGTAATACTGACATCTATGGTGGTTTGGGAGAAAACTAGATGTAATACTGACATCTATAGTGGTTTGGAAGAAAACTAGATGTAATACTGACATCTATGGTGGTTTGGGAGAAAACTAGATGTAATACTGACATCTATGGTGGTTTGGGAGAAAACTAGATGTAATACTGACATCTATGGTGGTTTGGAAGAAAACTAGATGTAATACTGACATCTATGGTGGTTTGGAAGAAAACTAGATGTAATATTGACATCTATGGTGGTTTGGAAAAAAAACTAGATGTAATACTGACATCTATGGTGGTTTGGAAGAAAACTAGATGAACTACTGACATCTATGGTGGTTTGAAAGAAAACTAGATGTAATACTGACATCTATGGTGGTTTGGTGACCTTTTGCGACCTGCTTCTTGTGTCTGGGCAGTGAGTCTATTTCCCACCCCTCCTCCTCCTTGTGCACAGATGTAGCCCTG
Source organism: Candidula unifasciata (assembly GCA_905116865.2). Taxonomy (NCBI): domain Eukaryota; kingdom Metazoa; phylum Mollusca; class Gastropoda; order Stylommatophora; family Geomitridae; genus Candidula; species Candidula unifasciata. The sequence goes on from CAJHNH020002111.1 coordinate 39,528, forward strand.
AAGTCATGCATGGTTAGCAGAACATTAGATATTTGACTGTTTCTATAATCACATATGACAGATTTGTTTCTATGACAGATTTGTTTGGCTAATTTGTTATCAAGACCTGAAAAGTAATATGATTATCTTTGATGACATTTGTGCAGAATTTTAGCGGAAGCTTAGTTGTTTGTGCTGTCTAGTTTCTTTTAGTTCAGATTTCGATTAAACATTTTTTTTTTTTACACATAGATATTTCAAGCTTTTGATGGGAATCTTCCTCTTTGTGAAAATGTATTTCAGTTTTAGACATGGATGTCGTGCCTTTCACATGAATATGTCAGTATTTAGATATGTTATCCTTCTGCTAGAAATTCAAATATATTGCCTATACATCTATTATTTTCATTTCCCAAGAAGAAATACATTTAAATTTCATGTTTTTAAGCTGTGTTGTATGTTTATTTTCAGGTCATAAGAAGAATTTTGTGTATATTTTCAGTTCTTTAGAAGGAATATATGTATATTTTCAGTTCTTCAGAAGGAATATGTGTATATTTTCAGTTCTTTAGAAGGAAAATATGTATATTTTCAGTTCTTAAGATAGCATGTATTTTGTTTTTCATTCTTAAAAAGGAATATATGCATATTTCCAGTTCTTTAAAATGAATACATGTACTATTTTCATTTCCTAAGAAGGAATGTGTGTATATTTTCAGCTCTTTAGAAGGAATATGTGTATATTTTCATTTCTTTAAAAGGAATGTATGTGTATTTTCATTTCTTTTAAAAGAAATATATGTATATTTTCAGTTCCTAAGAAGGAATCTATATTTTCAGTTCTTAAGAAGGAATGTATGTTTTATTTTCAGCACTTTAGAAGAAATATGTGTATATTTTCAGTTCCTAAGAAGGAATATATATATATATATATATATATATATATATATATATATATATATATATATATATATATATATATATATATATATATATATATATATATATATATATATATTTTCAGTTCTTAACAATGATGTATTTATCTTCTTCTTATAATTCCTGTTCTTAGATGTATATTTTCAGTTCTTTAGAGAGGAATATCTTGATGCCCATATATTGTCAGTGTTTTTGATGTGCCTAAATGTTAAAGCCAACTGTTTTCACAATTTAATACTATTATGTTTATAGCCATGTATTTCCACTTTACAAAGTCAACAACTCACTGACTGCCCAGTCTGTCTCTATGGCTTCAGATAACTGTAGAGGAATAGCCCAGATGGGTCCAGTTTTCTATAGTTTTTAAGTTAGGTATAGTCCTTTTAAAGTTGTATGCAGAGAAGAGAAGTGTGCTGCTTACATGTACAATATTGTGCAAGTTGTTTATGTATATCCTCTTCTCTTCATTAACTGGCTGTAAGCTCCGACGGAAAGTTCTGGTTGTTTACCCACTTCTCGACTTTGGTTTTGTTCTAGATCTTGTGTTTTGCGTGCAGATCAGTTTTACAGTTCTAGCATTTTTGTTCGGCGACTGACGGTTCCTTGCCTCTCTGGTATACGCACCCCGACTTCAGTGAAAACCGTTAAGAAGTCGCCTCTTACGACACGCTTGTTAAGGAGGCAGTGGGTCTACCCCCCCCCCAGCTCCACCCCCACAATAAAACAACAAGGGGAAAACATACAAATAATTCTCAATACAAGTCTAACAGCCCCATATGCCCAAACCGCGGAGAGTATTTCAGACAGACAGAATACTTGTGGTGTTAGACAATGTCCTTGATTTCTCGGCGAAAACTAGCCAGTAGTTGCATGCCTGGTGTCCGACCCCCATGTCCAGTTGTAACCGCCGTCTATTGTGTTCAGATCTCCACGCTGGTCGCGACAAGAGCGTTTGTGGTGTCTGTCAGCTGATCCGTGTCCCCTCAATTGCAATCAGGTCGTCTGGTCTGGGCTGCTCTGCACACTTGCTGTGAACTACCTGGGATCAGAAAGGATGGGGTCAGAGCCTAATCAAGGGTTCTCAAGCGGTAAAACAGCCGCCACTATATGGCTAGCGACATTTGAAATATTTTACTAAAGCGTAGTAAATTTTGGAAGCGTTGCCAGTGTAATGGCTAGTACGTTTACCCGACTGTCCGGTGCTAACGTGTTTGAATCCCGACCTAGAGGATGTTTCTTTATATTACCATGTGCTCCCAAATGGACATGAACGATTATAAGCTGCTAATAATCGGTGCCCGCTCCGTGCTGTAATCACTATCACACCTGATGCAAATTACCGTGGCAGAAAATATTTTAGAATGTTTTTTTTTTTTCTTGATCTTTTGTCGCCCACTGTTTCCATGTTGTTGCCCAGTATAGCAGCTTTGTGTATTTCTTTTGTGCTTCTTGGGTGGCTTGGGCGATAGATTTGTTCACCTTTTTTTTCCAGGTTTAACTACACCATAAATCCATCTCTTTCTTGATCTTCACCTCGCCTTTCTCCCAGATGTTCTACTGTAAACAGTTTCATGTACAGTTTGATCTAGATGCATTCTCATTAGATGGACGAACCATTTCATTCTTTGTCTGACAATATAATCTAGACATGGCCTGATTCCAACTTTCTCAAATGCTGGTATTCGTAATCCTGTTTCTTCTTGTGCTGTTAGTTTCTTTAGGCTTAGTTTATATATTCTTGTTTCAATAAGGAGTTGGACCAAATTCTATTTGAGACTCATTACAACCAACCAGCGTGGCTGAGATGGCACTTAAGGATGTTAATTTAGAACAAAGCTAACTGTTATAAATTAGCGTGGTTATCCAGTACCACTCCCCCCCCCCCCCTCGAAACCATTTGAGACCCACTGGATTGACGACTGAGAGACCACTGTGTCCGTGTTGGGTTGTGTCCATCAGGACGCTAGACGGCTGTGTAACTGACGGTTGAGTCCCCTGTGGTTTGTATCCCACCTTGCCTATCAGTATCATCATCCAGTGGCGTGCACAGTGGCTCAGTGACGTCACATTTGTTTGACATCTTCAAATGTTGGCTGTCTGTTGTGTTGTTGAGTATAAGGCAGTGATGATGTTTTCTGCGTTTGTCTTTGAAAGGGCGGTAGGCACGCTATATTGTGGTTTACAGCTAGTTTGTGATATCTGCGCCTTCGCTTCTAGTTAATACATTCAGCAAATTCTAATTAGTTTTTACAATATGCCTGTAAAATTACCGTAAAAAAGAAAATAATTGGGTGGGTTATGCAACGTCTTGTAAAGGATAGGCAACTGACTGTTGCTAAAGACTATTGTCTCTCTTCTACATCTTCCCTTCTGAAACTCAGACCGAAAATGTGTTAACAAGCTAGGTTTATCTGTTTTGCACTTTTCATGTACACTTCTCTACTTTTTGCAAACTTCTGGTTGCCGTTTTGATTTCAACAGTGAGTCCAACATTGCTGACGTAGCTGCTGTGTTCATGCGGCAGATGGAGAACTTGATTAGAACACCGCTTCCATTCTCAGAGTCGTCAGATACATTCTGTCTAGAAAGTAGAAGGTCACAAGTAAGGAAACTAGTCACATCGCTAGTAACGTCACAATCAGGTGACTGCGGTAAAGCTAAACAAAGACTGTAACATTTTCAGTGCCAGGCAGCTGTTAAATCTTCCCACAAACTAGTCATTGCATAGTAGCTCCCTTCTGGTGTCAGCGAAAACTATACAAAACGTTCAGCCCTGGCTTTATAAACAAGAACACACAGACTGCAGTCTCAGAAAAGCGAACAGCATACATACACATCAAATAGCATAAGGCATATATAGGACTTTTTGATTAGAGAACAATATTGCTTACTAAGAAAAATACTATTTAGAATGTAAACCAACCAAAGAACTATATACATATATATATGTTTCTTCTTCTTCTGCGTTCGACATCAGTCATGCTACACATTGAGTCCCGTCTGGGTCAAAAATAGGATTGTGCGTTTAAGGTCGCCACCGGGGCCCCATAGCTTCTCTCGCAATGTGGATCCCCTGGGCCAAATCCACAGTCTTTGCTGGGAGAGGTAAGGGCAGTACTGCAGTATGTGCTCAGGGGACTGTCTTTCTGCTCCACAATCACAGGCAGCAGATTCTTTTATGCCTATCCTGTACAGGAGTGCTCGAAGACCACAGTGTCCAGTCCGAAGTCTAAAAATTGATGTTTGTTCTTTCCTGTTAAGTTTGTTTATGCTGTCACTCTCTGGTCTGTAATCTCTATTCTGCTTTCTCCACTCCCGCTTGAAAGACTGCTTTAGTACTGTTTTGGTTTCCTTGTAGCTGTGTGGTAGGTGAGGTTGTGGAAGATTACTCCTAGCTTTTGCCAACTCATCTGCTCTCTCATTTCGTTGAATACCACAGTGGGCTGGTATCCACTGCAAGACCAGTTCTGCTTCCTTGGAGAGTAAGCCAATGTTGGTCCTTAGATCTGCAATTAGTTTGTCTTGTTTTTTGTTTGATAGTGCTTGGAGAACAGACAATGAGTTACTAAGTATAACAATTTGGTGCCCTCTGTGTTCTTGAGTGATGAGATGTTGGACTGCAAAAAGGAGGGCAGTTGCCTCAGCTCTGAAGTTAGTGCAGATGTCACCTGCTGGTAGAGAGAGAGCTTCTGCTCCTCTACTGCTAGGGGGTTTAATGTATATTCCACAACTCCCCTTTCTGACTGCATCTGTAGCAGAGCCGTCGGTGAAAACCTGAGTCCAAGTGGTGTTTAGATACTTCTCATCAAGCATAGCAAGAGCCATGGTTCTCTGTTGTGTCTCCGTCTGGGCATCTTTTGAAGTGATTCCTGGTACCTTTAGAACTACATTTGCCTTCTCTGGCTTTTTTTGTCCATGGTTCTGGCCTAAGTTTTTCGCACAGAGCTACATCTCTCTCAAGCAGATCTTGGTGCTGTCTGTACAGTTCTCTAGCAAGGTGGTTGGGGCTCTGACGCTTCAGTCTGTTTTGTGTTCTCTCTTGAAATTTAAAATGCAGTGGGTGACTTTAAAGTCTTTTTAATTTCTCATACTGTAAAAGAGTTTTGTATTGTCTTCTGAGTTCGAGTGGTTCAGTATCTGCTATCCTCTCTTTCTCTCTGATGGTGGTGGATTTCATGGCTCCGAGAACAATTATATATACATATGTGTGTGTGTGTGTGTGTGTGTGTGTGTGTGACATGATAAGTAATGAAACAGTCGCAGTGTAGAATATCACACAGTGTAGAATATCACACAGTGTAGAATATCACACAGTGTAGAATATCACACAGTGTAGAATATCACACAGTGTAGAATATCACACAGTGTAGAATATCACACAGTGTAGAATATCAGTGTAGAATATCACACAGTGTAGAATATCACACAGTGTAGAATATCATACAGTGTAGAATATCAGTGTAGAATATCACACAATGTAGAATATCATACGGTTTAGAATTTCATACAATGTCGAATGTCATACAGTGTAGGATGTCATACAGTGTAGAATGTCATACAGTGTAGAATATCATACAGTGTAGAAAATCATACAGTGTAGAATATCATACAGTGTAGAATATCATACAGTGTAGAATGTCATACAGTGTAGAATGTCATACAGTGTAGAATGTCATACAGTGTAGAATATCATACAGTGTAGAATATCATACAGTGTAGAATATCATACAGTGTAGAATATCATACAGTGTAGAATGTCATAGAGTGTAGAATATCATACAGTGTACAATATCATAGAGTGTAGAATATCATAGAGTGTAGAATGTCATACAGTGTAGAATATCATACAGTGTAGAATATCATACAGTGTAGAATATCATACAGTGTAGAATATCATAAAGTGTAGAATGTCATACAGTGTAGAATATCATACAGTGTAGGATGTCATACTGTGTAGAATGTCATACAGTGTAGAATATCATACAGTGTAGAATGTCATACAGTGTAGAATATCATACAGTGTAGAATATCATACAGTGTAGAATGTCATGGAGTGTAGAATATCATACAGTGTAGAATGTCATACAGTGTAGAATATCATACAGTGTAGAATATCATACAGTGTAGAATATCATACAGTGTAGAATATCATACAGTGTAGAATGTCATACAGTGTAGAATATCATACAGTGTAGGATGTCATACTGTGTAGAATGTCATACAGTGTAGAATATCATACAGTTTAGGATGTCATACAATGCAGAATATCATATAGTGTAGAATGTCATACAGTGTAGAATGTCATACAGTGTAGGATGTCATACAGTGTAGAATGTCATACAGTGTAGAATATCATACAGTGTAGAATGTCATACAGTGAAGAATATCATACAGTGTAGAATGTCATACAGTGTAGGAAGTCATACAGTGTAGAATGTCATACACTGTAGAATGTCATACAGTGTAGAATGTCATACAGTGTAGAATATCATACAGTGTAGAATATCATACAGTGTAGAATGTCATACAGTGTAGAATATCATACAGTGTAGAATATCATACAGTGTAGAATATCATACAGTGTAGAATGTCATACAGTGTAGAATATCATATAGTGTAGAATATCATACAGTGTAGAATATCATACAGTGTAGAATGTCATACAGTGTAGAATATCATACAGTGTAGAATGTCATACAGTGTAGAATGTCATACAGTGTAGAATATCATACAGTGTAGAAAATCATACAGTGTAGAATATCATACAGTGTAGAATATCATACAGTGTAGAATGTCATACAGTGTAGAATGTCATACAGTGTAGAATGTCATACAGTGTAGAATATCATACAGTGTAGAATATCATACAGTGTAGAATATCATACAGTGTAGAATATCATACAGTGTAGAATGTCATAGAGTGTAGAATATCATACAGTGTACAATATCATAGAGTGTAGAATATCATAGAGTGTAGAATGTCATACAGTGTAGAATATCATACAGTGTAGAATATCATACAGTGTAGAATATCATACAGTGTAGAATATCATAAAGTGTAGAATGTCATACAGTGTAGAATATCATACAGTGTAGGATGTCATACTGTGTAGAATGTCATACAGTGTAGAATATCATACAGTGTAGAATGTCATACAGTGTAGAATATCATACAGTGTAGAATTTCATACAGTGTAGAATGTCATGGAGTGTAGAATATCATACAGTGTAGAATGTCATACAGTGTAGAATATCATACAGTGTAGAATATCATACAGTGTAGAATATCATACAGTGTAGAATATCATACAGTGTAGAATGTCATACAGTGTAGAATATCATACAGTGTAGGATGTCATACTGTGTAGAATGTCATACAGTGTAGAATATCATACAGTTTAGGATGTCATACAATGCAGAATATCATATAGTGTAGAATGTCATACAGTGTAGAATGTCATACAGTGTAGGATGTCATACAGTGTAGAATGTCATACAGTGTAGAATATCATACAGTGTAGAATGTCATACAGTGAAGAATATCATACAGTGTAGAATGTCATACAGTGTAGGAAGTCATACAGTGTAGAATGTCATACACTGTAGAATGTCATACAGTGTAGAATGTCATACAGTGTAGAATATCATACAGTGTAGAATATCATACAGTGTAGAATGTCATACAGTGTAGAATATCATACAGTGTAGAATATCATACAGTGTAGAATATCATACAGTGTAGAATGTCATACAGTGTAGAATATCATATAGTGTAGAATATCATACAGTGTAGAATATCATACAGTGTAGAATGTCATACAGTGTAGAATATCATACAGTGTAGAATGTCACACAGTGTAGAATGTCATACAGTGTAGAATGTCATACAGTGTAGAATGTCATTCATTGTAGAATATCATACAGTGTAGAATGTCATACAGTGTAGAATGTCATACAGTGTAGAATGTCATACAGTGTAGAATATCATACAGTGTAGAATATCATACAGTGTAGAATGTCATACAGTGTAGAATGTCATACAGTGTAGAATGTCATTCAGTGTAGAATGTCATACAGTGTAGAATGTCATACAGTGTAGAATATCATACAGTGTAGAATATCATACAGTGTAGAATGTCATACAGTGTAGAATATCCCACATTTTATATAATCACACGCCCGGCTCTCTAGCGCAGTTGGCTAAGCCGGACTGCGTGGCGACCGGGTGACCAACTCCTTGTGGTCCGGGTTCACTCCCGGGGGTAGGCAGAAAAGCCACATTTCTCCCAGATTTACGGTACTTATGGAATGAAGGCTGAAGGGTTCCGATTTCCATAGTACTGAGCCAAAGGGTTAAGAGCTCATGGTTTCTGGATACTTTAAAAAAAAATATTCACACAATAGAATATCATACCTAATAGTTTTTTTTTTTCATACATAGAAACATATCACACATAATAACATATCATACATAATAACATATCACACATAATAACATATCATACATAATAACACACCATAAAAATGACTTACCACACTCAAGGAAGTATCATACACAATAGAATCTCACATACAACGGAATCTCACCCGCTGCACACTGTTTCACATAACATGAGATATAGCATAATAGTGAAGATCACATAGTAGAGAAGATAAAACAACACGTAATATCAAACAGTGAAGAATAGAACACAACCGACGACGAAAACAAGATTTAAGCAAACAAAACCTAATGGAACAATATACAATATAAAATGCACAATAAATAATGTAACCAAACATTGTCCGATAAACAAGACACAGAAAAAAGTGTCAACAAACAATGTATGCCACACTATTTACAATCTCACAATCAACAACAGACTGTGGCACACATGAAAAAATCAAGACAGAAATCGGTAAATCCCATACCTATAGCCTTCATTACCGTATCAACTCGCATGTTTGCATTAGTCCAATTTTCAGCCAGAATTGTACAGAACAAAAAACATACAATTGTTCTGACTTGTTTACGGATTTGCCAGGAGTATTTTCGCTGGGTCTAGACATTGAACTCTCGGGTTTTTCCAAGCGGAGACTGAGTTTTGTCAATAGACTTATCTCTGATATACATTAATGTTGTCTACTATACACTTTTCAAGACTATTTGCAGATATATTTATAAATTTATCCTTCGTAAGGTCATATTGAAGATTTTGGCGCCGACTATTGAATACCTTCAACGTTCTTTGTTCAACATTGGCTAATTTTGATTAGCCAAGGATGCGATTCCAAATAAGGCTAATTTTCACTTGATATTGTAATCTTAACGATGCGATCCGCACACTTTTTGCTATCAAAGATCGATGCTGTGTCGTTACCTGAAGTTGAGGATAAAAATGCTTAGCAGGTGAGACGTTTGGACTCACAGACTGTCTGACAAACGTTTGCACATAATTTAGGTCGTTAGAGGCAAGATGGCGGCTGTCAGCCTCGTGGTATATTGTCGAAATTACCGTCTTTAGTCAGTTACCGGTTGGCACTTGCAACTAGACAACACGGCGAAATCCTGGTCAACGGCTTGCAAATAGGCAGAAGGGATTTGCTGGCCAGTGCCAATTAGCGTTCTGATATGAAGACATTGGGACTTTGTGCTACTAATTGTTTGTCTCTTGTCCACATCAACGGTTCAATTGTTCTAAGGTGAGGAAGAGGAGGGGGGGGTGTATATATGTGTGTTTGTGTGTGTGTGTGTGAGAGAGAGAGAGAGAGAGAGAGAGAGAGAGAGAGAGAGAGAGCAATGCAGAAGGAAAGGCAGAGGGAAGACAGTAAGAAGTGAAGTGGAGATAGAATTTTGCATTGAGTATTTTTTCGTTCCATGAATGAAATTTTTAATTGTTCTTATTAATGCTTTTATTGTATTTACGGACGATTTCATTGTACTTTTTTCCTACTTGTATATCATTACGCCTATTATTATTTGTTGGTATTGTATCTACCATTAAACATAATTCCAATACGTCCTGTGATAGTTTAGTTGTGTGCGTACCAATTTATTATTATTTTTTTTTCATTGTGGAATTCCGTCTATGCCAGACGTGAGGGAACTAAGAATTTGGTGTCTCGTTCATTAATGTGTTAAAAGTCCGCATGCGCCGTAACGTTGTGTTTTTTTAAATTGCGCAATCACAGCTGGTAGTTTGGTAACACCTTAGTCATCCTAATTCAAGACATGCCGGGTACATGAATAGTGATGGACATACATATGGGACAGAAGGAAGGCAAATCACTGTTTTTAGTCGCTGAAAATGTTTGCCTCTGTCAGTAGTTGGCCATTGCTTTTTCCTCCGTATGTAGACTGAAAGGATATAGTTCCGTTGACCAGCTACCGAGTTGAGCGCATGGCGCGACACTGTGAGCTGCGGATTTAATTAGGGATGTTCTTTGATTGTGCTCAGCGTGGCTTGTCTGAGAAACAGTATTTTTATAAAATAGCCACTGGCATGTTGCCAGAGAACGTTTAATCCAGTGTGTGAGTCACCGCGTGTGCACCTAATGATCTGTTGTAACTGTTGC
>CAJHNH020002111.1:55000-75000 GCA_905116865.2 Candidula unifasciata
TGCTTCTTCTTCTTCTCCTTCTTCTTTTTATTCCGCGGTTTACAGCCGGTTGATGAACAGAGAAAAGGAAGAGATTCCTGGAATCTTTGCAGGTGTTATATGTTTCACATGTTGACGTTTCCAAATAATGCCAAGTTGGGCTGTCGGAAAGTCCGTTGTATTCAGAATGTTTCTAATGTGTGGTTATCTGTACTGGTGACATTTATAGTCTGGGCACTTTAAGTCCTAATTCGTTCACTGTACAGCTTTAACTCGCTCATGCTGTTATTAGTTTCATGTTACCCATATCGTAACAGAATATTACTACATACTGTGTCTGTCTCTGTTTTTGTCTCCTCTCCTAGCTACTTTTGTGACCACCTGAGTCACATCCAGGGTAGCTAGCCAACAGAGTGCAGTCCCACATACACATACGCTGTTTAACGTCATTGAGCAGTTATAATTAGGCTATCTAAGGCCCTATCACAAACGTGGTACCGAGGTGTACTCTACTGTCAGTAACTTGAGCGTCTGTGACTTGACACTAGAAAATGCTGAGCATGTTCTTCAACACTCTAGACTACTGTGTGCTGCTAACAGATAAGGTATCAGGTCTGTTTCAACAACACTGACGAAAAAGCTGTAGGGGCTCAGCGGGAAATATGGACTGCCCGATAGCTTTCATAAAGGGTTACTACCTTTAGATATAGGTTTCTGACAGAAGGATCAAGGAAAAAAGAAATTACTTAGACAATATAAATAATTCCTTACCCTCAAAATGACGGCAAACTACTTGGCGTAAATTTGCCTTAAAAAACCACAACAGCCAACAAATGCTGGGGGTGGTTCTGCAACGCCCTGTAAAGGATACTCAACAAACTCTTTTTTCAAACTAACCCGTATAGGACTGAAGGTTACAGCAAACAGTATTGGCGTGTCGCAGTTATTCCTTCTTTTGTCGACGAACTGTCTGTATGCTACTTATTCTGCTGGCTTGATCCCTGGACTAACATTTTGTAATCTTTTGATTTGTTTCTTCTTCTTAAAGTGTCATCAATCAGGTGCCGCCTCCACAATGAAGGTTGGTTACAGCGGATCTCTAACACGCGATCTTCTTGGTCTTGGTCTTATACTTTCTCAGACTTCTATTTGCCCATCTCTTATGTTACCTCCCACTTGCAATGTTGTTTACCTCTTGCTCTTTTCTCCCTCCTGTACGGTTTTTAAAATCCTATTATATCTGGTAATTTGACCAGAGCATTTAAATTGTCTCTTTTATTTTTTTTTATTTTTTTTCATAATTTCCTTTAGTAACGATCTTCTCATTCGCAGGCTCTTCACAATTTAATTAGTATGTCCCCTTGAGATTCGCATTAGCAAATCACGTACGCCCTGTTCAATCATACAGCCATACAAGACGGTTATAGTCGGTCACCGCACAACGGTAAAACCTGTGTAGCTGGCTTATGTCCTTCTATAAGTGGTCAGTCCATCGGGTACCAACTAAAATGGGAAACATCAAGGAAGAAAGCAATGGGGATTTTTTGTTACATTTTCAAAGACAACAGTTCTTTCCTAAAGTCATTTGAAGTACTAAATGATATACTGGCCACTAACTTAGTACATTTTCAAGTTGCTTATCGAACAGTAAGTTTTAAACTTGTGGGGCTCATATATGGTCAAAGATAAACAACTTCATTTATTTCAGTTAATCCGATTACATCCCTTCTTCGTACAAGAGTTACTTTTTTTGTTATCTTTAATTACCTCCCTTTGACCACAAAGTGTCCACTTTATCAGCAAGTGACAAAAAATTCTTTATCCACAGAGACTTGTGACGAAAAAACAAGAAGAAAAACAGAAATAAACGTAGTAAGTAAATATGTGTAATGCTATTATATTGCAAGAAATACTGTCACTTATACTGTCTTTCTTTCCAACCTTTTTCCTTATAATTTTGTCAAATCTGTGTAGTTGTCTACATTTGTGTCTTTAAACACTTCTTAGTTTATTTATTAATATTATCTATTTACCCATTTTGCTTCTGCACCAAGAAGATAGTTGTAAAGTCTTTTAAATACTCAAATTTACTCTTTTTAGCTAGTCGATAATAGGTGTCAGTGCTCGATAACTGGTTATTTCTTTACTTATTTGAAAAGTTAATTATCTTCTGTTGGTTTTAGTTGGCAATATTTTCTATATTACTGATCTACGTTTGTGTGAAACATTTTAAACAACTAATTTGTCAAAAATACCAGTACATAACATCAAATCGTAATTAGAACTACCGTCTGGTATCTCAAGATTTGTGTTCAGATTTATTGGTTTATGAATACCTGGTTATGTAGATATTATTAAGTAAACCAGTTTGACATTGAAATTGGAAACCATTCTTATGTTGGCACTTCAATGTGTACAGCATTTTATAGTGATTTTGTCAAAATAACATCAAAAATGCAGAATATAGAGTCAAAGAATGTATGTCTGTTTAATGTGTATGTTTGTATAGTTTTTGTGGTTTGTTTTCTCAAAGTAGTGGTTTGTTTTCTGAAAGTCAATTCTAAGATTTGTATTTGCTTTATGGCAGTGAAATTTGGTCAATCTATTTTGCACAAGGAGAGACTGCTTAATAGCTTTCACATGCGATGCCTAAGAAGAATACTTGGCATTAAGTGGCAGGACAAAATCACAAACACTAAGGTACTGGGAAGAGCAGGTACTACAACAGTCTTTTCCATGCTCAGTCTACGAAGACTCAAGTGGCTGGGTCACACCTGAAGAATGGAGGATGGGAGAGTCTCCAAGGACATCCTTTATGGTTAATTAAAGACAGGAAGAAGATGTCGAGGCCGACCTCTACTACGATATAAACATGTGTGCAAGTAGGACATGAATGATACAGGTATTGAGGCGGACTCATGGAAACGAAATGCCATGAACCGTGTTGTGTGGAAAGGGCATATCAGGAAGGGAATGAGATTAAAGGAATAAATGATTGCAGAAAGGATGAGAGCTTAGCGTCTGAAAAAAACAACTGATTAAACACAAATGTTGTTAACAATGGTCCTGAAATCCCATGCAAAAACTATGGAAGACTTTTCTTGACACGGGCGGGTCTTGCTAGTCACACTCGCCATCGCCATGGGCTGTGAGTCTCATGCCTCCTCATAGCGCAATATAACACTATCGTCTGGAAAGACGGAAAGGTGCCAACGATAATATGTGTGTATAGTTTTGTAGTTCGTTTTCTTAAAATCAATTCTAAGACAAAATTGCTGTCTGTAGGAGTGTCATGTGTAAAGGTCTTTTCATGTCTGTTACAGTCCAGTGAAATGTGTTGCCCAGTTGCTATCATCTGAGCACACTGTACAGGTGGTATACAGCCTATCTTTTAACGCGATCTCTTTGTGGAGATTCGCATCTTTTCCTAGCACAATAGTCTTCCATCTTCTCTCTCGAGAAGTTCTCAACGGGAAAGTTTATATATATATGGTAACACAGGATTATTGGTCATAAATGAGATGAGGAAAACAGCCAAATGTCCAGGCAACTTCAACGACGGAGATCGAATAAATAACTATGCCGTGAGTGATGGAAATACTAGACAGTTTAAGTTACTGCCCCTTGTCCAGAACTGCATGGTCTATCACCGAAGAAAAAGAGGAAGAAGAAGAAGAAGAAGAGGAAGAAGAAGAAGAAGAAGAAGAAGAAGAAGAAGAAGAAGAAGAAGAAGAAGAAGAAGAAGAAGAAGAAGAAGAAGAAGAAGAAGAAGAAGAAGAAGAAGAAGAAGAAGAAGAAGAATTAAGAGGAAATGAAAGAAAGGTTCGAAATTAGGAAACTAGATATCACTGTTTGTCTTTGACTGTGGCCAACCAATTAGGCATCAATGTGTTTGTATTGTTGTTGCCAGCCAATCAGGTATCACTGTGTGTACGTGGTTGTTGCCAGCCAATTAAGTAACCCTGTGTTTCTGAGATTGTCCCTAGCCAGTCGGGTATTACTATGTGTCTCTCATTGTCCCTAGCCAATTGGGTATCACTGTATGTCTGTCATTGTTGCCAGGCAATCAGGTATCACTGTGTGTCTGTCATTGTTGCCAACTAATCAGGTATCAGTCTTTGTCTACGATTGTTGTCAGCCAATCAGGTATTATTGTTTCCATGATTGTTGCTAGCCAATAAGGTATCACTTTGTGTCCATGATTGTTGCCAGCCTATCAGGTATCACTGTGTATTTACGATTCTTGTAAGCAAATCAGGTACCACTGTCTTCATTTATGTTGCCAGCCAATCAGGTATCATTGTGTATCTATGTTTCTTGCCTGCCAATCAGGTATCACTTTTTGTCTGTGATTGTTGCCAACCAATCAGGTGTCACTGTTTGTCTACGATTGTTACCAGCCAATCAGGTATCATTGTGTCTATGGTTTTTGCAACTAAATCAGGTATCATTGTGTCCATGGCTGTTGTCAACCAGTCATGTATCATTGTGTCCATGATTATGGCCAGCCAATCAGGTATCATTGTGTGTCTACGATTACGTTTGGTCAGACAGCTGGCAGGATGGCCATTTGAATTGAATTGTCTGGTATTCTCAATTGAAATGGCTGTATAAAATTCTTGACATCTCAATTCAATCAACACCTGTCTTTGGGTGTAGATGCTAACTGTTTCCTTATAACACGGATTATACACACGTCGTTTTCTCCCTCTCATACGTCCGTCCTTGCCGATTCCACTCTTAATTCCCCGTTCTCACATTCTTAAACCTGTTATTTCCTCTAACTTTGTGTTTTCTATAAACATTCGTTCGTATATGGTCTTCACATTCTTCCTTGTCCAGTACATGTTTTCCCGTAGCTATGGCTTTTGCAAGCCAGAAAATCCACTCGTTCATTACCTCGCCCTTCTGCTATCCTGAACAGTATATCCAGGTGATTCTCTGCCGTGCTGACATACAGGTTATGGACATCCACTCATGTCACATTTATCCATTTTGAACACTACGCAGAATCAATTGAGAATCAGAAAATAATTTCTCTGGTAACGTTTTTCACCTGCTGTCCAAATCAGAGCTGCAGTGACTGCCTCCACCTCCACTCGCATGCTTGAAGTTGTAGATAAAAAAAGCTCCATTCTGTTCTGCCGCGATTTTCTCATTCATTGTAGTTGAAAATCCCCACCCAGATTTTACACCCCGATAAATAGAACCATTCGTGTACACTATAACATCATCTACCCAGATTTGTCGTCTATCAGTTGTTGTACCTCTAATTCTGCCACGCCGTTAAACCACACTCTACATTCTACTGGGAATGTGATAAAGACCTGATGGAAACTGCTGTTGTAGATGTTTATGTCGAACCATCAGCATCTGCACGGTGCACTGGCAAGTGTGCCCTATGTTATCGATTCATCAATCAGTAGGCAGTCATTTATAACAGACCCTCATGGCCTAATGTCGACACATAACTCAGTTTATATCACGCCAACACACAGATTGTCTCAATATGCTTAGTATAGCTTCGATGAGAACGAACGAAACTTTTTTCTTTTCCATTTTTTGCCCCCAAGGCATCGCTAAATGGGCACGCAGGCCCATCCTACCTTTGTCCATAATGATCTTTCGGTCTAATAACTTATTTCAGCACACTCTTAATCAGTCGCCTTTTAGGACATGTTTTTTAGGAAGCAGTGGGTCTCTTCTTTGTTTCTCGTACAAGGGGTTTTCTGAACCCACCGTGTACAAGTTTAGTTACAGTATGCCACGATGCCATGAAGTAAAATCCATTTGACTTTTCAATTACAGGCGATACAGGTGGGAGGGACTTTCACCCCTAGAGTCCAATATTGTTTGTGGCGGTGTGATGTCATTTGCCTATTTCATTGGCTGTTGTGTCCCTTTTGACAAGTTTAAGCTACGACCGAAGCTCTTGGATTGGCTCGTTGGTTAACTAGGTTGTCTGTTTATTGGTCGTTCGGTTTCTCTTAGTTTGATTAGCTGGGTGATTGGAGGTTTGGTTTCAATTATTGATTATTTAAGTGTCATAGAAACAGAATTCTCGTATGAATATCTAGTCATCCCCTTGTGGAATGCAATTTTTCGTTATTTGAAGCCCTACTCTGGCTCTTGCCAGGGGCCGCAATACAGCCAGGCCATAAATATTGTCAATTGGCTGAACGCGGTTTTTGGGACCTCTCCACCGGTGATCTTCATTCACATGGTGGCACTTTGTGTCATATGTCATCGGGTTTTTATCGCGTGTGTGATGTCCTGGTGGGGTAAAACAAGATAGATAGAATTCTCGTATCAAGCGCAAATACTAAAACTGTAGTCACGAAAGTGACGCAAATAACCCAGACCACAAATATAGGCGGAGACTGTTAGCAGTCTCGGCTAGCTAGCAGCAGTCTGAAAGTGGTCGAACTTTTAATTTTTTTTCTTAAAAGGAAACCGAAATGGAAAGAATTCTCGTAAGCTATATAAATCTTATTCTGGTAAAGAGAAAAAAATCATGGACAGTTGGTAGATTAGTAAAGACTTATTTAGAAGCAGCGGAGATGTAGAAATATAGACGATCATGGGAATAACTTGACAGATAAATAGAGTAACAGAGACCCCCTTAAAGAAACTGACTCACGAGAAGAAATGGTTACGCACATCAGAAGGAGACGATCTACATTCTTTGGTCATGTGAAGATCTACGGTCTTTGGTCATGTGAAGATCTACGGTCTTTGGTCATGTGATGATCTACATTCTTTGGTCATGTGAAGATCTACGGTATTTGGTCATGGGAAGATCTACGGTCTTTGGTCATGTGAAGATCTACATTCTTTGGTCATGTGAAGATCTACATTCTTTGGTCATGTGAAGATCTACGGTCTTTGGTCATGTGAAGATCTACGGTCTTTGGTCATGGGAAGATCTACGGTCTTTGGTCATGTGATGATCTACATTCTTTGGTCATGGGAAGATCTACATTCTTTGGTCATGTGAAGATCTACGGTCTTTGGTCATGTGAAGATCTACGGTCTTTGGTCATGTGAAGATCTACATTCTTTGGTCATGTGAAGATCTACGGTCTTTGGTCATGTGATGATCTACATTCTTTGGTCATGTGAAGATCTACGGTCTTTGGTCATGGGAAGATCTACGGTCTTTGGTCATGTGATGATCTACATTCTTTGGTCATGTGAAGATCTACGGTCTTTGGTCATGTGAAGATCTACGGTCTTTGGTCATGTGAAGATCTACATTCTTTGGTCATGTGAAGATCTACGGTCTTTGGTCATGTGAAGATCTACATTCTTTGGTCATGGGAAGATCTACATTCTTTGGTCATGTGATGAGAAGGGGGATAACTGGAGTAGATCTTGACGGTAGGAATATTGGTGTGCAGAAGAGGCAGAGAGAGAGAGACGGAGACCCAGAGACAAGATGCTGGACAGTTTGGCATCATGGCATGGAGGATCATCTGTGTCAGATTTAATTGACAACTCAAAAGACAGAAGGTTGTGGGTGGACATGACTACCACCGCCGCCCGGCATTGACTATCAGAAAAATGTGTTTACTTGATTTCTTCCTGTGTTGTTTGAAGGATGCGCCATATTTTTTAAATAGATTTCTTGCTTCGTTAGCTGATTGGATGGTTGGCTGCCAGGTTTCGAACGTTTCGGTTGTAAGTCAGACGTGATACCATGGGTCTTGAGCCTGGAAAAAAGTGCCTTTTTAAAAGGTACAGTTAGGTTCGTGTAGAGACTGTATGTCCAGGTACCAAAATGAAATGTCTGCAGGGACTGTGTTGCAGAACACGTGTACCCCTCTCGAAGCTTAGAAACCCCCAGTGTCTGTATGAAATACATATGGAACTTCACGTCTGTGTGGGTGATAATTCTGATGTAACTAGATTATGATCCGGACAACACGTTCGGAATCGCTGGGTTTACGCAGATGTGACGATTAAGTCCTCAGTTAGTTTTTAGTTCCGGACTTCTTAACACTTAATGGTTGTAAACTGAACCAGAAAGTTCTGGCTGTTCGTCCGCTTTCCTGACTTAAGTTTTGTTCCAGAACCTGAGTGTTGCGTTCACAGCCGTTTTACAAATCTGGCTTATTTACAGACTGTTGATTTCTTTCCTTTCAGGCAGACGCTCGCACCTTTAGCCTCTCTCATAAAGTTGTGTCTTTGGGTTTCTTGTAGGAGTGCTTGTCTGCTCGGTCCACGTCGGTTTAAGCGTGGACATGACAAAGAATCAGTTGCTGCAGAAGTCTTCCTTGTGAACAGTTGACATGGCTGCAGCATTTTCATGTCTGTGGTACAAACTATGCAGTGATAGCAAGAATCTCTTTCTAAAACAGTATACTAGTAGAAAAGTAACAGTAGTAGTAGCAGTCATAGCAGTAGTACAGTAGTAGCAGTCATAGTAGTAGTAGCAGTAGCAGTAGTAGTAGTAGTAGTAGTAGTAGTAGTAGTAGTAGTAGTAGTAGTAGTAGTAGTAGTAGTAGTAGTAGTAGTAGTAGTAGTAGTAGCAGCAGTAGTAGTAGTAGTAGTAGTAGTAGTAGTAGTAGTAGTAGTAGTAGTAGTAGTAGTAGTAGAAGCAGCAGCAGCAGTCATAGTAGTAGTAGTAGTAGCAGCAGCAGCAGTAGTTACAGCAGTAGTATACTAGTAGCAACTGAAGCAGCAGTAGTAATAACAGAAGCAGCAGTAGTAGTAACAGAAGCAACAGTAGTAACAACAGAAGCAGCAGTAGTAGTAACAGAAGCAGCAGTAGTAATAACAGAAGCAGTAGTAGTAACAACAGAAGCAGCATTAGTAGTAACATAAGCAGCAGTAGTAACAACAGAAGCAGTAGTAGTAACAACAGAAGCCGCAGTAGTAGTAACAGAAGCAGCAGTAGTAACAACAGAAGCAGCAGTAGTAATAACAGAAGCAGCAGTAGTAGTAACAGAAACAACAGTAGTAGCAACAGAAGCAGCAGTAGTAACAACAGAAGCAGCAGTAGTAGTAACAGAAGCAACAGTAGTAACAGCAGAAGCAGCAGTAGTAACAACAGAAGCAGTAGTAGTAACACCAGAAGCAGTAGTAGTAACAGAAGCAGCAGTAGTAACAAAAGAAGCAGTAGTAGTAGTAACAGAGGCAGCAGTAGTAGCAACAGAAGCAGCAGTAGTAACAACAGAAGCAGCAGTAGTAGTAACAGAAGCAACAGTAGTAACAACAGAAGCAACAGTAGTAACAGAAGCAACAGTGGTAACAACAGAAGCAGCAGTAGTAGTAACAGAAGCAGCAGTAGTAGTAACAGAAGCAACAGTAGTAACAACAGAAGCAACAGTAGTGAGAACAGAGGCAGCAGTAGTAGTAACAGAAGCAGCAGTAGTAACAACAGAAGCAGCAGTGGTAGTAACAGAAGCAACAGTAGTAACAACAGAAGCAACAGTAGTAACAGAAGCAGCAGTAGTAACAACAGAAGCAGCAGTAGTAACAACAGAAGCAGCAGTAGTAGTAACAGAAGCAACAGTAGTAACAACAGAAGCAACAGTAGTAACAGAAGCAGCAGTAGTAACAACAGAAGCAGCAGTAGTAGTAACAGAAGCAGTAGTAGTAGTAACAGAAGCAACAGTAGTAACAACAGAAGCAACAGTAGTGAGAACAGAAGCAACAGTAGTAACAACAGGAGCAGTAGTAGTAACAACAGAAGCAACAGTAGTAACAACAGAAGCAACAGTAGTAACAGAAGCAGCAGTGGTAACAACAGAAGCAGCAGTAGTTGTAACATAAGCAACAGTAGTAACAGCAGAAGCAACAGTAGTAACAACAGAAGCAACAGTAGTAACAACAGAAGCAGCAGTAGTAACAACAGAAGCAGTAGTAGTAACAACAGAAGCAGTAGTAGTAACAGAAGCAGCAGTAGTAACAAAAGAAGCAGCAGTAGTAGTAACAGAGGCAGCAGTAGTAGTAACAGAAGCAGCAGTAGTAACAACAGAAGCAGCAGTAGTAGTTACAGAAGCAACAGTAGTAACAACAGAAGCAACAGTAGTAACAGAAGCAGCAGTAGTAACAACAGAAGCAGCAGTAGTAGTAACAGAAGCAGCAGTAGTAGTAACAGAAGCAACAGTAGTAACAACAGAAGCAACAGTAGTGAGAACAGAAGCAACAGTAGTAACAACAGGAGCAGTAGTAGTAACAACAGAAGCAACAGTAGTAACAACAGAAGCAACAGTAGTAACAGAAGCAGCAGTGTAACAGAAGCAGCAGGTAACAACAGAAGCAGCAGTAGTTGTAACATAAGCAACAGTAGTAACAACAGAAGCAACAGTAGTAACAACAGAAGCAACAGTAGTAACAACAGAAGCAACAGTAGTAACAACAGAAGCAGCAGTAGTAGTAACATAAGCAGCAGTAATAGTAGCAGATGATAACGAAGCAGATGGTTATGATGACAAAAATGAGAGGATGGCGGCGACATTGATGATTTTTTGGTGATGATGTAAAACACATCCTCTTGATCCACGGTGATGTTCACTTGAGACAGGGACCAGCGGACAGGAGCGGAAGATCGTCACAGAAGGCCGTCGCTTGGTGCAGTATTCATGATTGCGTTCACATAAATGCCAGAGAATACCAGTCAGTTAGCTCAACTTCCACGAGGTGTCTGTGAATCGCCAGCTTTGTCTGTGTGAGCTGCGCATGTCTGTCTGTACCAGATAGACAACAGTTTCTTATGTCAACAATGAGGCCACACCTACTGGTGTTAGTCTCCGCCCACTTCCCTGTCAAAGTCTGTTGTTTTATGGTTTGGTGCCTGTCAGTCTGACACCTGCCTGCTGGGCTCGGTGGATTTCGAATCCAAATGGGCTGTCTATAGACGCTAGCCCACCGTCTTAATTTACTGGAGTTTTTATTTCTCTTGTTGTTTAAATGCTGAACTATCTCTCGTCCTCTATACCTGCAGCTTTCTTTCTCTAATACTGAGGGACCGGGTGGGGGAGGGGGAGGAAGGCAGGGGTAAGAAAGGTAAAGGAAAAGGGGGGGGGGGAGGGGGTTTGGGTCTGATAATGACACATATAACGTTGTGAGGGTGAGTCCTAAACCTGACGACTATTTCTTCTTCTTTTTCTTCTTCTTCCTCTTCTTCTTCTTCTTCTTTTTCTTCTTCTTCTTCTTCTTCTTCTTCTTCTTCTTCTTCTTCTTCTTCTTCTTTTGTGCGGGAGGGGGGAAGGCAGGGGTAAGAAAGGTGAAGGAGGGTGGGGGGGGGGGTTGGGTCTGCTAAGGACACATATAAGTGAGGGTGAGTCTTCTTCTTCTTCTTCTTCTTCTTCTTCTTCTTCTTCTTCTTCTTCTTCTTCTTCTTCTTCTTCTTCTTCTTCTTCTTCTTCTTCTTCTTTTTCTTCTTCTTCTTCTTCTTCTTCTTCTTCTTCTTCTTCTTCTTCTTCTTCTTCTTCTTCTTCTTCTTCTTCTTCCTCTTCTTTTTCTTCTTCTTCTTCTTCTTCGTTTTCTTTTTCTTGTTCACTGGCTGTTAACTCGGAAAGTTCTTCTATTTCGTCCACATCTGGACTTTTGTTCTGTCCTAGAACGTGAGTATTGCATGCACAACCCCTTTATATATCCAACTTTTTTGCAGATTGTTGGTTACATGCACTTAGGCGTTAACAATTACAATATTTCGGTTATGCTGTTCTCAGGCCAAACAGAAAGCTGCCGTAAATGCCTCCACATCCATTCTCATACTCGATGTTTTTGACCTTATACAGTTCACATTTTCCTTTGCAAACAAAATCCACTCCACTCTTTTCACTCCGTCTGTGTCTGTAATAATGCCATCAGGGCGTGAACTGTCATCCATTCCTGGGTCCAAGGTAACTGTGCAGGGCTCGTGTGCTGGGCGGCACTGTGGCCCCTTCTTCAGCATGTTATATCTTGTCAATCGCACACACATTGCTGACAAAGACTTCTACTTCTGCTGCCTCTTCCCAGCCGATGACCCATGCTATCCGCCAAGGTATCATACAGATGGGGTTCCCTGTCCGTTAAGACTTCATGGTATATTCCCATCCATCCATCTACCCATTGATGCAAAACAACACAAAACTGACCGCGATTAACCTACTGCGGGTAATATCGGTTATAATTGTGGTCTGGTATGTTTGTGCCAGTTATGTTAGCTAAGAAATGTTAATTGTACCGAAAATACTACATTGGTACCTAGTGAGGGTTGTTTGGGGAGGGGGTTGATATGCATTATACACACACACACACACACACACACAGACAGACACACACACACACACACACACACACACACAACATACACGTATGCACGGCCACCATCGCCCGTAAAACCTTGTATGTTTCAGACACGGGCGGTAATGTAAGTATGTGCCGCAAGCACACGACTGGTGTGTCCTAAATGACTCTCACGGCTTCAAATTGCGTGCATTCCAGTTTCTCTGTTCAACAAACCATATTCTATCGCCGACATTTTCACCGTTTTCCTCGCCCTCAGACTTACTGGGTATATAGGGCTAGACTTATATGTTATAGCTAAATGGGCACTTGATGGGTGATCAGCACTATGCCGCCCGCCTTTACTTCCCAGGATTCCACTCGGTACCCACTAAAGGTATGGGTCGACCTGGCATCCAAGGTCATTTTATTGTTAACCACTCTGGGCTCAGTCAGAACCCGCGTCCACTACTGTGGGATCTGCAGACGACAGACTAGCCGCTACACCAAATCGGCTGCCATAGAAAATAGAAAGACAGGTGTAAATATGTTCAGCATTCTGTACCTACAGGGCTGCCAATGATGGGTCTTTACCCCCAGATCTGGGTTTTTATTTTACTCCTTGGGTTCAAATTTTGAAATCTGGGTTTTTTTTTTTTTTAATATATTTTTATATAAAAGTGGGTAAATGTTTCGATTCGTAACTATAACATCTTTACTTATTAACGATCGGGGTTTTTTATTTGTTATATTTTTTTTTTCTTTTCTAATGCTTGGGTTTTTGTTTAGCTTAGCTTTGATTTTTTAAAAAGATACCATTGGCAGCCCTAGCCTAGCCGATAAGCGGTGACTGTCACGCTTGGCTGGTCCTGCCAGTTGTGTCTTCTTGTTTTGCCTATAAGTTGTGGACAGGCCATCCACGTGTTTCTCTGTCTCCCACCAGTTCGTTTTCCTCAAGTTTGTCGCTAATCTCCTCATATCGTGTCCACGACGGCGTCCGTGGCGTTGCGAGTCCGACTTGAATTCCAACGTACCGCGATAAAAACCCACTGCTGGCTGCGTGGATTTTTATCGTGGTATGGGGCGTCGCAGGTCGACCCAGACTCAAATGTGTACCAGGATGTATGTCCTGGGGAAGTAAAGACGACCGGCGTAATGCTGACCACATTGGAAACCTAGTGCTGAATGGTCTGTAAAAATATAAGAGCTCTTCCCATATGCCCGTTGCGCCTAAAGGAGTGAAAAGGGATGTTTACTTTTACTGGTTACTATCATGTCCACGGAATCCTCATCGTCTGCGACTAATTTCACACTGATATATTTTTTGTCTTTGAATTCCAACTTCTTCTTCTTCTTCCCTTCCTGTTTTTATATTTCTTTAGATCCTTCTTCACTTGCATCATCCTTATGTCTGCACTGTCAGCATCTGTGGCTTAGGCGTTGCCAAGGCACTTGTCGCACTTAAACTCCGTAACCTGGATCTACACACCGGGTCATGCGGGCGTGAAGGGAAATGAGCGAGCAGACCAACTGGCAAGCACTGCACTAATGATTGCGGGAAAAAGTATGGACAGAGCAGATATAGTCAACGCTGTACGAACTGGGCTAGTGGAGAATGAGGAATCCCTGACACTAACACGATTGCGTGACATGGGATTTAAGCATGGTGATGCACGTCTTTGCCGTCTTCGAGGCCGACAAAGGAGACAATATAACCAGCTTCTTATGGGGACAATTAGTAGAAGTACTTTGGAGTGGCTGCTGCTTCGAAGAACTGAGCACGCATGGGTATGCCCAATGTGCAGTGACATCAAGTGTGATAACAAAAGATAAAATAACATCTTACTAGGGAGTCGGCAGTCCGAAACCCAAGTTCAAGGTGTCTCCTTCGTGCCAAAAAACTGCATGGCTGTTGGGTGAACAGTCGTTAACGATGGCAGGCAGGTCGTTGTAGGGGCGACGCCTGCTGGTGGATGTAATGTCCCAAGTCCCTTCCCCAGCTCGTGGCATTTTTGCTCCATTTGTAGACTGGAAGGATGTAGTTTCGTCGCCCAGCTTCTGAGTTGAGTGCATGGCGTGACACTGTGAGCTGCGTTTGTTTTTCGTTGGCACAAGAGCGGAGCAGCTGTGGGGTGACCCGTTTGCTATGAAGCTGAAACTAGGATTACCAGATTACCAGATTACTTCGTACTGCCGGGATGCCGGGTTTGATCCCAGCTGAGGACGATTTGTCTTGCGTTGGTTTTGACAGTGGTACTGAGAGCTGACCGTTTATGATTGAGCAATGGCAAACTACTAAACGTAAATTGTACCTAGAAAAGCCACAACAGCCAAACAATGCTAGGATTGGTTCTGCAACGTCCTGTAAATGATACGTAACAAACTAATCTCTGCTCTATAGCTTATATCTTGCGAACAACACATTTTACTTTTATCAGCTTACCTCACCCGTATTCTCTCTCTCCTCTCTCTCTCTCTCCTCTTTCTCTCTGTCTCTCTATCTCTCTCTATCTCTCTCTCTTTTCTCTCTCTATCTCTCTCTCTCTCTCTCTCTCTCTCTCTCTCTCTCTCTCTTTCTCTCATGCATCACTCTATCGTTCCACATTTCCTTCGGTATCTATTTCCCTCTTTTTCCTGTGGTTCACCATGCAACAATGTCCCCTTTACCTCCCCTGTCACCCCCTCCTTGTTATCCATTCTCCCTATCACAGCGGCCTTCCTCCTTTCCACTCTCTTCTCTTCGTCTCTTCTCAGTAACCACATACCGCCGGCCACGTTGTTTCCAACCCTGCCATTTAAAGCTCATTATTTGTCATACACCTCCAAACTAGAACCCTCCTCCCCGCCTCCCTGTCAGTCAGATCAAGGTCACAAAGAAATCCCTCCCCTCCTCTTTATTAATATATTGATTGGTCCACGTGACTTAAGGCCATGTTCACAACTAACAGCCGCCACCCTGCAGCAGTCCATGTCCCCTCTCCACTCTCTCTCTCTCTCTCTCTCTCTCTCTCTCTCTCTCTCTCTCTCTTTATCTCAGCCTGCCGAAAAATTGTCCCTGGTCATTAATTCTCATTATTTCGGTTTTGTCCCGTTTTCTGGCTGCTCTAACACGTGTGTTCGAAGACCTCAAAAGATCTCAAAGTGCCTTGGCTTGCCTTGAACCATTGATAGCGTTCTATCTGTGTCTGTCTGTCTCTTTCTGTCCGTCCATCCATTTCTGTGTCGGTCTATCCATCCAATTATCCACCTCTACCGCCCAGCACATTCCAACCCGGTCCCCTTCCCCCGCCCCCATAATATTAGACTTTCCCGAGAATTCCCTACGAAATCATGAAATAAAACAAGAGAGCCATCTATCTAATCTATCTATCTATCTATCTATCTATCTATCTATCTATCTATCTATCTATCTATCTATCTATCTATCTATCTATCTATCTATCTATCTATCTATCTATCTATCTATCTATCTATCTATCTATCTATCTATCTATCTATCTATCTATCTATCTATCTATCTATCTATCTATCTATCTATCTATCTATCTATCTATCTATCTATCTATCTATCTCTCTCTCTCTCTCTCTCTCTCTCTCTCTCTCTCGGTCGGTCGGTCGGTCGGTCGCGGTCGGTCGGTCGGTCGGTCGGTTGGTCGGTCGGTCGGTCGGTCGGTCGGTCTCTCTGTCTCTCTGTCTCTCTCTCTCTCTGTCGGTCGGTCGGTCGGTCGGTCTCTCTGTCTCTCTGTCTGTCTGTCTGTCTGTCTGTCTGTCTGTCTGTCTGTCTGTCTGTCTGTCTGTCTGTCTGTCTGTCTGTCTGTCTGTCTGTCTGTCTGTCTGTCTGTCTGTCTGTCTGTCTGTCTGTCTGTCTGTCTGTCTGTCTGTCTGTCCGTCTGTCTGTCGGTTTGTCTGTCTGTATGTCTGTCTGTCTGTCCGTCTGTCTGTCTGTCGGTTTGTCTGGCGGTCCCTCTATTCTGTCGGCCTGTCTGTCTGCCCGCCTGGCTGTCTTTTCTGTTCTGTAAAAAAAATATACATAAACAAAAAGACATCACACAGCCACACAAAAAGTAACGGAGGTTTCTCCAGACGTCACTTGAACAAATGAGGGAATCTGCTTGTTGGTGTCGGTCAGTGTGTTGGTGTTGGTCAGTGTGTTGGTGTGTTGGTGTTGGTCAGTGTGTTGGTGTGTTGGTGTGTTGGTGTTGGTCAGTGTGTTGGTGTGTCGGTCAGTGTGTTGGTGTGTTGGAGGTGAGGCGTTGTTTCACATTCAAACCAGCACACACGTGTCTGTATGAATGGTCAACTTGTGGTTCATTAATACATTTGCACTTTATAAGTTTATATTTCAGATCGTAAATTACATGGTTTCAGTTATCTCAAATTGCTTTTCACGAGTTCTGGTGAAACTAAATTGCTTGTCACGTGGTTCTTTTAATCTCAAATAGCTTATGACATGGTCCTGTTGTTCTTAGATTGCTTTTTGCCTGGTTTTGCTTATCTCAAATTGCTTGGTAATGGTTATGGTAATCTCAGATTGCTCATCCTTTAATTGTGATCTCAAATTGCTTAACAAATAATCCTGGTAATCTTGCATTTATTATCACACAGTTGTGTTATTCTCAGATTGCTTATCGTGTGGCTCTGTTAATCTCAGTATGCTTATCACATGATGCAAGTAATGTCATATTGGTTATCACATCTCTCTCTCTCTCTCTCTCTCTCTCTCTCTCTTCTCTCTCATTCTCACTCTCTCTCTCATTCTCTCTCATTCTCACTCTCTGTCACTTTCTGTCTCTCCCTCTCTCTCTCCCTCTCTCTCTCTCCCTCTCTCTCTCACTCTTTCTCTCACTCTCTCCCTCTTCCTCTCTCCCCTTATCCCTATCTCTCTCTCTCTCCCTCTCTCCTTCTCTTATTTCCGGATTCTTCCGATAATCTGAGATTTCTCGTGACACCATTCTGGTAATCTAAGACTGCACAAGCTGTCAAAAATCATGTAATTGAAACAAAAACCCACCGACGATATGGGGTCTTGCTGTCGCCTGTTCCTGCGAGGTCTAGTTAAAAGTTTCTGTTTAGTTTCATTCAGGAAAAGAGTCACTACAAACCCAACATGGCGGCCAAAGCCAGTCTAAGGGAACTGGTTGATTCCATTTTGATTAGGGTCCATCATGGGGAACTAATGTGTCCTCAGGGTGTTCTCTGTCCTGTTCTGAGGATGACCAGATGTAAAATTATCGAGGCTGGCTGGCGACGGGGCTTGTACGGCGGTTTTATTTGGATGAACCATCATTCATTCTCTCCTTGTGTGTTCAACAAGGCTGTCCCACCCCTTCTCCGGAACAGTCCAAAGTGGCGGTTTATTTGGGGGATAGTGTGTTAATTTGATTGTTCGTGCCTAGATAAGACAGACCCGTGCAACGGAGACCAGTTTGTCAGTATGTTGGTTCATCTTGTATGTTAGGTTCAATTAAAGCGGTGTCATTTAATGCTGTCATTAGTTAGCTAGCTAGTTATTTAGTTTGTTGGTTGGTTGGTTACTTGGTTACTTAATTAGCTTATTAGTTAGTTATTTATGTAGCTAGATAGTTAGCTAGCTTGTTAGTTAGTTAGTTAGTTAGTTAGTTAGTTAGTTAGTTAGTTAGTTAGTTAGTTAGTTAGTTAGTTAGTTAGTTAGTTAGTTAGTTAGTTAGTTAGTTGTTTAGTTGGTTGGTTGGTTAGTTAGTTAGGTTATTAGTTAGTTAGTTAGTTAGTTAGTTAGTTAGTTAGTTAGTTAGTTAGTTAGTTAGTTAGTTAGTTAGTTAGTTAGTTAGTTAGTTAGTTAGTTAGTTAGTTAGTTAGTTAGTTAGTTAGTTAGTTAGTTAGTTAGTTAGTTAGTTAGTTAGTTAGTTAGTTAGTTAGTTAGTTAGTTAGTTAGTTAGTTAGTTAGTTAGTTAGTTAGTTAGTTAGTTAGTTAGTTAGTTAGTTAGTTAGTTAGGTAGTTAGTTAGCTAGATAGTTAGTTAGTTTGTTAGTTAGCTAGCTAACTAGGAAGTTAGTTGTTTAGGTAGTTAGTTAGTTTCGTAGTTAGTTAGCTAGATAATTATTTACAAAGATAGATAGTTAGTTGGTTGGTTGGTTGGTTGGTTGGTTGGTTGGTTGGTTGGTTGGTTGGTTGGTTGGTTGGTTGTTGGTTGGTTGGTTGGTTGGATGGTTGGTTGGTTGGTTGGTTGGTTGGTTGGTTGTGGGTCCAGGTTCCAACATCAATGCGGACAGCTCGTCCCATACCTGCTCTGTGCCTGTGCCAGCAGAAATCACAGGAAATGTTACTCACTGTCCTCCCATTTGAAAACAAATGAAGAACGTATCAGTCCCAGAAAAATATTGAAGCTTGCACACGGAAAGGAAAAATTGCACAAGGCGTCTGTCAGATAGGCCAACACTAACGCGGTCAATTGTCTGTTCTAGTAACATATCAGATCTGGGCCAAGGGCTCCGAAACCTGCTGACTTGGGAAACTCCTCCCCCTCCTCCCCACCCCCTTTTCCCTCCCTAGTCGAAAATGTGCAAGATGGCTTAGTGATTTCCCCTAACCAATTATCCACGTGCTCTTTGTAAACATTTGTTTATATCATTTTTATATTATTTAATAATTACATATTTTTTTCTGGGGTTTGGGTAAGTAATGGGAGCATTCGGAACAATAAAATCATCATCATTATTATCATCATCATTGCGCCGCATTTAATGATGGTCTAATATCAGGCTGCAAGATACCGACCAAGAAAGAGATGGTAAGGGCAATAACAAAGACTCAACAGAAACGCAATAGGAAACCAACACAAGCTACACAGTTAGAAAGGATGTATAACTCTTGTCTGCGGCGATGTTCGGCAGAAGTTGTAGGTTACACGAAGAAGATGATGACGATGATGCTGCTTAACCCCAACCACCCACTGACACACACGGTCTAGGCTGCAAAATCGAATGGAAGTTCTACCTGTCCCACCTCTGATCTATAGTCTGTTCGGAAGCTTGAGTTGTGCGTTCTCATCCGGTTTTACGGATCTGGTTTGCCTACATTGTCTCTCAGGCAGCAGTGGTTCCCCCCCCCCCCCTCCCCTAAACCCCAAGCACCACCATGGAGCCCCGCAACCTATAAGGGGAATCTATGGGTGTGTACGTATGTGTGTTGTCTATAAAATGTGTATGTATGTATGTTGTCTATAATATGTTAACGTGTGTGTATGTGTGATGTCTATAATATGTTGGTGTGTATGAATTTGTGTTGTCTGTAATATATGGGTGTGTATGTATGTGTATGTATGTGTATTGTCTATAATATGTTAATGTGTATGTATGTGTGTTGTCTATAATATGTGAGTGTGCATGTATGTGTGTTGTCTATAATATGTGGGTGTGCATGTATGTGTGTTGTCTATAATATGTGGGTGTGCATGTATGTGTGTTGTCTATAATATGTGAGTGTGCATGTATGTGTGTTGTCTATAATATGTGAGTGTGCATGTATGTGTGTTGTCTATATGTGGGTGTGCATGTATGTGTGTTGTCTATAATATGTGAGTTTTGCATCTATTTGTTGTTTGTTGTCTATAATATGTGGGTGTGCATGTATGTGTTTTGTCTATAATATTTGGGTGTTCATGTATGTGTGTTGTCTATAATATGTGAGTGTGCATGTATGTGTGTTGTCTATTTTATGTTTTTTTGTTTTTTTTGTTTTTTCTTTAATATGTGGGTGTGTTTGTTGTTTGTGTTTGTCTATTTTATGTGAGTTTTTTGCATGTTTTTGTGTTGTCTTTAATA
>CAJHNH020002111.1:82500-104989 GCA_905116865.2 Candidula unifasciata
TCAAAAATCCTGGCAATACGTTAATCAAACATATGTCAAAGGGGAATCCTGTGAATACATTGATCAAACATATGTCAAAGGGGAATCCTGGCAATACGTTGATCAAACATATGTCAAAGGGGAATCCTGGCAATAGGTTGATCAAACATATGTCAAAGGGGAATCCTGTGAATACATTGATCAAACATATGTCAAAGGAAAATCCTAGGGGAATCCTGGCAATACGTTGATCAAACATATGTCAAAGGGGAATCCTGTGAATACATTGATGAAACATATGTCATAGGAGAATCCTGGGAATACGTTGATCAAACATATGTCAAAGGGGAATCCTGGCGATACGTTGATCAAACATTTGTCAAAGGGGAATCCTGGCAATACGTTGATCAAACAGATATCTAAGGAGAATCTTGGGTGACGTTGATAAAACATATGTCTAAAGAGAATCCTGGCAATACGTTGATCAAACATATGTCAAAGGGGAATCCTGGCAATACGTTGATCAAACATATGTCAAAGGAGAATCCTGGGAATACGTTCATCAAACATATGTCTAAAGAGAATCCTGCGAATACCTTGATCAAACATATGTCTAAGGAGAATCTTGGGGAGACGTTGATAAAACAATATGTCTAAGGAGAATCCTGGGAATACGTTGATCAAACATATCTCTAAGGAGAATCCTGGGAATGCGGTGAAAAGGCATTTAACAAAGGCGAATCTTGTGATTACAAGACCACACACATAAATAACTGGGGAGAGAAAAAAAATGTTTATCACCGGAAAACGTTATCAAAGGAAGTCAATGATGATGGCCTGGACATATTTGAAGAATGTCGGCTCGTGACACTTTGGCAGGGACACCATTCTGGTGGACGGCAGGTGGAAAAAAAAGAAGACGTGGTCGAGCTAAAGAAACTCGGGGGACAACAGAAAGGGGAGAATGTTGAGTAAGCTGACATGGAATGACATTGACAGAAAGGCAGGAGACTGGCAGCAGAAAAGAGATCACTTGTTGTGTGTGAACAGAGACATGAAGAGCATTTAAAAATCATCAAAGCATATTATGCAAGACGCAATTTCGTCAAAATAAGTTAAACAGTCGCCGTGAATCGGAATGTTCGCAAACCTTAGCGGCCAATTTGATGATGAGCTAGACGGTTATGTACATGGACTCTGAGGCTTTGACTGAGATTGTTGAAGTGATCCGCCAGCAGCTGTTTATACCCCGACACAATTTACAGTCATCACCTGCTGACCTTTGAGATGCCTCATTTATCACCACTTGAGGTCTATACTCTAACTCTGCCTGGTCTCAGCAACCGTTGACCTGTGGCTCCGTTTCCAAATGTCATCCTGTAATCTGATACTGCTCCTCGTGGCGATTACCTACCACCAGAGGCAACAAAGGGCAGCGGAGTGTCTCCCCAAAAACAGATTGCTGCAGTCGGAAGTCACATTTATACCTCATGGTTAAACAGGGGCTATAACTCGTCACGACACTTGATGAATGTTGTTCAAAGGTTGGATCTGATTTCGTAGCGGCACTGCAAGTTTGTTCCTATGTGTTTGAGAATGGATCAGTTTCCTTGCTAGTTAAGTCTTTCGTGGTTCTAAACACCACTTAGCCACGATCCTTTCCGTCTCTGTTGTCAGCATGTGCGACTTCCGCATGCATTTGTTTAACATAAAGTTCCTCTAGACCAGAGCCACTCAACTAAGTTTAATCTAGAACCAAAATGTAGCAAAATTGGAATCGTCGCAGGCTAGGAGTCGGAGACCAGCATAGAAAGCTCCTTACTATAGT
The DNA here is from genome assembly GCA_905116865.2 of Candidula unifasciata. Taxonomy (NCBI): domain Eukaryota; kingdom Metazoa; phylum Mollusca; class Gastropoda; order Stylommatophora; family Geomitridae; genus Candidula; species Candidula unifasciata. Next base: position 84,308 of record CAJHNH020002111.1, read on the forward strand.
ATAATTGGCAGATGAGCCGCTGGCCACTGGCTAGGCATTTGCGGGCCAGATTTGGTCCGCGTGCCACTAGTTGAATAGCCCTATCTAGACAGATTCCAAGATAGCCAGCTGTGTCTGTCACTAGCTGGCTCGCTGAGGTCCTAAACCAAAAAACGGCTTTCACACCGCTCTGGGAACAGAAACACAACTTTCTGACGCCATCTTTCACTAAACAGGATGCCGTCATTGGACACAGTTCGAAGCCTCGCCTGACTCCACAGTCCGCCTTCTAATCAAGGTTCCTGAGCTACAAGAATAGTAACTGAATCCTTCAAAGATGTCCTACAATTTAATTAAGGATTCGCTGAAATACGATGTGTTGGACCGAAGGACGCAAATGTTGCATCCTCGCTGCAAGCCACATCACAAAGTGCGTACTGCAGAAGAAGAACAGTCTACTGTTTGGAAAACGATTTTTATATCGGGCCAGGAGAGGTGGGTAAGGAGACTGACGACCGTCGGTGAAGGTAGAAGAGAAAAATGCAGCAGCTAGTTCTTCTTCTTCTTCTTCTTCTTCTTCTTTTTCTTCTTCTTCTGCTATTACTACTACTACTAATACTACTACTTCATCATCATCACACTCTCCGCCCCTCCTCCACTACTAATATAACTACTGCTACTGCCACAGCTACTACTACCACTACCGCTTCCCCAAGCATAAATACTGCATGTACGTCTTGCTGCTACTTTTGCTGGTCAGTACAGCTACTACTACCATCACTACTATTTTTCACTACAACTACTACTACTACTACTACTTCATCATGGTCAGCCTCTCCGCCCCTCCTCCACTACTAATATAACTACTGCTACTGCCACAGCAACTACTACCACTACCGCTTCCCCAAGCATAAATACTGCATGTACGTCTTGCTGCTACTTTTGCTGGTCAGTACAGCTACTACTACCATCACTACTATTTTTGACTACACTACTACTACTACCACAACTACCACTATCACAGTGCTACTACAACTCCTGTCGCTGTTTTCACTTCAGACCTCTCCGCACCGGACATCTCACTCTGCTTGGACATTTAAGATATAATCTTCTTGCTACCTTCTATCGCACACTGATTAAAGTTAATCTTTCCTATCCGAATATTTAGTTTAACTACTTCTTCTTTCTTTTTATTCCATTATCAGTGGAGGAAGAGATCTCTGGAACGGGCCCTTCTGTTTGTTTTATCTTTAGTACTTTTATGCGGTCCACATTCTGCGTGCTCTACCTCAGATTCTGTTACTGTTTAACTACTTCTGCTCCACATTTTCTGCGCTGAAATTCTTCAGACCTAAGTCTGTAAAAACATTTCGAGTTAATATAGCGCTAGCTTAATTTTATTTGAAATGTCGATCCCCTATGTACGAAATCCATTACATTCCCGCAGAATCTCTCACCATACAAGCATTCCTGAATATTTTTGTCTTTTCCTTATCTGAACCACAGCCTCACAACCGCCATATTGCATCCGATAACAACGCGTCGCGCTTCCGCTTCGAGTTTGAAACAACTGACACGATTGGCTTGGTGATAACCTTGCTTTTATCTAATGTTCGTTTTGATTGGCATATTTTGGTTGCTGTCTTCACTCATTCTCATGGTCCCGCGCTAAACGGTTTCTGTCCCGCTGAAAGACACTCATGGCGATCCTAACTGCGGCAGCATTCCATTCCATTTACTGAAATTATTATCTATATCATTCTTTGAATTTAATCTTTTAAATCCCTCTCGGATTCTTTCATTCGTTGATTCGTTTCCTGAGTATGAGAAATATTTTTTGATGACAGGAACTCATCTTGAAATTGAAACTTTAAAGACAGCGCTTTGTTTACCGACACATGAAAAATTGTCAGTGTATGAAAGAGTGTTAGTTTAGCGTGAAATCTTTCCTACAGGCTTGCATTTTCTGCCTGACTGGCAGATGAGGCTTTGGCTGTGTGTTGATGTTTGTAGGTCCAGGAAAACTGCTACTACTAATATTACTACTACTACTGCTATTACTACTACTAATACTCCTACTACTACTAATACAACTACTGCTGCTGCTGCTGCTGCAGCAGCAGCTACTACTACAAATGCTACTTCTTCTTCGTTTTTTCTTCTTTTCTTCTTGTTCTTCTTTCTTCTTGTTCTTCTTCTTCTTCTTCTTCTTCTTCTTATTATTATTATTATTATTATTATTATTATTATTATTATTATTATTATTATTTCTTTTTCTTCTTTTTTTTTCTTTTCCCCCTCCTCTTCTTCTTCCTTTTCTTTTTCTTTTTCACCTCCTCCTCCCATCCTCCTCCTCTTATTTTTCTTCTTCTTCTTCTTCTTCTTTTTTTCTTCGTCTTCTTTTTCTTCGTTGTCGTCGTCTTTTCGTCGTGGTGCTGTAAACTAACTTAAACAAACACCTTAAAAAAAACGTTTGTGTCTTTATGGCTTTATGATCTGTAGTAGAGCGTCTGTTATTTCTGTCCCTTGTGAAGTGTTTTATCTGCTGCATCTCTAAAGTGTGGCCAGTGATTATATTTTTCCTGTTGTCTAGTGTGCCGTCCAATTGTCATGCTAACTTGGGTGCTCTCTATTGTCAATTTTCTTTTCATATTGTATAGCTTGCTATTTTCTAATTCTTCATGCTATTTCGAATGTTGGTTATTATCTATTTATTTCTGTTGTTAAGTTAGCCATCTTTATTCTCATTCTCCATGCTTCTTAAACGTTATCTACTGTCTACTTCTTCCTTTGTCTGGTGTGCCGTCTATTTTCTAATTCTTCTTTCTATCTAGAATGTCGTTTTTTGTGTCTAGTGTGACTTCTATTTTTAATTCACGCTATCTTGAGTGTTGTCTATTCTCGATGTCTTCATATTGTCTAGTGTGCTGTCTGTTTTCTAATTATCTGTGCTTTCTTAAGCTGAAAACCCTAATGTGACGGCTGAATCACATAAAATAACAGCTGAACCGAATCATATAATGACTGAATTTCATTATATAAATGCTGAATCACGTTACTTTAAGCAGAATCTCGTCAAAACAAACGCCTGAATCACATTGTATAACGGTTGAGTTATGCTCCGGGCGCTAGAAAAGACATAAAACATAAGAGTCCTTGTTTTAGGGAACCCAGAATTAGGGGTTCACGACCGTAGATCTGTTGAAGCGACGGCTGTCATTAGTTGTTCTATAAAAAGCGTGTGATCTTAAAACATGCGGGTTGACAGAAGCAGCCATGACAGCACAACACTTAGCTGCCTGTAAAAAGCCAGCGACAGACGCCGCCTCTGTCAGGGCTTGATGAGAGCAGATGACACATTACCTTGTCATCGCCTGCTGACACCAGGTGACACATCGCTTTGGCCGCGTACATGACAAAGCTATGACACAGACGAAAACGATAACTTACACAACATTGTAAGTACACAGGTAAAGGTGCCTCAACCATATAGTAGTATACCTAATTGTGTGTATGTATGTAATCTGGTAATCTTAGTTTCAGCTTTATAGCAAACAGGTCACCCCATAGTTGCTCTGCTCCTGTGCCAACGAAAAACACACAGAATGTTTATCACAGTCCATTGTGGAAAGATTGACAGACTGCTGTCTCAGCATATGCACTAGCATACACACGCCTTAAAAGCACACGGTAGCCATCCGAAGTGCTAATACAAACAGTCCGACATTAGAAATGCAGTTCATCATGGATGATAGTAGAAGTTACCAACAGATCAGCAGTTGCACATGCGATCAATTTTAATCACATTATGGCATCACCAAAATTGCGACGACAAGCATCGTGCCATTTTCTGAATCTACAATTCACAACACCACGTTGGTCACAGTAGAAACAAATTCCGAATGAAATTAGCAGCTCACAGTGTCACGCCATGCACTCAGCTCAGAAGCTGGGCGACGAAACTATCCTTTCAGTCTGCAAATGAAACAAAAATGCACCGGCCACCGTCTGGCAGAAGCAAAGAAATTTTGTTACGGCTCACAACAGTGACCGTGCCAAGCGTCCATTTTGACCGGAAGTAGTGAGGGTGTATTAACGGTTACCCCAGTGCACTGCCTTCTCTAATAGAAATAGCTCAAGATGGGCGTGCCCCAGTGGTGCCGTCGTGCTGGGGAAGGGACCAGGGACGTAACGCCCATCAGCAAGGTGTCGCCTCTGTACGACCTGACTGTCTTCGTTAGCGATTGTGCACCCCAAAACCATGCAGTTCTTTGGCACGAAGGAGACACCTTAAACTTGGGATCTGGACTACAGACTCTCTACATGCTCACACGCATGTGTTAATAGTGTACAAAAGTTATCATGTTTCTCTTATATTCCATTAACCTTATGTTCCAGCATACATTTATAAATAAAATACTATTGTTATGCATGTATGTATACATACACTTAAAAATACTAGTAACAGTGATGACAACAATTAATAATAATTAACAGTTCGCAAGCACTTATTCATCAAAGTAAAGAGGCAAAGAGAGGTACATGTACACATAAGAAAAAAAAAAAACAGAGAGGTAAAGAAGTAAAGAAGAAGAGGCGGAGGAAAGAGAGAGATCACTAAATGACTAATTCCTCTAGGAGAAAAATGTGTGTGTTTATGTCTGTGTGTGATAGGTCACTGAGCTGCCGTATAACGGTAGTCGATATTGCCTGTGTTCTTGTAACGCCGAATGTTGGGCGGCTGAGGGCGAAATAGAGCATTATGAAGGGCACTAGTCATAACAAAGGAATAGAAAATGGAACTTGAAAACTGTATGTTATGGCAGGGCAGACCAGGCCTTCAACCTTGGCTGGCAGCTGGTCCAGGGCTGCCAATGCTGGGTTTTTACCTATGGATCTGGGTTTTTATTTGACGCACGGGGTTCTAATTTTTAAATCTGGGTTTAAACAAAATATTTCCTTATATAAAAGTGGGTAAATGTTTCGTTTCGTAACTATAAAATGTTTATTTTTTAACAATCTGATTTTTTTTTTATTTTTTTTTATTTTTGTTCTTTGCCTATGTATTGCTTGGGTTTCTGTTCCGCTTAACTGGTGTTTTTTTTTTTTTTTTACAAAATGCCCATTGGCAGCCGTGAGCAGGTCTAGGTGAAAAGCTCAGACCAAGCCGACAGACAGAGAGCTCCCTTCTGATCTGACAGCTTCTACGGTGTGCTTTTTTCAAACGTATTGGTGTTACCTTCGTTTCGAGTAAACAATACAGGCTGAGGGAGGAATTGTAATGTATGTGCCAGACATGGTCTCTACAGTACATCCCTGGCCATGGGCCAAGGATGGTCTGTGTTCCCTATGCGTCCACATGGAACAGATTGAAACACTGTCGTTTGAACAGACACAAAAGTGCTAACAAACAACAGCATATTTTGAATAGAACAGTCGACACCGACATCAATCCGCAAAGGAACTTCGGGTTACCCCGAGTTGGTGTGTTACGGGTGCCCTAAGTCAAACATACTTGGAGGTTGTGGTCTTGGCTTATCCTGTTTATCTGCCACCACTATTGGGACTACAATGGCACAGAGTCAAACCTTCAGGCCCTGGTGATCTGTCATACCAGCTCTCCCGTGCATAAACTGTCATGATTAAGGACTTTATGGCCTCCAGCTGATCATCCTCTGTGTCCTGTTCCACCCCCCCCCCCCCCTTTAACCATTGTATATTCTATCCAAAACAGTATAGCGTTGAATATGGCCCCTTCCTTATCGCTGGAGATTTCAAGTTTTGATCTGATAGGTGGGCACTGATAGCTATACTGCACTTCTGAAATGTTTTAAAGCTTTTTTTTTTTTTAATTTTCGAATCATCAACATTTCACAACACTGACTGGTTCTTTTTGTTTTTGTTTTGGTCTTTAGTGCCCATCCTACAAGCTACTGCTCAGAGATGTCAACACAAGATACATCCAGGAGATGTTTACACAAGCTACAGCCGCGAGATGCCCACACACGTTACAGCCGAGAGGTGTCCACAGCCGGGAGATGCCCACACACGTTACAGCCGAGAGGTGTCCACAGCCGGGAGATGCCCACACACGTTACAGCCGAGAGGTGTCCACAGCCGGGAGATGCCCACACACGTTACAGCCGAGAGATGTCCACAGCCGGGAGATGTCCACAGCCGGGAGATGTCCACAGCCGAGATATGTCAACAGAAGCTACAGTCTGGAGGTGTCTACACTCCACACAATCTACAGCCGGGAGATTTCCACACAAGCTACAATCAGGAGATGCACACACAAGCTACAGCCGGAAGATTTTCACACAAGCTACAGTCAGGAGATGCACGCACAAGCTACAGCCGGGAGATGTTCACACAAGCTAGAGCGAGGAGATGTCCACACAAGCTACAAGGAGAGATTCCCACACAAGCTACAATGAGAGATGTCTACACAAGCTACAAGGAGAGATGCCCACACAAGCTACAACAAAATATGCCCACACAAGCTACAACAAAAGATGCCCACACAAGCTACAACAAAAGATAACCACACAAGCTACAACAAAAGATGCCCACACACGCTACAACAAAAGATGCCCACACAAGCTACAACAAAAGATAACCACACAAGCTACAACTAGAGATACCACACAAGCTACAACTAGAGATGCCCACACAAGCTACAACTAGAGATGCCCACACAAGCTACAACTAGAGATGCCCACACAAGCTACAAGGAGAGATGCCCACACAAGCTACAACAAAAGATGCCCACACAAGCTACAACAAAAGATAACCACACAAGCTACAACAAAAGATGCCCACACAAGCTACAAGAGATGCCCACACAAGCTACAACAAAAGATAACCACACAAGCTACAACAAAAGATGCCCACACAAGCTACAACAAAAGATAACCACACAAGCTACAACAAAAGATAACCACACAAGCTACAACAAAAGATGCCCACACAAGCTACAACAAAAGATAACCACACAAGCTACAACAAAAGATAACCACACAAGCTACAACAAAAGATGCCCACACACGCTACAACAAAAGATGCCCACACAAGCTACAACAAAAGATAACCACACAAGCTACAACAAAAGATGCCCACACAAGCTACAAAAGATGCCCACACAAGCTACAACAAAAGATAACCACACAAGCTACAACAAAAGATGCCCACACAAGCTACAAAAGATGCCCACACAAGCTACAACAAAAGATAACCACACAAGCTACAACAAAAGATGCCCACACAAGCTACAACAAAAGATGCCCACACAAGCTACAACAAAAGATGCCCACACAAGCTACAACAAAAGATAACCACACAAGCTACAAGAGATGCCCACACAAGCTACAAGAGATGCCCACACAAGCTACAAGAGATGCCCACACAAGCTACATTAAAAGATGCCCACACAAGCTACAACAAAAGATGCCCACACAAGCTACAACAAAAGATAACCACACAAGCTACAAGAGATGCCCACACAAGCTACAACTAGAGATGCCCACAGACTAACTAGTTCAGCACTGAAAAGTTCACATTCATAAATATATGTTTGCCATTTACAGTAGTAGGGGACCTGCTGTGGTCTAGCGGCTAGACGCTCGCCTGTAGGTCCGAAGTTCGTGGGTTCGGCTCCGGATTGGGGCCGGACTTTTTTCAAAAATGACCTTGGCTTCCGAGTCGACCCAGCCTTGAGTGGGTACCAGGATCAGTCCTGGGAAGTAAAGGCAGCCGGTGTGATGTTGACCACATCCCCCACCGTGTGCCGTTTGGTATATAAAAGTATGTCTAACTCTATAGACCGACAACGCCTAAGAGGCGGGGAAAAGGGCCCTTTACTTACTCTTTATGTAGAATTGAACCGAAACAAAGTAATGACTAAGGTAATTCGGAAACTGATTTCTTCTACCTGCTGTTGTGTGTGGGTGTGTGTGTGTGGGTTCCATGTTTATCTTATATGGATTCCCCGTGTGGGTTCCAGGGCCCCATTGTAGGGAAAACAAGAATAGATTCACTTGCCTGATAGAGTGGCACCAGAGTCGACTGAATGATAGCTTCCTTTGAAGTCTAAGAACATCCGCCTGAGAGGCAACAAACAGTCTGCATGCAAATGAGTCATTGCTGTGAAACAGATTTACACGCAACACTCAGTTTTTAGAACAATACCAGAGTCCAGAAGTGGACAAAAAACCAAAACTTTCCGCCAGATTTTACAACCTATAAACAAGAAGAAGAAAAAGAAGAAAATGAAACAGATTAATATTCATTTTTAGTCATTTTTAAAGTGGTTTTATGTACCGGATATTGTCTTACCTACTCCTACCCCAGCTGTTCTTTTCTATTAGTATCACTGTTTGTAGGATCTTTAATGTAGCAGATGTGTTTGTTTATCTCATTTCTCATTAACTAGATGTTAACAACACAGCAGATGTATCCAATCAAGACAGCCCAAACTCTTGTCCAGGTTTAAAGCCAGCCAATGATAATATAAGAAATAGTCAGTTGGGCGGAGTCAGATCTGGAAACTCCCTAGTGACGATTGCATATTGAATAGTAATCCCACGTGGATTTTGGCTTAGCGAGTTGGTTTCTGCTACTGGTTCCTATGATTTCTTCCTGCCCCCTACACCCTACGCCGACTCTCATCCACCTCCACCACCCAGCCCTATATCAGCGCCATCTGAGAATCGCCTTCTAAATTGTTTTCCAGTGATGTGATATTGTCTTTTTATAATGCAGGGATATCTGTACAACAACCCACGATATTTGTGACTTATTTTTGCCTGGAACATTAACTCCGATGATTATTTTAAGCCAAATGTGTCGTTTTATGTTTAATTCAGATGGATGAGACAGTTTTAAAGTTGTATTTATGTGCTTGCCTTTGTTTACTGCTCTCTTCTCTCTGTCTCATTTTTAATGCACTTAAGATATTGCCTAGAATCGACATTTCCACTGCCTTTATCTATGCCTTGACCTCTGTTTATTGTTTGTGCATTATATATGTGCAGTAGTACTTTCTTTGTAAATGCTTGTGTTTAAAAAAAATTTAACGCATAGACCCATAACCTCCGTAACAAGCGTGTCGTAAGATTCGACTATTTGAGTGTTTACTTTTAAATTGGAGTGCATCTGTCTCCGAGGCAAGAAACCAACAGTCTGCAAACGAGTAAGCCAGATTTGTAAAACGGATGTGCTCGCAACACTCACGTTGTGGGTAAAAGACGTACAGAGATGGACGAAGAATCAGACCTTTCTGTCGGAGTGTACAGTCTGTGAACGTGAAGGTGAAGAAGACGATTTTAAGTTGTTTCATCTGACGCACACGTCAATCTACAGTGCAGTTTATTGACATATCGTATTCAGTATACCGTGAATTTGCTTACTATGTGATGCACACATTGGAATAGCCAGCTACCATTGTTACAAACGTTATCTGTAAGCACGAGTCACGCTGGCATGTCTCAGATTCAGAGAGGTGCAGTAGCTGGTACAGACTAGGGCATGTCTCAGATTCAGAGAGGTGCAGTAGCTGGTACAGACTGGGACTCAGATAGCCAGGGGTCGATGAGATGACCAACAGACGAAAACTGGTAAGTAGACATTTTTGCTCTCTGCATGAGATAAATGAAGTGAGAAAGCCTTGAGTGCCACAAATACAATAGACGAATTCAATAGCTGTTGTCGAGTATGTAGAGCGCCGGTGAACAGACAACCGTTCTGGTCATCTGACTTCAACAGCTCATAAATGACTACATATATGAGCTTAATATTTGTTTAGTAAACCAGCCTTTTTTTTTTTTTTTTTGTAGCCAAAGTTTAAAACATAGACGCTTACTTCAACTAATGAGCGCAAGATCGCAACAATAGAGATAAGACGTCGTATGGGAGCTGCCGGTGTGACAAGAAGAGATATAATCTGGAATGAAGAAACTAGAAGAAACTAATCATACAACTCATAAAAAAAAAAAAAATGAGATGGTTTGGTTTCCTAACGAGAATGCCCTGGTTCCAACTGCCACAGAGAGCCACGCTGAAAAAATTATACTGTACACAGAGCAAGGGGAAGACCACGCAAGACATGGAGCGACACCATCAGACAGAAATAAACACCAACTTGCCTTGGAAAAAGTGCACAAACGATCTTTACATCTAACCCCCTTCTCCCCTAACACCTCGCTGAGGTTAATTGCAGAAGAGAAGATGGTTTTTGTGTGTGTGTGGTAAATACATAAAGTATATTTTGTCTTCACCAGTCTGTTGCGATTTACAAATGGTACATGAGATATTGAATGATACATGGTAACACAATAGCCACATTCTATTTACAGTGAATGGATAACTTACATTTCTGCTCTCTCTCTCTCTCTCTCTCTCTCTGTGTCTCGCTCTCTCTCTCTCTGTCTCTCTCTCTCTCACACACACACACCCTCTCTCTCTCACACACACACACTCTCTTTCTCTCTCTCTCTCTCACACACACACACCCTCTCTCTCTCACACACACACACACACACACTCTCTTTCTCTCTCTCTCTCTTCTCTCTCTCTCTCTCTCTATTTCACACGCACTTTCCAGTACGCTCTGGACCTCTCACTTACAATCTTTCCTCTCACTTCTCCACCTATTGTATCTCTCAGAACTGTCCAGGTCTTAAGTATGCATTGAGAGATTGGGGGTAGATGAGCTGGAAAGAAGGGGGGGGGATTCTCTGGGGAAAGTGTAAGCCGTTTGTCTCGTTTCACGGACCCGATGTTGGTGTCAATCAGTGCAGTTTTTGTAGAACCTGTATTGTTGCAGTGCCTGTGTTTAGTTGGTCCAAACTTGCAATGACGACACAGCCGCCTCTGGACCACTAGCACAACTGCAGTTTTTAAAACGACGCTGTCCAGGTGTCGAACTAGCACCTTTAGGACGACTTGATCACCCAACTATTACTTACCTGAACATTTCAGTTAATCATGAACACCGCCTGCGAGCGATGTGTTAGAGACTTCACCACCTTACATTGCATTGTGGGTAGTTTGAAGGGTCAGCCACCAGATAAGTGGCGGTCTCAGGACCTCCTTGCAGAAGCAGCGTCCCTGTGAAGTCTTCGCTCCGCGCTTTCAACGAATCCTCTGGTCTGTGTGGCTGTAAGGGGATAGGGCCGGGCCAGGGGCCGGATAGTTCCTGGGATTTCTAGCGAAGTTGGTTAAACCTGACTTTCGCGGCGGCCGGGTGACGAACTCATTGTGGTCCGGGTTCACTCCCGGGGGTAGGCAGAAAAGCCACATTTCTCCCAGATTAACGGTACCTATAATGGAATCAATGCCGAAGGGTTGCGATATCCATAGTACCGAGCCAAAGGGTTTACAACTCATGGTTTCTGGATACGTAAAAAAAAAAAAAAAATAAGAAAGATGAATTGAACACAATACACGTACTCAAGTCACGTGTGGTTCTGCTGGCTATCTGTGATATATTGGCCAACCATTTACGTGCAGAAGACGTGCACCCTGTGTAGACTTCTTGTCTGTAAGTGACCATTAGTTACTGTGAGTTTATGTCCCTCTCGGAGCGATTGGGTTTGGATTCGGCAAGCATGGACCTATGAGAGGAAGAAAACGACGTGTGTATAATTTTATTCTACTGAAATAGGACTTATGTCCTGGGTATACATATAATTGTATTTCAAAAGTATTATTATTCACGATACTTATGCCATAATCTCATAACAAATGAGTTATTGATCAGATCATGCATTTTTGATTGGCGTCTTGCGTCTTAGTTTTTTTCTTTCTTTTTTCCTAAAATTGATTTTCTGTTGATTTTTTTTTTTTTTAGGTGGTAAAATGTGTATACTATATGACGCTAGATATTCGCTAGATTTGTATTAAAGTCAGGGTTTTAGAGATCTAGAAAGTTTGATATAAACTTGATTTCCATATTTTGAGAGCGTCTGTAGTGTAAGAGTGTTGAGTATCCGATGGATTAATACATGTCTAGCTTATGTTGTGTGAAAAGTTGAAAACCCACCAAATCTCTGTGAATTACATGATTATATAGTGTCGATATGTTGCAAATCCCAGCAGTTCAGTTTCAAGCATCTCTAGTATGAAACCCGCTGATTTTATCTGAACTGCTCTGTATCGCAATCGGTTCGACTGTTTTATATTGTCCATTGTTCATTTTTTAAAGATCATTTTCATTGCACATGCAACATGACCATAAGTGTTCCGGTCTCCTCCTGAGTATCTCTCCAATTGTTTGTAGGCTAACAACTCCAGTTCTGTTCTGGCTGTTGAAACGACTGGTGACTCTCGCACGGTTTGCGTGTCTCGCTGACCCAAGTTGTGCAGCCAGGATATGCAATCTATTCAGTCAAAAATCATTTTTCTACGAAACTAAAAGCCTCATGTTTGTCTCTCGCATGGATTGATAGTGTCCATAGATGGCCTATTCCTGATAGTCGCACTGACATTCAGAGCATCTGCTCTCTCATAGTATTTCACACCAGCATACCCTGAGACAAATATGAATGTGATTTGGCGAAACACTGTGCTGTATTAGATGGATCCGCTGTTTCCGTATGTACTCCGTTTGGATTTTCTGTAGCTTGCTCATTGAGTCGCCGAGCAAACATGTACCTTGTGAATTCCTGAGTTTTCCGTTTCATGGGGCCTTTGTCACAGCCATAACCTCTTTTGTCATGCTGCTGCTGCTGCTGCTGCAGTGGTAGAAGCAAAGGCTCCGCTATCTTGTTTGATGACTAGCTCTCTGGTACTTACCGTGAAAGCCCATGTACTTCGCCTTTGGCGAATCACAGTGCAGTCTGTATGTATAACAGCATTTTCCTGTAAGATGTGTTCTTACCCTAATGTTTTCACTTCTGCATCAGCTATTGGTGGCGCCAAATCATGACATGACATTGTGTAGTCAGGGTGATAACTACCACAAAGCACCGCTTGTGTTCATCTGGTATGGGTATCCATTCCTCTTCACGGTTTGTCTTGAAGGGAAATCACCAACTGAAGTACTATCTCTGCTGGGCCCTAACCAAGACTCGCCTCGTTTAAGTCTGTTGCCTTGACTTGTCTTCAGTTCCTCATGCACAGCCTGTGTAAAGACTTTAGTCGTTTTGAGGTAGGCACACGCCTCGCGCATTTCAAGTGTGATTTATAACACCACGGAGAGAGTGAAGTATACTAGAATTTGAATGTCATGTTAATGTGCGTATTGTAGTCCAGTTGATTAGTTCTGGGGGGGGGGGGGGGGGGGGGGGGGGAGACTTAGCCTACTGTTAGACTCCATTATAGAAATGCTCTGTATCGAAAGTTGAAAAATATCTTTTGCAGTAACAGAAGCTTGGTTCTGTCCTGTTTGTTTACAGCGCAGCTGCGATGACTGAACATTTTTGCCAAATAGTGCACGAGTTTTATAACGAAATTTCTATTAACCAGTCTCTGGCTTAGGCATTGCGAGATTTCGAAATACCCAGTTCGATTTCAGCGGATAAATATTTGGCAACAAATCGCTTGATTTCTACTGTGGTATCGAGAGCGGACCGTTCTCTGACTACTCAAGTTCACATAATTGACATTTACCGAACAGCTTGCAGAGATTAAGCTTACGTCCAGATTCAGCAAGTGACGTTTTATATATAGTCCAGTCTGTGGCGTTTGTAGTCGTATCTATCCACAACCTTCTGTCCCGTGTGCTTTCATTAGTTCTGATACAGTTCTTCTTCGCCATGCCATGATGTCAAACTGCACAGCAGCTCCTCTCAGTTCCCCACTTCCTCTTTGTTACTCAAACTTTGTCACGAAATACTCTGTCTGTCTGCTTCTCATGACATGACCAAATCATCCAGAATGTCTCCTTCTGAAATGGGCATACGGCTCTCTTCGTGAGTCAGGTTCTTCAAGACATCTTCATTACTATTTGTAACTATCCAAGGTCAATCATTGTTCACAAATTAGACAGATGTCATTGTTTTATTTCCGTATATTAGAGTTCACTGTATGTGACTGTTGAGATTCATCTTTCTGGCTTTATTCGCAGCAGAAAGACAACAACGTTTTTATAGCATATTGTTTATTTTATGTAAAGCTATCTTTTGTTGATCTGTTCTACATTGAACGTTTTAAATACATCTTCCATCTGCTTTGACGCTGACACGAAGCACTTAAACCAAACAACTTGCTTAAGGTTGACTATAGTCCTATCATAGTCAATGACGGAAAGGTACAAAACAGTGACGTCTCCAATCAACGCACCTTTGCCTCGCTTTATGATTAAACCTGTTTTTGAGGCGTGTGTTTCCTATATGGAAAAGATCGTTATGAGCATAAAATGAGATCTGTACGTGAACAATGAAACTGATTATTTCGATAACCAGTCTTCTTTCTTGTTGTTGTCTTCATACTCCCCGCTCAGCCATGCCAGTCGCTTTCAATTCTTTGTGTTTTTGTTGACTGGAGTAAAACGTTTGCAAAAAAAAAATTGCGTTGTATTACGTCTGGATGACGGATTGTCTGAGGATCACAGTTCCTTGGACAGACGTGATTGATGCGGTCCTAGGTCTGTTGACATGAAACTGAATGATCTTTACTACTTCAGAATTAAGAATTTTTCTTTCTTATTGGCTTTCGTCTTCTTCTTCTTCTTTGCGTTGGGTGGTTGGCTTTGTACGTTAGCATTAGTGCAGCCTTGGATATTGACTGATTGATTCATGCGAGGATGTGGTTAAATATTGGAGCATCACCACATGGGACTACGTCAATGGCTCAAACCAGGCATATGGGGGAGAATATGGTGGGCTTTAATTCCTTTTTTGTTGCAGTAATATATTCGAATACATCATTGTCTTCTTCGTTTTCTTCTTCTTCTTCTTCTTCTTCTTCTTCTTCTTCTTCTTCTTCTTCTTCTTCTTCTTCTTCTTCTTCTTCTTCTTCTTCTTCTCTTCTTCGTTCTTATTCTTATTATGTCTTCTTCTTCTTTTTTTGTTCGTTTGTCTTCTTCTTCTTCTCTTCTTTTTCTCCTCCTTCTTCTTCTCTTCTCCTTCTTCTTCTTCTTCTTCTCTTCTTCTTCTTCTTCTTCTTCTCTTCTTCTTCTTCTTGTCTTCTTCTTATTCTTCTTCTTCTTCTTCTTCTTCTTCTTCTTCTGTCTTCTTCTTCTTCTTCTTCTTCTTCTCTTCTTCTTCTTCTTCTTCTTCTTCTTCTTCTTCTTCTTTCTTCTTCTTCTTCTTCTTCTTTTTCTTCTTCTTCTTCTTCTTCTTCTTCTTCTTCTTCTTCTTCTTCTTCTTCTTCTTCTTCTTCTTCTTCTTCTTCTTCTTCTTCTTCTTCTTCTTCTTCTTCTTCTTCTTCTTCTTCTTCTTCTGCTTTGTTTACTTCATCTTCATCTTCTTGGCCCAGTGAAACACTCTCTCCCTAACTTCTTCACGTGAAGCCTTTGGTTGGCGTTTCCATAATTGGTTTGATTCAACGTATCTTTAGTTTATTCTTTCTGCTACTTGGTGGGAATCTCGTTGTCTTGTATTCTTATTGTGCCACCCCCCCCCCCCCCCCCCACCCCCCCCCCCACCCCCCCCCCCCCCCCCCCCCCCACCCCCCCCCCCATATCCCCCCCCCCCCCCCCTCCCCCCACTTTGCCTGGATTGTAGAGTAGAGTAACTGACTGATTATAGTTTCGTCATTAAGTTCAGATCCTTTCATTATGGTTACATTTTGTGTTCCAGTACGCTGGGAAGAAATATAATTTCACTGTTGCATCTGATGTAGTGATGTTAAAATTGTCTGTCCCCTCATGAACTCCTTATCTGAATTCTCCTTTGTCTAGTCAACTAGTGATGATTTACGATGTTGCTTTTATGCTTGTATCTGAGTATACAGTTCGCTAGTTTGTATCACAGTGTGAACAGCCTCGTGCACCATCACAAGTCGAAATAGCTCAGCTGGTAGAGCACTAGACATAAGAGTCTAGAGGTCCCTGGTTCAAGCCCAGGTTTCGACAGTAACTGGTGTCTGTCGTTGGTCCACACATCCTGGTGTCTACATCTGCGTCAGTGTTGACTTCGTTGTCTTTCTTCATCCTCATTATCGTCACGGTCGCTGTTGCTTTCATTTCTATTGTCATTATTTGTGACTTTCTACCTTTTCTCTCTGTATCCGTGTTATTTTCGTTAACTTGTTGGTGAGATCTTGATTTAAAGTTAACAAATTCTAGAAAGAGAAAATGCAATACGAAAACTGCATGTTATGTCAGAGCAGCCTAAAACCCTAGCCTTGGATGACAACTGATCTCCCCCTAATGCTTTCTCTCTCTCTCTCTCTCTCTCTCTCTCTCTCTCTCTCTCTCTCTCTCTCTCTCTCTCTCTCTCTCTCAACCATTCTCTCACTCTATTGGTCTTACTCTCTCTCTCTCTCTCTCTCTCTCTCTCTCTCTCTCTCTCTCTCACTGATTGTCACTCTCTTTCTCTCTGCCAAATGCTCTGTATCTCTCTCTAATTATCTGTCTGTCGTATGGCAGTTTTGTCGCGCACCTTTACTTACGGAATATTTTCACAAATCCCTCAGGTGCTCTGAGACAGGAGTGTTTTGAATGGTGGCTCTCGTTCGTCTCGAGGCCTAACCCTCGGTTCAAACTTTCCATTCAACCTGTCTCAGGGATGAGGTGACTCGAGCTCTGACTCCACAGGGTTATTATGAACACTTGGGTACCTCTCGGCCAGACGTCCTCATCACTATTTTGCCCCCAGACTGGTAAACAACGTAAACACAGTCAATTATAAAGACAACAATGAATATGACAAGACGGGACTACCTTTCTGAATACGCCAATCAATACACCACAGCAACTTAGCTAAGAACAGCAAGCCCAGTGAATTATAATTCACATGTATTAATTGCTTCTTAACAAGAAAGATAAAAGTTGTTCTAAGTACTAGAATGATTGTTCAATTTTCCAAAGAAGAAAGATAGAGAAAAAGTCTTTCGCCAAATCTACGGCTCTTTCCGGTATCATCACAGCTGGGAGGCAGGAGACAGATTATGAAGGCACATCTGGAATCTAGCCGCTATTGAATGACACTACGACTTATCTGGTTGGATCCAGCAGCTCCTCAGGGTGTCTGAAAGTATAATTCAGTAACGTCTCACTTCACAGAAAGACTCCACTTGGATGATGATACTTCTTTAATTGATTAAGGGCAATCAACTCCCCAGAGATCGGAAGATGTCGGCTTTACATACAGTACACACATTGAGCAAAGGCAGATCACCACACGTCGGTTGCTTCCAGGTGTCGGTTGGTGGAAAATCAAGACTGCTCCACGGACGCTTGCTGGATCTTCAAAAATCCTACGATAAATGGATAAAGAGAACAAAATGATTTTATGATTCGATGATTTTATGTCTCTCTCTCTCTCTCTGATTCCCACCTCTCTCTCTCTCTATCTGATTTACTCTCTGTGTAATTCTCTCTCTCTCTCTCTGATTATGTCTCTGATTGTTTCTCTCTCTCTCTCTCTCTCTGATTCCCACCTCTCTCTCTCTATCTGATTTACTCTCTGTGTAATTCTCTCTCTCTCTGATTATGTCTCTGATTGTTTCTCTTTCTCTCTCTCTCTTTGACTCTCTCTGTGTGCGTGTGATTTTCTCTCTATCTGATTTTGTCTAGTTGATACTCCCTCTCTGTGTGTGATTCTCTCTGATTTTCTCTATCTGTGATACTCTCTCTGATCATATATATCTATGATTCTCTCTATGTGTCATTTTTTCTCTGATTCCCTCTCTGATTTTCTCGGTGTGTGATGATCTCACTGATTTTTTTTTCTATCTCTCTGTTTGATTCTGTCTCAGATTTTGTCTCTCTCTCTCTCTCGCTCTCTGTCTCTATCTATCTATCTATCTATCTATCTATCTATCTATCTATCTATCTATCTATCTATCTATCTATCTATCTATCTATCTATCTATCTATCTATCTATCTATCTATCTATCTATCTATCTATCTATCTATCTATCTATCTATCTATCTATCTATCTATCTATCTATCTATCTATCTATCTATCTATCTATCTATCTGTCTGTCTGTCTGTCTGTCTGTCTGTCTGTCTGTCTGTCTGTCTGTCTGTCTGTCTGTCTGTCTGTCTGTCTGTCTGTCTGTCTGTCTGTCTGTCTGTCTGTCGGTCTGTCGGTCGGTCGGTCGGTCGGTCGGTGGGTCGGTCGGTCGGTCGGTCGGTCGGTCGGTCTATCTATCTATCTATCTATCTATCTATCTATCTATCTATCTATCTATCTATCTATCTATCTATCTATCTATCTATCTATCTATCTATCTATCTATCTATCTATCTATCTATCTATCTATCTATCTATCTATCTATCTATCTATCTATCTATCTATCTATCTATCTATCTATCTATCTATCTCTCTCTCTCTCTCTCTCTCTCTGCGATTATTTCTCTATCTCTCTCTATCGCTCTCTCTCTCTCTGTCTGATTCAGTCTCAATTTCTAATTATCTCTCTGTCTCTAATTCTCTCTCTCTCTCTCTCTGATTCCCTCGTTGTCTCTGATTCTATCTATGATTCTCTCTTTCTATCTAATTCTCTGTCTGATTCAGTCTTTATTTCTATCTCTCTCTGTCTCTCTCTCTCTCTCTCTCTCTCTCTCTCTCTCTCTCTCTCTCTGATTCTCTCTTTCTCTCTAATTCTCTCTTTGATTCAGTCTCTAATTCTTATTATCTCTCTGTCTCTAATTCTCTCTCTCTCTCTCTCTCTCTCTCTCTCTCTCTCTCTCTCTCTCTCTCTCTGACTCCCTCGTTGTCTCCGATTCTATATTTGATCCTCTCTTTCTCACTAATTCTGTCTCTGATTCTTTCTGTCTCTCCGATTATGTCTCTGATTCTCTCCCTCTCTCTCTCTCTGACAACCCCCCCCCCCCCCACCCTCCCTCTCTCACACACACACACACCGATTGACAGAAACACAAACTCAAAACATGATATTATCAATCGAGAGCCGTGTCCAGCCAACTGTGTCGCTCCTCCAGATTTCCCTTCCAGGCCATTAGGCTCGGGTATTATATTTCTTCACTGCCGACACGTTATGCTCACACGTGCCTGCAGGCAGCCAGCGTAACCACTGCTTGACCACTCACGTTCAACCAGTGGCCTGTCTTAGGCTCGCTCCACTTAACACCAACCTCTCATTCTACAAGAGTTTACGCTCACACTCGCGCGCCGAAAGTCATCTAAGTTCACATTTAGCGATTTTCACCAAACTACATTTTCGGGCAGCAGCCGTGGTGTAGCGGCTAGATTCTTGCCTGCGGATGGGAAGGTCGTGTGTTTTGGACCTGACGGGGCTGGATTTTGTTCACTCAATAATTACCCAAGCTCCAAGGTCGACCCAGCCTTAAATAGGTACTAGATAAATTACTGGAAAGTAAAGGTGGCCGGTGAAATGCTGATCACATCACACATTGTTGATTTGTCTATCAAATATTTGCCTAGCCCTATATGCCCAATCAGCCAGAAGGCATGTACAAGGGTCATTGTATGGGTGTTTTTCCTTTAATTCTACATATCTCGGGAAATCCGAGATTTTGCCGGGAGGTCCCGGGAAAATTGAATAGTTTAAGTTAGGATGTTGTTTGTTTTCACCGGCTATAAACTCCGGGGAAAGACCTGGTTGTTCGTCCATTTCTGGACTTTGGCTTTGTGAAATGTACACTAACACTAACTCGATCTCCCTCCCAATAATTTTCGGCTTTCCCGGGAACTCTTCCACAAAATGTGGGTGTCCCCGACATGGGGTAAACTAAAAGAAAAGTACCCTTACATGTCACTTTGCGATTTGCGAAGGCACACATGCATATTACTGGAAAGTCGTGAGTTCGGGTTCTGACCATGACGGACAATTCTCAGAAATGACCTTGGCTCCCAGGTCGACCCAGCCTTGAGTGGGTACCAAGTTTTGTAAATACAGTTGAAGTTACAATTCTTTAAAAAGATAGTTAGAGTTACAATTATTTAAAAAGACGGTTAAAGTTACAGTTCTTTAAAAAAGACACTTACAGTTACAATTCCTAAAAAGATAGTTGAAATTACAATTCTTTAAAACGGAATTTCACACCTTTTAAATACTGTTCAAGTTCTTATAAAAAGACATATAAGTTAAAGTTACAATTCTTTAAAAACACTGTTAAAGTAACAGTTCTTTAAAGAGACAGTTAAAGTTTCGATTCTTTCAAAAAAAAGACGTTAAAGTTATAATTCTTCCAAAAGACAGTTAAAGTTACAATTCCTTAAAAATGGAGGTTAAAGTTAATTTTGTTTTAAAAGACAGTTAAAGTTAATTTTTTTTAAAGACAGTTAAAGTTACAATTCTTTAAAAGGATAGTTAAAGTTACAATTCTTTAAAAGGATGGTTAAAGTTAAAATTCCTAAAAAAATACAGTTAAAGTTACAATTCTATAAAAAGACAGTTAAAGTCACAGTTGTTAAAAAAAACAGTTAAAGTTACAATTCTTTAAAAAGACAGCTAAAGTTACTATTCTTTAATAAGACAGTTAAAGCTACAACCATTCTGAATGAAAAGTAGAATTGTAAAATTTTGGAAAGACAGTTTGTATTATAAACTTTTATAAAAAATTGTTACAACATTTTGAATAGACAGTTAGAGTTACAATTCTT